>OV725078.1:30615792-31215792 GCA_928085145.1 Nezara viridula
TGCGTTATTGGTGTGCTTTGTTGGGTCTGGCGGTAATAGGTGCGGGGGTTAGGGGGGGGTCGGGCATTGGAGGGGGGGTAGGGGGGTTTGTGTGTGAGTTGTATTGGGGAGGTTGAGGGTATGGTGAGTATGGATGAATTGAGGGGGGTTATGGAGTGGGTTGGTGGCTGGTGGTGGGGAGTGAGGGTGTACTGTGAGTGTGGAGAGTCTGGTGGGGTTGGTTGAGGGATGTGGGGGGGAGGGGAGGGAGGCGGGGTGGATATGGGTTGCGGGGTGAGTGAGGGGGGGGGTGTTCGTGGAATTAGATGTGGGCGGGGGGGATGCTGGGGGGGGGTTTGAGTGTAGGATGGGGGATAGAGGGAGGTGGGTAGGGTTGGGAGGGGTGTGGTGGGGGGGCGTGGGGGAGGGGGGTGTAGTGTGGGGTGGTGTTGTAGGGGGGGGAGCTGGTGTGGTGAGGGTTTGGGTGAGGGGAGGCGTGATGTGGGGGAGGGAGGGGCGTTGTTTCAAGGGGTGGTGGTGGGGGTGTGGGTAGTGTGGGGTTTGGTGGTGGGGGTGTGGATGTGAGGGGGTGTGAGAGGGGAGGAGGTAGAGGGGATTAGATGAACGGCTCAAGTGTGGTGGGAAGATGAAGGGAGGGAGGAGTGGTAATGGAGATGAGGGGGGGGCGGGGGAGTATTGTTGGTGTGAACGCGGGGAGTTGTGGGGACGGCTATGAGGTGGAGGGTGGGGGGGGGGGGGGGGGGGGGGGGGGGGGGGGGTGGGGGGGGGGGGGGGTGGGGGGGGGGGGGGGGGGGGGGGGGGGGGGGGGGGGGGGGGGGGGGGGGGGGGGGGGTGGGGGGGGGGGTGGGGGGGGGGGGGGTGGGGGGGGGGGGGGGGGGGGGGGGGGGGGGGGGGGGGGGGGGGGGGGGGTGGGGGGGGGGGGGGGGGGGGGGGGGGGGGGGGGGGGGGGGGGGGGGGGGGGGGGGGGGGGGGGGGGGGGGGGGGGGGGGGGGGGGGGGGGGGGGGGGGGGGGGGGGGGGGGGGGGGGGGGGGGGGGGGGGGGGGGGGGGGGGGGGGGGGGGGGGGGGGGGGGGGGGGGGGGGGGGGGGGGGGGGGGGGGGGGGGGGGGGGGGGGGGGGGGGGGGGGGGGGGGGGGGGGGGGGGGGGGGGGGGGGGGGGGGGGGGGGGGGGGGGGGGGGGGGGGGGGGGGGGGGGGGGGGGGGGGGGGGGGGGGGGGGGGGGGGGGGGGGGGGGGGGGGGGGGGGGGGGGGGGGGGGGGGGGGGGGGGGGGGGGGGGGGGGGGGGGGGGGGGGGGGGGGGGGGGGGGGGGGGGGGGGGGGGGGGGGGGGGGGGGGGGGGGGGGGGGGGGGGGGGGGGGGGGGGGGGGGGGGGGGGGGGGGGGGGGGGGGGGGGGGGGGGGGGGGGGGGGGGGGGGGTTGGGTGGAGGGTGGGAGTGGGAAGGGGTGTGGGTGCTGTGTTTTTATTTTTTTACATTTTTGAGAGCGCGATTTGTTTTTATAACATACGAGACGCCGTTTTATGGTTTGGCACTTATTGTCATTCCTAATAAAGTGGCGTTAGGTAGGGTGGTAAGCTCACTTTATGTTATGTAGAGTAGGTCGACGTTTGAGGCGTGGTTTAGGTTACTCTGTAATATTTTCTGTTTATTTAAAAACCTCCTTATTAACCCCTCCCCCTTTCACTTCCCCTTATATAAAATATTATAGGATTATTTTTTTTTTTTTTTTTTCTATAAAAAAAAAAGAAGGTAAAAGAAGATATATAAATATACAAAATACGAGGTGCGCGTCTTGGTATTCATAATTTGTCTTCTATTTTTCGCCGGATCATTTCACATTGAGAAACTAGTGCTGTTGGACGGGACCATATGTATTTGTCTGGGATTTGGGGTATGTTAGAGAGAGGGGGTGTATAGTTGATGGAAGCGGTTGTGTTATGGTGAGATCGTGGTGGTAGGGTAGGGGGGGGAGGGGGTGGGGGGTGGGGGGGGGGAGGGGGGGGGGGGGGGGGGGGGGGCGGGGGGGTGGGGGGGGGGGGGGGGGTGGGGGGGGGTGGTAGGGGGGGGGGTATGGTAGGAAGTGGGGGGGTGGGGGTAAGGGCTTTTTTTATAATTAATACTATATATCTTTTTGTAGTGATTATCAAAATTAAATAACCAACCCGCGTGTTATTTACGTCACTGTAGAATCACATGCATTATATACTGAGGCTTTTATTAGAACAGTTAACAGCGTGTATCATTAATAATGTAGTTTTATTTGTTTTTTAAAACGAGGTGGGGTTTTGTTGGGTTATGTTGTGGCTGTGGCCTTTGGTGCGGTAGTGTTGGTAGGGTGAGGGTAGGTTGCTATATGGGGGAGGAGAGGGGGCAGGCTTTGGGGGGAGGAGGGTCAGCGGAGCCGAGAGAAACAAGTACGGGTAGAGGTCGGGCGGGGTGGGGCCTCAACTGTTAGTGAGCGATGAATTGTTGTTGGGTACACAACAGCGGAAAGGAGGATGGGGGGTAGGGCGCTTGAAGGTGCGAACGCACTAGAGAAGCTTTTGGGTGAAGGTCGGTGTGCCGGGGCTTCTTTGTTTTCTTTTAAGTGTGTGGGTGTTGTTGGGGGTTGTTGGGAAAGGGGGGGGGGGGTGTGGGTATGGGGCGAGGGGGGAAGGGGGGTTTGGCGTGCGAAGTTTGGTGTTCATTGATTAGGTTTTGTCGTGAATCTATTAATATGAGAGTTTCCCGTATGTTGATTTTGATTGCACTATTATATGTATAGTTTATTTCTGCTTCTTACAGTTATTTTATGACTATTCTTTTCAGGCTCATAGGTGAAATAATTTTTTTCTTTTTACCTTTTTTTTTTTTTTTAGTTTTAGTTACTTGTGTCTAAATCTTTTCCCTCCAGTTTGGAATGCTGTGATCCGTGGGTTGGTTTAATGATCTTTTAACTTTTTTTTTTTATTTAACGTATTTGCCCTTCCGCTCATTGACACGTCCTTCCTGGATCTGACGTGGCATGTTTGCTTATATTTTTTATTTTTAACACGGGTATTTGGAGTTCGTGTGTTTGTTTCATTTCTGTGTGATTGGAAACTTTCTTCTAAATTTCTGTATGCCCCCTATTCATTTGTGTGCAAAAGTTTGTGTGGATTTCTTGAGGCTGTTTTTAGTTTTTGGTTTGTGTTGATTTTTATGTAGTTATGTGGGCTATTCTGGGGGCGGAGGTTGGGGGAGGGGGTGAAGGAGCGGGGGATAGGGGAGCTTTGGTTTAGGTGCTTGGGATGTCATACATGGGTCACGAGTAGTATTTGAGGGGGGGGGGGGGGGGGGGGGGGGGTAGGGGAGGGGGGGGTGGTTTTTTGTGTTGGGACGTGTTGTAGTGGGGGGGTACGGGGATAAGATAGGCTTGGGGAGGTAGGACGGGGTGTGGGTGGATCTTTTTGAGTGCAGAGGGTGTGTGGGGGGGGGGTATGTGGGGGTGTTGTATTTTGTATTTGGGAATGTCGGAGGACTTGGGGATGGACTTTGGACACTGTGGTTTGATCTTAGGGTGGATGAGCCGTTCGTTTCGGCTGACAAATTTTCACTGATCTTCCTGTGGTGCACTTTTCTCCGCGGGATGGTTGCTATGTTTCAGTGAGTATGGGAGTTTTGGTTATTTAGAAGGTTAGAGCGGTATAAACACGGGTGTCTGCTTTTGGGCCTGGTGGTTCGGATTTATAGTGAAGCTCCACTTGGGATGGGTAGGTGGAGTGTTTTGGTGGTGGGTAAGTGGAGGGGGGTGTGGGGGGCATAATAGGGGATTTTAGTATGTCTGGATTTTGTGGGGTCTATGGGTGTGTGGGGGCATCCGTGGATGGGGTGTGGTGTTTTGGTGGTACGCTGTTTGACGGAGGGGTGGTTCTTTGGGAGGGGGGGGGTGGTATGTGTGAGAGTTTAGGTGAGCTGTGGGTGGGGGTGGTTGACGTTTTTGGTTGGGAGCTTACGCATAAAATAGATTGGGGTTCTTGTGTGGCATTATCTTGGGGTGGTTCAGAGGGGGAGACGGTATTTGTTTTGGTTGGGCTTTTTGGCTGCGTCGCCTAACAGGCTAAATATTTTCTTTTTTTTTTTTATTTTTATATTTTATTTTTAATTTTCACAAATAATCTAAATAATTCCCCTATATAAAGTCTCTGCTTTTCATTTTAAGAATGTAATTTCGACTTTAATTCACATGATACTCTTTGACGTATTTTATTTTTTTTATACTTACATTAATTTTATAAAAAAATAAATTCGAATTATTGTTTTTCTATGACATTTTTTATTTTATCTCTTTTTCTTATTTTTTATTCTAGTTAGTCCTAGAGGTGTAGTGTCTCTATTTATGGTAAAACTTTAGGTTCTTATACCATATTAATTTAGTTTATTAATAAAAATAATAAATATATTTTGTTAAATTAATTGCGTAGTTGTGGTTGTGCAGTTTTTTTTTTTTTTTTAGGTTGGGTTTTTGTTTTTTTTTTTTTTTTTCACATCCTTTTTCTTTTATTTAGATCTTGTTCTTTCTTGACAGACGATTGTGGTTCAGGATTCAACCATTTCAACTACGCTTTACGATTTTTTGGGCTATTCCCGTTGACGCTTAGCTATGCAGAAAATTTAATTTAACACAGGAGGTTAGAAAAGAGGTGACGTTAGTATGTGGAAAAGTACTCCGAATGGTGGCGAGCGGGAATTTGTCGGTGCTTAATGGAGGCTCGTCTAAATCAGGTCGGAGGTTGGGGAGTCTCCCGATCGGGGGTGTTGGATTTTTCAGTGGGGCGTTTAGTTTTTTTTCTTGGAATTAAGGTGGGGATTGATTCTTTTATGCCGCACCACAAGTATGGAGAATGGCTTGGAGGTGCTACATATTTTTTTTTATTTTTGTGAGTTGGGGGGGGGTAGTTCGGCCGAGATAGTATAGTGGTGTGTATTTTGAAGGGTTGGGGGGGTGTGGTGGTTGGTAGGAGGGAAGTTTGTTTGTCTGCACCCACGTTTTCACCCATCCACCTCTTTTTTTTTTTTTTTTAATAGTATAAGTATTTAAATAAAATGTTTATTTTTTTTATTTGGGGGGTGAATATTCCGAGGAATCTCTCGTCTTTTCCCTGCATACACGACTAGGTGGTTTCGGGTTTTAGTCAGTGTTGTGGGTTGTGAGTGGTTATTTTGAGCCCTATCGGGGGGGCGCGGTTCATTTCTCCCTCTTCGCCCGCCCCAAAAAAAATTAAATAAAATCCCCCGCCCAAAAATAAAAAAAAAAAAAAAATCAATTCATAAAACATCTTTTTTTTATTTACACCCCAAGCTTTTAACATTTTTTTTTTTTTTTTAAAATTTAAATTTTTTTTTTTTAAAAAAAAAAAAAAAAAAAAAAAAGGTGTGATAGCCATGTGCTTGTACTTCTTTGTGTCTTTTTATATCGCCTGTGGTCAAGTTCTGAAAATACGAAAAAAGGATAAAAAAAAATAGTATAATTTATAATAAAAAAAAAAAAAAAAAATTAAAAAAAATAAAGTTATAAGGGTGTTGTAAGCGGCGTTAACAATATCAATATATTTTTTTGGATCGGTTATGACTATGTTTGACGTCATAGTTACGTTTTTTTTCTCGCGTACATTGCCAAAGCGTAGTTGAAATGTTGTCCTGACCCAGTCAAGAACTAAGGATGTGAAAAAAAAAAAAAACTGCACCTACACATCTAGCAATTATTTAAAATATATTTTATATTTATAATTTATTTTTATGTAAGAACCTTATAGTTAGCCATTGACACTACCTCTAACTAAATAATAATAATAATAATCATATACATATCGATTTTTTTATAAAATTGTATGTATAAAAAATAAAATACGTCAGTTCATGTGATAAAGGTAATTACTCTGGAATGAAAAGACTTATATGGAATTATTAAAAATAAAATAAAATAAAATAATGTAGTAGCTGTGCATGCATTATAGTTTAGAAAGAGAATAAATTGTGATTGTTTCAATATTTAGCTTAAATCAATCACATATACAACACACACGGAATATGCGTAACACCAAAAAAATATAAAATGAAAGTGACAAATATTAAAATTTTTGACAAGTGGTGCCACATCAAAAAAGCAAGGTAAATAAATTTACAATAGATGAAGTAGATAGGTAATGTAAAAGTAGTTTATTTAAAATGTGCATAGTTTCAGTGAATATAAGGATTGCTCTGATGATTTGAAAATTGTCCCGAAACGTAAGAGATAATAAATGTGATTAAAGGAATTTGAATGAAATTGGAAGTATTTTTGTCTTAACTATGAAAAATATATAAACGTAGGCTTCCTAAAAAATAGAAAAATAAGAAGTAAAAAAAAGATTTATATGAAATTATTTAAAAAAAAAATGTAGTAGCTGTGTATGCATTATAGTTTAAAAAGAGAATACATTGTGATTGTTTCAGCATTTGAGGGGGGGGGGGGGGGGGGGGGGGGGGGGGGGGGGGGGGGGGGGGGGGGGGGTTATTTTTTGATATATTTGATTTCGGTATTGTTTCAGACTTAGATCAATCACATAAACAACACACTCCAAATATCCGTTAAAATCTACACCGGCAATACTAAAAAGTAAGCATTACCTTCCAAACTGGGATTTAGACACAATACTAAAGTATTTCACCTTGAGAATAGCATAAATACTAGAGCTGAAAACTATATATAATGTGCAATATGCAATAATCTTACATATAATTTAAAAAGGAATTAAATTATAAAATAATATTTTGTTCAATGTTGAAATCCTCAGTACTATTGAACAATAACAAAATTAGAACCACAATGCTACAAGAACCATAACCATAATAAAATAATATATGATATTTTCGTTTTAAAAAAAACACATGTAACAATATATTTTAGAATCTGTAAAATAATTTTTAAAAAAATTAAAAATTAAACTTGCTAATTAAAAATATCGGGCTCAAAATTACTATTCTGAAAAAAATACTCGCTACAAATATTGTAGATATTGACCAAATCCAGTAACATTATAAGCTACATTATATCATTATGATGCACTAATGTAAAATTAAAATATTAATGTGTTAAATCTATCCAATAAATACTCAACAACTTGAAGTACTTAAGAACCATAAAGATTTTTTATACAATAAAGTCTTAACCTTAACTAAGCTTCAAACGAGATAGAAATGCTTTATTTATAAGCAGTGCTGCCCTTATACATTGGATGTTCCTACATCAAACAACAAACTCATCAATCTTTGATGCAATACAAATACATTTTCAGTTTATCTAGTTATCACAATAAAGAGTTATTATCATTAATAATTTATATTATATCATTTTCCTCCCATGTGATAAATTGATTTACATAATAAAGTGCTTCGTTATTTTTTCCAATAGCACATTTTACATTCATGTTTTGGATTAATTTTTACAGTTACTGAATCATATAAACAGTATGTCTTTTACCTTTTCAATATGATATACTTATGCTAGTCAGCAAAATAGAATAGAATAGATTATAAATTTATTTGCTTTTGGGGGAGTTGCACTAAAAAATAGAGGATGACTTGACTATAAACAGCAAATATTAGTGGTGTTAACAATGTATATCCCTCTAGTGTATAAAAAAGTTTATAGTGACGGATATTTTATTTTACATGTAAGGTACAACGGCCGTGCGGGTTTCCGGATACTGCACCATAATTCTGTCATTCAGATAATTTTTTTTTCTAACTGTTCAGGGTGTAAGTTTTCAACTATCATCTTTTTTTAACAAGTTCTGTCTTTAATACATAGTTTTCATTTTTATAATTTGTAAAATGGTTTTAGGCGGACAGGGATTCTTCCCCTTGTATAAATATAAAAATATAGTATCGAAATAAATTTACAATTTTAAGAGTAATAATATACATTTCATGATAATAGAGTTAACAGCACGAAATTAATATAGAATATGCGAAGGCTGATTTTACAGTGAAAGGTTAGCAATATGCAAGCGCTAATGTAAACTGAGTTCGCAATTCAGTTCAATTGTTCCTGATAACCATGTGTACTTAGGAATATTGCACATCCATTTCTTTACATAATATATAAAGAAACATAATATAACCGACAAATAGTAAATTAAATAATGTAATAAATTAGTATATTTATAAGATATTTATGTTATTGAGTGGATCAAAATAAAGTATCCACATGTTATTGTTTTTGACATGTGTAATAGATTTAGCTTTTTTGTTATTAAATATATCCGCGTGGACTACTATCATTATGTAATGTGGATTATCAATCAATAAACAAATATTGTATCATTCTTTAGTGATGAATGACCTTAATTCTGAATAATTTTTATGTTGTAATACATTTGTTTTATTTTTGTCGGCGGTTCAAACTTTTATAGAAATTTTTAAAAAGTCTAATTCTGACAGTTCCTGTAAATCAGGTATAGGTAGTAATAAACAATAATTAAGCTTAGATTATTGTTATAATTTATCATATGTGAATTACTAGATTCTAATGTGTCGTTTATTTGAGTAGCTAAGATTAAAAGTAATTTTTAGATCTAAGTTTTTAAAAAATAAATGTTGTGTAAAATCTTTACATAAAAAGTTTCAAGGGGAAAAGTTCTAGTTCCTAAATAATTGAAAATATAATAAAATAAAGGTTCGAGTGATACCGAATCTGTTAAAAAATAAAAGGTAAAATTACATTTCAAGGTCTGTCTTGTATAACTAACGTTGTGGGAAATCGATTTTCTGCACTTTTGTTTACATAAGGGATAAAGTAGTTTCTGATTGAGCAGTAGATTGTGCATTTTGCGTTAAATGATACAGAGTTTCATAAGTGCCCAGGTTCTCGTACAGATTTCAGTGGTTTGATTATTAGAAACGTGGTTTCCATTAGTGAATTTAATGTGATCCTTTCTAGATAGGTGAACCTGAGATATTATTTTTGTCATATGAAACCAGATAAATGGAGAGAAATAGCCCAAGACAGGCAGAGATGGAGCAGGCTTGTTAAGGCCGAATATGATCTATATGGTCTGTTATGCTAACTTATTTAATAAGTGACCTTCTTCCCAATTAAATAATTATGTTTAAATTTAATACTCAAAGGTAAATTAAAGAAAAGTTGTAAAGATATATATATATATATATATATATATTAAGATAATTATTTCGTTGGGAATAAGGTCACTTATTAATTATTCAATTAACTACTAAATGTTCATTGCTTTTGTGTTTATTCAACGTTTCGATCCCGGTTTTGATAATTTTACAATTTTACAAATGGGATCCTCTTCAAAGTTTTAAAATAGAGCCTCCATACCTCTTCAAGGATTAGCTTAATATCTGTGCTGGTGGACGGTGCTGAGACTGTCGGTGTGTCCCTGGCCTGATCGAAGCTCTATTTTTTAAAATTCTAGCTTTCAAGAGGATCCCATTGTTAACTCACAAAAAAAAAAAAAAAAAAAACGGGATCGAAACGTCAAATGAACACAGAAACAATGAACGTTTAGTAGTCTATTGAATAATTAGTAAGTGACATTATTCTCAATAAAATAATTATGTTAAAATATAATAATCATAGATGGATTGAAGAAAATCTGTAAAAATGTGTATATATGTATAAGAACAAATAAAATACTGAATGTTTATGAATAAACTTCCATATATGTTTGAATAGTTATAGGTCTTTTTTTTGTATATTACATATTTTTATTTAAAGGTTCGAGGTAGTGAAATGAAATCTCACTGATGCTGCACAGATGTGCCGCTGGAAATGTGATAAAATCATCACGTAAAAATGGTAGGTGAATATGAATGAATCAGGATATGTTGCTACATATAATTATCTTTCAATATAAACTAAAATTTCAATAATAGGAATGCAGAGCGAGGTGAAATACTTATGTAACTACTTCTAGGCCTTAGCTTAGGCATCTAATCCTCTTTTCATGTTTTCTTGATTGATTTTAGTTTACATATATTATTCATTCGTGTAAATTAATTATTATTGATTTTTATTTAGTTTTTTTATTAGAGGGGTATCGCCCCCTCGCCTCACCGATGTCTGCGCCTATGCATTAAACAGATTCTTTTCAATAGATAAATAAGCTGTGCCAGGATTAAGTTTGTTTAGTCAGCAAAATCAAGTCGCTGTTGGTAACTACCGGGAGCGGGGTAGCGCAAGGTGCTGACTTCTAGTGTTCAAGGTCCCAGGTTCGTATCCTCGCTAATGACAGATAAATTATTTTTTTCTGTCTCGATGGCTATGGATCAACCATGATGTCGGGTAGCCTTCCTGGGGCACACACAGCTTCTACAACGTAGTGGGCACCGTTAATTAATCAACCGCAGGCTTTCCCTCTTAATTAAATAATTAATTAAGGGGGGAAACATGGGGTTGAGCAAGGTCAGATAGACACCTTGCACAACTGTTAAGAAACAGATTGCCTTACAAAGTACCGAACCCAATTCCCTTCATGGGTTGTAGTACTACAGTTTTTTTTTCTTTGTTACTACCAAACGCATTGATTCTATATGGTTTGACAGACACTAACACTTCACGAGTTTTATGAATCACTTTATCTTCATATTCGTTGTTATTTAAGTTTCCAACACAACTGGTGCTCAACATTTCCCACAAAGGAAGAATTAGGAAAAGTGCAAGGCATAAAATGAATGAAAGTCGTGAAGAATATTTCCTCCACTGACCTAGATAGTTCAAAAGTGGATAACAATGTATCCGAAATCCGCTACTGTTGAACGCTCTAGTGACTGAGAGATGTAACCTCTGTGGCGAATATGGGACTTCATTCTACAAAGCCAGAGCTCCGTGTACACAAATATGCTCTTTGATCATCTCCCTCTATCTCAGATTTCACGTTTAAGTTTCCGAATACCGACAGAAGTTTCCTAACAGATCATTGCTCCAAAGCTAACTCGCTTGCAAGTTATTAAGTCTTCCGGAACATGACTTATTTCATGTAACAATCAGACTCAACAAGGGGTTGAAACTTTTATTTTTATGATGTTCTAGGTTTATCTTAAAAGTTTAACTTGTATTTATTTGTTTTCTTAAAATGAAGTCCCGTTAAATATTAAGAAAAAAAATTCAACCGAACTAAAAAAAAAACAACTACTAAATATTGTAAAACCCCCAGTTTCCGACCCACTTAATGAAACTTTAAAATGTGGTTGTCCCTTTTAAAATCGCGAAGGGTTTATCCAGAGGTTTGAGGGTTTCTCCTGTATTTAAATATGGCATTCCCTGCCTATAAAAATCAAAGGGAAACATTTCTAAATCGTTTTTAAATCCCTATAATTATGATAATCTATTAAAAAATATTAACATCGATCAAACCTGAGAAAATCATTAATAAATGAATGAATCTACATTGCTATCAATGAATAAATATATCTAGAATGGAATTAGTAAACAATTGGAATTCAACTTCATAATATTATGACTAGAAAATGGAAAAATTGTAACGCCAAAAAACAAAAAAAAAAAAAAAAAAAAAACAATTTCGGTTCTATAAAGTCAGTAAAGATCTCTAATTTCAAATTACATATGCGAAACAGTGTCTTTCATTGATTTTTTTTATAGCAAAACGAACAACGTAAACAAATCCGTATTTGCCAGTGTTCGGCACCATTATTCCAATTTTTGCGACCCTGAAGTTCCAGTCTTTACCAAACTGTAAAAACCTAAAGGATTAAATCTTGCAACCTTCAGAATAAAAAAAATACTACGATATTGTGCAGGAACGTGTGCTTCTTGCCAAAAACGTAAGGCACGTGCTTCCTCGAGGAAACATGTCGGGTTTCTAATCTTCAGCTATATATTTTCAATCTATGATACTAAATAAATAATGGAAGATGCTAGAATATGTGAGCGCAGGAGGAATTCCTACTTCAAATGAGTTTTTTCGCCAGCTCTAGACCATTCCCAACGCTTAATATACTTCAAAAACTGCAATGGGTGCCGAAAACTGGGTGGATATCGACAAATAGTGATTTTACCATATGATGTTATCACTTTTTTTCAATTGATGTCAGCACCTTAATCTGAATTCAATAAAAAATATTTGAATAAGAATAATAAAAAAGAAGAATAAGATTAAAGTAGGATTATTAGGTTAAGTCTAAGTACCGTTTTCAAGTAAATTGTCAGTTTAAGTTGAGAAGCATAATGTAAAGAATCAGCTGAAGGTAACTTTTTTTCTATTTGTTCACTTATTTTCTCCTAAATAAATAATTATATTGCATAAGAATATATTCCTTTCACAGGCAGATTTTATAACTCCAATGTACCGCAAATTTTAAATAATCCTTGGTTCTTTTGATTGAACCTACCAAAATACATCGTGAAACATTTTTCTAGACTTGGATCAAATCATGGTTTATGCATAGTAGTATACTTACAGCGCATTGGAGTTAAAAAAATCTTCTAAATGTGATAAGTTTAACCAGAGATTGAAGGGTTTCTCCTGCATATAATTATGGAATTTCCTGCCTATAAAAATCAGAATGAAAAATATCTGAAGATTTTTTTAATCTCTATTATAATGACAATCTGTATAAAAAATATTCACATCAATAAACCCTGAGGAAATCATCAGTGTCAGGCAATACTTACAATAGATGAATACATATATCCAGGATGGAATTAGTAAACAATAGAAGTTCATAATATTATGAATGGTTGTATGAAAAATTCTAAGGGGAAAATTAAAGGCACATACCCGCATCACTACCAAATTTTGTAGTATAAAAATATTAAATAAAATATTGTTAATAAATAATAAAAATTAAATATAGTAAACAGCTTAAGTGAAGGTATTTTTTTTTGTATTAGAGGACATAATTACCAATAATAAATATGGAGTATGTTGACTTCACTTTAATATTTTGATATGGAATCGTGTGGTGGATATAAGCGAGGGGTGTATGACATCTCTGTGGACTGCTTTACATACGCGATTGTATCTCCGTAGTTCTCATTGTCTGTTCCTTCCTGACTGAATATACGATGTCATAATTTTACCTGTTTGTCTATCTTACCTTAGACAGCTGGAATCTCTAGAAATCTTCTGTATTCTAGATCCCAGTATTTATTTCATCTATACAGCTGTTGTTCTAATATAAAGTAATCCTGAGATGATAAATAATAACCGATGCACATTTATCTCTATTTTCTGTAACAATGACTGTACATTATAAACATATATTACTCATAAAAAAAATATTAGACACATAAACATTTAATACATTTGTATATCTTCGAAGTGGTTCTACAAGTGACTCCTTCTTATGGTTTAAAGACGTCACAATAAAATCTTTGGATATACTTATTAGATAGAGCTATAATAATTTTAATTACAGTGATTTGTTAAAAAATAAATAAAAAGGAATTGAAGTATAACATTAACGGAGTTACTACAGAGTGATCCCTTATCACCACTATTATTTAACATGGTGCTTGAGTGGATTATGAGGCCACCTAATATAAAGAACGAAGGGTTTATATATAGTAATACGACTTAATGCCATGCATAAGGCGACGATGTGGTCTTCACAGGAAAGAGTCAAGACATTTACGGAATGTGAAGAGGCAGATGGGCAGGGCGCGTTATAAAAGAAAGCATGATATATGATCTCTTCCAGTAAAGAGTATGTTAGTGGATGTCTATTGCGCGGAAGATGTAGTTTCGAATGCGTGGAAACATTCAAGTATTTGGTAAAATTTTAATTAACTACAACAAAATGGACAAAGAAATAAAAGGAATAATCAGGAACGGATATTACGGACAAAGCTATTCGTCGCTCCGAAATGTATTCCAAAATAAAAAGATACCCCGAAACCTCAAAATAAAGTTATATAAAACGATAGTTCGACTTCGTTTCTTGCATTAAATAGGGGAGAATAAAATGGCTGGACCATGTACTTCGGATAGAGCAAAAACGACTCCCCTAGCAAATAATGGAAGGACGACCAGATGTAGAAACAGCAAGAGGCAGTCCTAGACTACTATGGACGGACAACGTAGAGGAAGATCTGAGGTCACTGGAAGTAAGATATTGGAGAGAAGTAGATGGTGACAGGTCTGACTGGAGGAAAATTGTTGAAGAGGCCAAAGTACTTCATGGTCCATAACTCCAAAGGAAGTCGAAGAAGAATTATATTAACGACAAAGTTAATGAAACATGAGTTATGAGTTAATAAACACTCCCCATCATAGATTGAAATTCCGTTGTTTGCTAATGTCTTACAGTTTAAGACAAGCAGAGAGAGACCATGCGTAGGTAACTACTCCGTCCTCCAAGCAAAGCTTAGGAAACCCAACTCTTCTTGAAAAGTAGTTTCATTAGGTTCTATTATTGCAATATGATGTGCCTAGCAAAGCCTTGATAATTTAATTAAGTTGCATCTTGATTTCAATTTACGGCTCTCAATTCTGTATGAATCTTCCTTCTCCTGATACCTTGATCATCAACGCAACCATATACTCTTCTAAGTACTTTCCTGGCGAATTTAATTAGACCTTGCTCCTGGAATAGTCATTCTGTAACATTTTGAGCTACATGTAAGCACCGGTTAAATAATAACTTATACAATTCTTTGCGTAAATACATAAAGGTATTTTTTGCCTACATAATGTACTACTACTCCTTTGGGAAGCGAAATATCTGTGGTTTGTTAGAAGTATTCGTTTCTGTATTTCTTCTTCCATATTATTTGGGTTGTCAACATAGATCCTAGGCAGACGAAAGATTGAACTATTTGAAATCAACACTTTCCCATTGAGACATATTTCTCTCACACTTTTCTAGAGTAGTTGAGGTTTACATTTACTTAGTTTTTTTTTCCTTATTTATCATCAGTCCCAAACTTGATCAGTCCAATCATTTGCGTATCCATGAATCAGTATTGTCTTTTTTACAAGTCTCGGTTGTCTATCTAATTGCCTGAATTTCTAGTAAGAGATGTTATATGCTAGACCAACAATGCTCTTTACTCCGCCTTATATTTCTGGGGTAAAGTCTCTCGAAACTCAGCTTTATGTAGTTTTTCTTGCCCTCCATTCTTATCCTTACAAGACGAATCTGTTTAAAGCGGATAATTATGACTATCATAGAGGACGAGATGGCCGAGCATGTTGGGGTGTGGGTCCCAGAGTGCCCGGTTTTGAATGTTGTGGGTTCAATTCCTACCTAGGTTCCAATCCGGTAATGTATCATGTGCCTTTTGAAAACCTATGAGCAGATGATGTGTAGGTATGTAGAAGGAGCCTGTTTAATAAAATACTAGAAAACATTATGTATAATCATGGAAAAATTGAGATGCCTCTGTAATTATAACATGTATATATATATATCTTCACTTAAATGGAGGACTAATCACTGACTTTTTCATTCAGATTAGTAATATATCTTCACTCCGAATATCCATAATAACTTCCTAGAGAAATTGGACTGTTTCACTCAACAATATGTTATTTATTTTTCTTCAGGAGCATCAATGGAATGCTCAGCATCTCTTACCAAAATCGATTGAATGCAATCTTTCTTGTTTTCCCTCATTCAGCAGAATTTGTAACTGAGAAATCCATTTCTCCATAATGGCTGCTCCTTCTTCTAGTTTCTATGCCTCCTAGGGATTTTCTTTTTCTCTGACGTTTCTGTCATCTGGGAATATGAACTTCCGTTCTTCTTGTGACTTGATTTTTCTCCACAAATTGTCTAGTATTTGGACTAAGATTTTATATGATTCTTTTTTCTTTGTTTAGGATCTTGGATTCTTCGTTGAAACAATGCTTTTTATTTAGATACATATTACCTATCGATATGAAATTTACTTACAGGAGTAGCACGTTGACTTCGTGAAATCTATATCCTGACTCTAATCTTAGAGATTGTGAGAAGTGGTTCGAACTTACATTATCCCCTCGGTAAGACCCTACGTCCATCAGCGATGATTTATGCCTGGTGCTAATGAATACTTGATTAATTATAAGTACTTGAGATATTAACTTGGCCATTTATTTTTTGAGGAAAACTTGCTTCGCAGTGAATACGTTTAAGGTGGTAAAATTTATAATTTTTTCCCATTATTATTGGAAGTGCTATGCAGGATGAAACCCTATCGTCGGTAATTGGGTATCCTTTAATCCCATTTGCGCGTGATAATCTACAGATACAATTTTCATACATTGACACTTTATCCAGGAAGCTTAGGATTTGGTAAAGATGTTTTCAAATTTTTCTCTGATAGGTTAAACATAACATTATTTAAATTTTATTTTTAGAATATTTACTCCTTTTCAATAGAAATGGTGATTCATCATGATTAGTTAATTCAAATAATGTTATTTACACATCAGCGAGGTGAAAATAAAAGAAATCGACGAAATAAACTTTAATCAAAATAACGTTCCATTTCAATATGTTTCTTCTAACTCCCAACAAGGATTTCTATTCATTGTTTGAAGAAACGTTTCGGCTCAGAATCAATAAAGTAAAATATGGAAATTCTATATAACTCGTTTTCAGTTTGGATTGTTTTGTTTTTTAAATGGTAGAATATGCTGGATGTAGCAGAACGTCTATTTTCAAATCACGTAAATTTTTAAAGGTTTATTGACACAAATGTTGTGCTAGATAACATGTATCTTTAATAAAAATAATAGTGAAACTTTGTTTTCTTTCATTTCCTCATACCCAAGAACATAGGTTATTGACCATATGTAGTCCGAAAGCCTCTTCTTAAACTTTTTTTCTCATATCAAGCGCTTTACTTCATAACGATTATGACTAATTAAGCATAAACAATAAGTAGGATAATGCTGGATTTTTATATCATAACAGTTGACTGTACTGAATAATTGAAGAAAGATTGGTTGGTGTGTTCAGCCAAAATACCAAGAAAAAATAAATAAATAATATTTATTTTTACTTTGTATTTTGACTGAACACACCGACCAACTCATTTTTTCGATTTTTATATAAGCGTTTAACAATCCTTATTTGGTTCAAAATAATTGAAGAACATAGCCAAAAGCTGCATGAAAAAAGGTAAGTCATATTATTTATTTCATAACCTTTTGAAAACAGGTATTTCAGAAAAGGTTCGTTAAGTAAAAATATTTAGAATAATTTGAAAAACTTGCTTTGGTGTTTGCAGGTAGTTCATACATTTGAAGCAAATGCTTCCTCAGCGTCCAATCAGTTACTATATACATATATTGCTTATATTTTACATTTCACAAGTAACAAATGTTACTTTCGCAAGCACATGTAAAACGAAAACTAAAATGTGTCTATAGTAAATTTGGCTTAAAAATATACAACTAAAAAATAATTTACACACATTCTATCACACACACACACACACACACACACACACACACACACATATATATATTACATATATCGTCGTTGTTCTGTAAAAAGGAGGAATCCTACAATTCACCAATTCATCACTACCTGTCAGGAGAGCATATTTGACAAGTGATATTTTCGGTATTATAAGATCGGAGGATCTGCAAGGGGAATGTTCCAATATGTTACCATTTTTACATAGATACACATACACACAACTACTATACAACTTTGCCTAAAAATAGGTTAATATGAGATAGTATCATTTGAAATAATGGCTTTGACAATAATAAATAAAAAATTATTCAACCAATGAATTGATTACATAATAGTACGGAGCCGTTAACATTAAATGGAATTTCGACTTTTTAAATAATTTTATACAGGATGACCCGCAAGTAAAAATAAATATTTAAATACGTGATAGCAGATCTCAAGAGCTATGAATTTTTTTTTATATAAACAGTGCTCCGTCTATCCACAAAAAAGTAGAAAATTTAATTTTTTTTTTTAGGTGTCAAGTTTTTTGAAGAATAGGAAGGAAGAAAAAACTGAAAAGAAAATTAATTGAGACTTTTAGTGATATTTATAGTGAAAAAAATGTATACCTTTATTCACAGTCCTATGTTTCAATACTGACATCACCTACTCTGGAATCAACTTACTCAATGTCTGAACAGATATTATCAATTTTACAACTAGAAATATAACTAAAATGATTTTACTCAAAAAAGCAAATGTCAACTGTAAGGCTCAATTGCTTCACAGTAAACTAGATAAATTTTGCTTTAAATGTAAGTAGAGTTTGTTTTTGTTAAAAACACTTAAAGGGAAATTTTAAGCCGCTAAAATACGCTGTTATTACTTTCACTTACCTATATAATATATGTAATGCATAGTAAGGGAAAGTATTGCGATCGTGAAAATTTTCCAATCTTTGTTTTCAACGGAAATGCACGTTTTGAGGTCATCTGAGTCCAAATAACCAAGTTCCGCAAAATGGTCTATGTGTCTGTGAGTCTGTGTGTCTGTGTGTATGTGAACAGCCTAGTTTCAAAAGGAAAAGTCGTAGGAAATTTAAATTGCCTATTTAAGGTTTTTATATAGCTGTGATGTGGCAGAAACGTTTTCGTTAAAATCGACTAACCGGAAGTGCCACTTTATATCAACGGTGAAAGACATTTTACAATTTTTGTCAAAAATGTTAATGACGATTTTTATTAAACTTGGTGTATAATTAAGTGGTCTTTAGTACCACGCAGGTCTTATCCCCATTGGTGTGACTTTACAGAGCTTAAATGCCCATTGTTCATATACGTCTTCCTCTAAAGTACCTGTAATATGAATTATTTAAAAAAATGAACTCTCTTTTATTGACATTGACTATAAAAAATGGATAAATATGAATTTTGAAAGAATATGATGTTTACCCAGGTAGAAAATGTATCTCCTAGAATAACAGTCAGAATATAAAGAATGTTGAAATATACATATACATGTATATTAATCTAACCTTAAATATATTTACAGTAGTTTAATAACTCTAGAGATGATATTATATGTTAATAATCATTTCCGTTTATCCCAAAATATATACAAATGATATATCGTTGGAGAGCGGAGAATTTTATAAAAAATAATATCAAATAAATAAAGTGGTATAGAGTAACATAGAGTGACGAAAAAAATATAAATAATAATTTCCGAAAACTATGATTATTTAATCTAAATGACATGTTTCCGAGGAAATTAAATGACATTTTCTTACTAAATGTAAACTTTTAAACTTTTTTAAGAGTAAAAAAGTATTTAAAATCCACCGAATCTAATCAATGCCATTATTTAAAATACTATTTCATTGTACTTGTATGAAAGAGGAATTGAAATATTTCATGGATATGTTTATAACCTTTAATATATTTACAGTAGTTTAACTCTAGAGATGATATTATATTTAAATAATCATTTCCGTTTATCCCAAAAAATCATCAAATAACCTTTTAGATTTTTTTAAAACTTATTTATTACAGAATTATTACAATCTGTCACAATTAAGGATCATTAAAAAAATAGATTAGTATAGAATAGAATAGAATAGAAAGTATAGAATAGAATAGAATAATTTGATGAATTTTCCCTTTTTGAAATCCCAGCATTATATCACAATAATATAAAAACTTTTGACCTAACCGTGGCAGGCAATGAAAATCTCCTAACATAATTTTAGTAAACTTTGCAATGGAAAATAACAGTTTAATAACTAATTGTCCTACAATCCATAATCATTTATAGGTTAAATATTCAGATGTACTTTCAAATCTCTCTAGGCATATATGAGTCTTTCGGTTGACAGAATGACTAACTCCAATTTCAACATTCTTTATTATTAATTTTAGTGGTGTTTCTAGTGGTAAAATGTATACCTTTATTCACAGTTCTCTATTTCAAAACTGCAATCGCCTACTTTGGAATCAACTCACTCACTGTCTGTATACAAAGAACTTTTCCAACTAGAAATATCACTAAAATGACATTACTCAGAAATGTTAAAATTCTAGTTAGCCATTCTGTCAACATAAAGACACAGAGACTGAATTTGTTTGGTTTATAAAAGCAGATGGAGTAACTAGATTTATTGTTGTAATAAATTTTAATGGTCTTAATGATTTGTTATCTGTAAGCTTTAAGCTTTAGCTCCGTTTAAAATGCACTCAAAAAATTTTTTATAACATTGCCTGAAAATAACTTCTATTCAAAGTAGAGCGGTAATTGTTTGTTGCGCGCACCAGATTTTTTTTTTTGTTAAGATCATTGATTATTCGTGATTTTATTTTTATTAATCGCAACTCGAGTTTTGAGGTTTTGAGGTCTCCTGGGTCCAAATAACCAAGTCCCGCAAAATGGTCTGTGTGTGTGTGTTTGTGTAGTGTGTGTGTGTGTGAGTGTGTGTATGTATCAATCTAGCTCAAAAACGAAAAGTCATATAAAAGTGAAATTAGTTTTTAGTGAAATTAAATAGGCAAACTGGAAGTTGTACTTTATATAATCGAATTAACACATGTTTACGATTTTCTCAAAAACGGCTTTAACGATTTTGATTAAACTCAGTACGCCGTTAATCAAAATTAAACATTATTATATCTTTTGGTTATGAATATTAAGAATTGGATAAAATTAAAAAATGTAAAATTCACGTTAAGGTTAAAAGTTGTTTATTGCTATTAAAGTTTAGTTTTTTAAAGTTCGCACGTTAGATAAAAAGGAAAAAGAGAGAGAGAAAAAAAAGGTGTGAGGGAAAAAAATGGTAAAATAGGTGGGGAGTGCTGCGTGAGAGGTCCAGAGATTTTTTAAGATTTCTTCTTCGGAAAGAAAACATATGATTTTGCCTAAGATTTTTTTATCGTTTCCCAAAGCAGCCGGCCTATTTGCCGGCATTCCCCTTATGTTTAATTCTCTAATGTAAAAGGCACAACTCTCGAAGATATGGACCACTGTCATTCTCTCTCCAATACTTCTGACAAATGGGCTGGTTTTCTTTCGTAATCAAGTGAATGTGCTTAAGCCTGATATGTTCTATTCTTAGTCGCGCAACTGCCTTTAATTTATTTGGAAGTTTAACTCACTACATCAGTGTTTTATTAAGCAGTTTTTAATATAATGTAGGTTTTGTTCTCATTGATGTTCTCTATCGGGGCTTAAATGGTTAATTTTCAATATTGGTTTCCTCTAAAGTTCCTTTATTTTTATTTTTATTTGAAGTAATTAACCATTTCACATTAATCTTTGATATAAAAAATAGTTAAACATAAAATATGAAGGAATTCGATAATTAACTAAAGGAGAAATAAGAGATCGTAACGGATAATAGTTGTAATAGAATCAAAGTAATACGAGCTTGCCCGAAAGATTACAACATGCTTCCATATTAACATGAGCTTCATATAATACGGACTCCGACAATATTATGTTCATATACATATGCGGTTTTCCTAAATGTTATCGTTGGTATTATTTAATATTTAATTGTATAGAATACATCTATATACACATTAAAATTTGTGTACATAAGGGTATTTAAACAAGTAAAAATACACTCAATGAATTGTAAATAAATATAGCGTCAATAATTTTTACTTTCACCTCCCCTTTATCTGAAAATACTTATTTCTGCTAAGAAGGGGGTGGCAAGTGAAAGTCGTGTGATGCGCACGAAAACATCACCAGATATTTCTATATTTATTCTCATTTTCTTTTTTTATTCTTTATTTAAATTATTAATATTTAATTCCCTTTTGTATGTAAATATTGTATGAAATAACACTTGTAGTTCTGATACAAGTGACTATGCCCTTTAATGAAGTAGATTGTATTATTACTTAATAAATTCGTAAAAAAAAATGTACTAATAAGCATTTATCAATATTTTTTATTAGTTATCATTTCCTATTTGACAAAACGCGACTTACTTAAAAAAACTTCATTATCACCATAATTATTGTCCACGTGACAGATTATTATATTTCTAAATAAATAAATAAATAAAAAATAAATTTTTTAAACATATTTATTGAGAGATATTACAATCTGTCACAATTATGGACATTTATAATAGTGTTCAGAGAGCACATTCACACTCTATCAACAATAAATGCAATTAAATAATACGGAAAAACAATTTTTTTTTTATTTAGACAAAATACATTTTGCCTCAATTAAGGGCATTGAGTATTTAGGATGAATGAAATACTAACATACCATATATACAATAAAAGTAAAACAAAATTATAACAAAATAAAATAAAATAAAACTTGGAGTAACAGAATAAATCGATCATGATACAACATTAAATAAAAAAAAAATAAATAAATAAAAACACATTCATACTTAGAAAAACAATAATACTAAAAGTTGACTTGGAAAAACTTTATTGAGAAATATTACAATTTGTCACAGTTAAAGACACTTATAATAGAGTTCAGAGAGTACATTCATACCGTACATACAAAAATATAAATAAATAAAATAATAACAAAAGAATAAGAAAAAAGAACAAAACGTTTTTAAAAAAGTTTTAAAAAATGCAATTTTCAATGAAATTTCCTAAGACTAAAACAGAATTTAGCGGGTCCGAATTATCTTTAGAAGATTAAAGTTTTTTTTGGATCGCTTATAAAAGTACAAAGTAAGATTTTAGATATAAGCATACCTAGGACTCCACCTGGACAAACCTCTAACTTGGAATCCTCATACCAGACTGAAACAACAAGAAATTGCTCGACGTTTTAGACTACTTCAACACTTACTAGACAAACGCTCTAACCTTCCAATTAATTACAAAAGACTCATTTACATGACTATAATAAGGCCTATGTGGACTTATTTGAGCTATGGGGCTCCATCAAACCTTCAAATTCCTCTCGTATCCAATCCTTACAATCCAAAATCCTTCGTAAAATCCTCAATGCTCCCTACTTTGTTACAAATAAAGCCATCCATAATGACCTTAATGTTTCTTTTGTTTCAGATCTAGCCCAATCCAGATACCTATCCTTCCATAATAAACTTCAGAATCATCCCAACCCTCTCGTTTCTAACCTTGCTTCTTCTTCAATTCCTGATAACCCTCCGAGGCGTCTGAAAAGAAGATGACCCCGTGATCTTGTAATGTAGACATATCATTAGAGTACTACCATTGGGTAGTTACTCAGCAAGTGTTTTCATGTCATTATATCCATATGTTCAAATTTACTAGATGTATTTATTTAATAAAGTTGTAAACATCATTAAGAAATAACAAAAAAAAAAATCAGATATAAGCAGATAAAATATTCTAACAATAATTTCAAATTAAATGTTATGCCGAATTTCAAATGACCAGGTGATTTCAAATGTTTACTGGTACTGGTGCAGGTGGGGAAAATAATCCGGTAAGTGGGTCTTATGGTTGTTTTTGCCTACCCCTCGCGGCTACCTAGAAGTTGCCACATATTAACCAGAGTACGCTAGGTTAAATGAATTTATTCCAACAATATTCGTGACTGGGGCTCTAGTCCTAATGTGCTCGGTCTTCACTAAATGTTTAAATGTTAAATAACTTTTAATTTAATAAACTTGACCATGAATTGACTGCTCTTAAAAGAAATTCCTTAATACTTAATAATGACCTAGAACCAAAACTGTCAATTGAAATAAGTAAATAAAATAATTGAAATTTGAATTGACTTGTCTTCTAGAATTCTACGCCTCAACATTTTAATTGTAACATTTTAATTTTAAGCATATCAACAGAAAAAAAAATCAATTGTAATTCTTATGAAATGATACAAATTATGTTTTGAATATAAGTAAAAACCAAAAGTAACAAAAGGAATGAGTAGGTATAATCATATAATTTATGAATTATATTTTAGATCATGTGTAATAAGTATTCAGGACGCAGTCTTTTAAAAAAAATTTATTTGTGCCAACGTTTCAACCTAAACATGTGGGTCATCTCCAGGGCTGAAAATTTTAAAATACAATCAGAGAAAGTCCTGAAGATGACCCACATGTTTGGGTTGAAACGTTGGTACAAATAAAAAATTAAAATTTTTTTTAAAAGACTGCGTACTGAATATTTATTATCCATGATATTTAGAACAGTCATCTAGCTTCCTTCAATAATTTTAGATCAAATAAAATATCTGTATCCATAAAAGATGATATCTATACCTTTTTTTATTGTTCTTGTAATGCATATTTATATTTGTCTAGATGATATTCCTAAAAATATTCTAACCTTAAACGATTTCTAAAAGCAGGATTTCGGTTCACCTTGATGCAATGTTACAAAATTGATTATTTGAATTTAATGAATGGCATTTATGGAATCTTTGGCAAATGTTTTTACCTTTCTTATTCGAATATAGATATCCTCAATAATTATAGCATTTTATGGGGTTAGACTCATACCGTCATAAATTCTAGTCTAATTATTTCAAAGGGCTAAAGGATTGTGAAATATTTTTTGTTATTTATTCTTAAGACGTGAGTGATGAAAAATAGTAATTAATAATTTATTTTTCTCTGTTGTAGTTTATTGAAGGAATCGGCTTTTGTTTATTAATTTAGGAATGTGTGGGAGCCTCAATGAGAAGTTCGCCTTTAGGATCCTCCATTGCTATTTCCCCTTTCTTTGAATTATTCGTTTCTATTGAGCTATTGTATTTACCATATATTAATTTGGTGGTACATTTTACACCGTATGTTAAATGATATTGAAGTGCATATGTTATAGATGGAAGCTACTTGAACCACATTTTAACATTGTTTTATTATTTTATTTATTTGTTTTCGAGGATATTACGGATACAAATAAAGTTGACCTCATAAACATAATAAGTATTGTTTTACCATTTAACTTACCGACTAATTAGCTTTACAGTTATAAATAAATACAATTAAAAGTCTGCCTGATTTTAATACAAAAAATAAAGAATTATAAATACATGTAAGAAAAATCAGAGAATAAATACTCTAGATCAAATAATTAAAAAATAATATAATACATAAATGAAAATGAATATAACTTTGTATTATGTATACACAATATAATTATTATTTAATTATTTTGAAATTTATAACCATATTTTTTATTATTTATTATATAGATTTTTTTCTTTGAATTAATGGAGAAAGAATAAGTAGGCTATTCATAGTCAGAACATCTACTTTATTAAGAATTGACTGATCACAAATTCTTATCGTTGAATTCTCAATGTTGGAGTTTTGGCAATGGCCAGATTCTCCACTCAAGATATGAGTTTATGTGGCTAAAGCGCTCTCGATTAATCTCCACTGGCTTTAATACCTGTGAAGTGGTTGAGAGTGTAGTCCTGCTTTTACCTACATCGTTGGTTCTTCTTTTTTTTCTTTAATTTACTTATCTTTAAGCTATTTTATTATATTTATTGTATATGTTTTTTTTATTATTATTTAGTTATTTTGTTTCTATTTATTTTATATGTTTTTGTATATATTGTGTGAATGTTATCTTTACTTCCCTATAACCAATGTCCATGTGACAGATTGTTCAATAAATACTTTCTTTTTTTTAACAATTGGTAAATGGTTGACTGTCGTGGATAATGAAGAGAAGAATAGTTGGGGTGGTCAGTCAAAAAAGAAGGCAAAAATAAATGATAATATTTATTTTTACATATGCCGACGTTTCGACCTGAAGTTCAGGCCTTCATCAGGGCTAAGAAAATAACCAGATAACAAGGTATGAGAAACGTAAATAGTGATGGTAAAAAAAAAAATAAAAAAAAAAAATAAAGAAAAAAAAAGTAAAATGAAATTGTTAGAATAATGACAATAGTAAGAACTAAGAGATAAATAATAATAATAACCGTTAAAAAGTGTGGAATGAAGAAGTAAGTATAATCAAAAAGGGTGAAATAAGTGTTAAAGTGGGAATGAATCTTAAAATAAAATGTAAAACGTAAAAAAGAAATATGAAGTTAGATAAGAAATGAAAATAAATAGTAAAATTAAGACATTGAGAATGGAGTAGTTAGATAGGAAATTGAGATATTGTAAAGTCTATCAAGATGTACAGACAATGTATAATATAATAAAGATTTAAAAACAGATTTTTTTTTTACTTTTTTTTTTTGTTTATTAATGAAATTTACAACTGTTTACAAATACAACTAGTAAATATGCACAAATTAGAAATAATGACATGAACAGGCTTGAAGAGATACTACCCAGCCGTAGCACTCATTAAATAGTTCTAAGATCATGAGGTCATCTCATTTTCAGACGCCTAGGATTATCAGGAATCGAGGAAGAAGCAAGGCTGGCAACAAGTGGATTCCGATAGAACTAGAATTTATCATGAAAGGATAGGTATCTGGCTCGGGATAAGTCAGCGACATATGGTACATTAAGGTCTTTATGAATGGTTTTATTTGTGACAAAGTATTGGGCATTAAGGATTTTACGAAGATTTTTGATTGTAAGGATTGGATACGAGAGGAATTGGATGGTTTGGTGAAGCTGCAAGGCTTAACTCCGCATGTCCAAATAGCTCTTATTATAGTTATGCAGATGATCCTTTTTTAGTTAATTGAAAATTTAGAGCGTTTGTATAGTAAGTGCTGCAGTAGTCGAAAACGTCGGGCGGTTTCTAGTAGTTTCAGTCTGGTATGGGGGTTCTAAGTGAGTCGTTTGTCCAGGTGGAGTCCTGGGTATCGGATTTGTTCAACAGGGATAAGTGGGCTATTGTTGAAGGATACTGTAGGACAGGAAGTTGCATACATTTAAAAACTTTAGTTTCAATAAATTTCCGTAATATAGAGCTGAGGGGTCAATGCTCAATTTAACTATTGTGTTCAATATTTTATATTGAACTAAGTATTATTTAATGGCGCCTCCTATCCCGGAAAATTGAAGATTATAATTTAAAAAAACATTATCCTCCCAACGGTTCTTTATGGATGCGAAACGAGCCCGCTTACATTAAGGGATGAACGTCTTAAGGTTTTTAAAAATAAGTTAAAATCCCCCCTTTGCACCGGGAGGCGAACTCGATATTATTTTATCATATTCTCAAATATTATCTATCCAAAACCTGACATGCTTATTTAGTCCAATGTTGGTTCACAAAACGTGAAAAAATCTGTGAATTTGACGCATGTATTTTTGTTTGTTATTCGTACGTCCGAATCAAACACGAAGGAAGGTTTTTTGTAATGTATCTATTTGAAAGGTGCTGATTTCTGAAATTGTTCAATTGAAAACTAACTCGATTCGTATAAAAATAAAGAAGAAGCACGTGATTTGTCATTATTTCATCCACTTTATTAAAGTTAAATTTAAGTGTTGGTAAATAAGATATAAATTAAAAATAAATTTACATTTTTTTTCAAGTTCCAAAAAAAAATAAAAATAATAAGTAGGTATACATAAAGATTCATAGGGACAGCAAATATTTCCCCATTAAATATATTTGCTGATTTGTCCAATATTTTTAGTTTACTATCTGGATGAATGTATGCGGCTTGAATATCTCCACGACTTAATTATTTTTTACTTCATTAACTAAACATATTGTTGTACGATTGACAACCAAAATTAAATAGAAATAATTAAAAGCTAAATCAAGATTTTTATTACAATTTTATATTAAAAAAAAAAAAGTGTCCGAATTGATACTTCCAGGGAGTATGGCCAATATATGAAATCCTCAAGGCTCCTACACATGTTTTGGCGATAAAATATTCATGTTGGCGGCGATATGGCGATATAGTTGCATTACTATCTATTACACCAGAGATTCCCAACTATTATATAAGTTGTAGGCATATAAGTTATGCCTTGAATTATTATTTTTGAATTTTATATCTATAAACTCTTGTTATATTTTTAAATATTTAAAAAAGGAATTGTAAAACACTTGAATCCAAAACTTGCCTATTTGCAGCATGTCATGTAAGATAATTATGATGATTTAAAAAATACTTTTGAAGTGATTATTCGTGCTTAAAATTAATTATTAGATATTTATTAAAATATTTTTTTAGCATTTAATAGTTAACTTTTCAATCAGCAGCAGGCAACAATAAAAGTTATGTTAGAGATAGGCGGGAACAAGTTTGCTTGAGGGCTACGTCAAGCGAACTCCTGTATTACATTATAGCAGTCACATAGACGACGATATCGTAAAAAGTGTATCGACGGGACATTTCTCGTTATGTGTGTAGAAGCCTCAATCTTCTATCGTTTGATATATTTCTATAATAAGAAAATGATCATTTTACGTCAACTGACGACAGTAATAGCATCAAATTTATCTCTAATAAATATAACTAAATTGTTGTTTTCAATACTAACTTGTTTTCAACAATATAAGCAAAATAGCACCTTTCAAAGAGTTTTAAAAACTGCTTCGTCTTTGGAATCATAAAAGTCAATCCAATATTTCAATTTTAAAGAAAATGATTCACTTTAAATAATAAAAAATAGTATCGCTTGTATAGAAAGTAAGAAATTGGAACTGAGTGTAGTGTTTAGAAGTTTCAAAGAGATATGAATAGGAGATTAAGAGCTATGAAATGAAAATCGTTATTCTAAATTGTCAATTACAGAAGGTAGTTTTAATTTGTAGTTGTTTGTTGACTGAAAATGAACTTACGATTGCAGTATGGAAATTTCATCTTCAATGCTATATTGGAATTTATTCTTTCTAATTATCATTATTATTTATTTGGAATAATCAAAATATGCATATATAGTGGTGTGAAAAAGTCTCCAAAAAACAAATTTTTATAAAAATGATAAATCTATTAATTTAAAAGTATTTTTATCTTCTTAATTGTAAACTATTTAGTAAATGCTTCTTATTATGTTACAAGCAAAACCCTACATCAAGGCCTTAACATCTCTTATGTCCTTGACGTGAGTCCATCCCGATTCTCAAATTTTTATCAGAACCTAATCCATCATCACAATCCCTTAGTACAATCCTTATCCAGTTCCAGTCATCCCTACAATCCGCCTGGGAGTTTGGAAAGGCAGTGGCCTCGAGATCTTTTGTAAATACGTCAGTGGAGTCTTGGCAATAGCCAGCTTCTCCACTCAAGTCATGAACGTATGTGGTTTTTGTGCCCTTTCTCAGTCTCCACTAGATCCCTATCCCAGTGATATGGCTAAGAAAGAAGCGCTGGGATCTCTTAGAGGATGGCCTTACCCTCCACACTAGGAGAAAACGGATCGACTTGGAGCTCCCTCGGCTGACTTTTTTTTTTTTTTTATACTTTATTTTTCTTTATTGAGTATTATAACAATCTGTCTGTTCGACATTGGTTATAGTGAGGTAGGATGACATTCACACCATATGTACAAAAAAATAAAATAAATAGAACAAAATAATAATCAAAAGTATATACAATAGACAATAAAATAAAATAACCTAAAAAATAAGAAAATTAAAACTAAGGAAAAAAAAAAAAATAAAATAACATGCATACCTATATACAATCAGGCGAGGGAACTCCAGGAGAACCCTGCGCTACTCTTCCAACCGCGTCACTGGTACTAAAGCCAGCGGAGATTGGTCGAGAGCACTTTAGCCACATACACACATGTCTTGAGTGAAGAATCTGGCCATTGCCAGAACTCCAATTTATATAATTTACAAAAGGTCGCGAGGCCACTGCCGTTTCAACCTTCTTGGAGGATTATAGGGATGGGAGATGCTTGATAGGGATTGTGCAAGAGGATTTGGGTGGTAAGTAAGGTTCTGGTGAAATTTGGAGAACTTTTCTGGGATAAGGTCTAGGACAAATGGGATGTTAAGGTCATGATGTAGGGTTTTGTTGGATACATAGAAAGGAGCATCGACTATTGTTCGAAGGACTTTAGACTGGAAGGATTGGATGCGCTTGATGTTAGAAAATTTTGCTGATCCCCACAGTTCTAGTCCGTAAGTCCAAATAGGTTTCAGTATTGTCTTGTAGATCAGTAGCTTGTTTTCAATGGAAAGTTTAGATTTTCTGCTTAGTAGTCGGTATAGTTGGCCGTATCGTCGGTTGAGTTCTTGTCTTTTGAGTCTAGTATGCGGGTTCCAAGTTAGTCTTCGGTCTAAATGAAAGCCAAGATACCGGACTGTGTCTGAATAAGGAAGCTGGATGGAATTAAAGAGTACTGGTGGACAGGAATTGCGTCGGAGTGTAAAAGTAATATGTTGGCATTTAGATTCATTAACTTTAATGCGCCAGTTATTACACCAGTGCTCAATCAAGATGAGATGACTTTGGAGATTTAAGGATGCTATTTCGGGATCAGAGTTGGATGATAAGATTGCGGTGTCGTCAGCGAATGTTGCAAGAAAAGTATCAGGATGAACAGGGATGTCAGCAGTAAAGAGGATGTAAAGCACGGGACCCAAGACGCTGCCTTGGGGAACACCGGCTTTAACGAAGTAGATATTGGAAAATTCTGTTCCACAGCGAACTCGAAAGGAGCGGTCAGAGAGGTAGGATCGGAGGACTAGGTACAAGGACTGAGGTAAATGGATTTTAAGCTTGGAGAGCAGTCCGGAGTGCCATACCCGGTCAAATGCCTGTGCAATGTCCAGAAAGGCACCCGAACAGTATTCCTTGTTTTCTAGGGCTGAGGAAATATGATCAACAACTCGGAGTCCTTGTTGAACAGTAGAATGTTGAGAGCGAAAACCAAACTGATGGGAAGGGATATTTTGGGATTCTATAATGGGTAGGATTCGTTTCAAAAGGATCTTTTCAAAAATTTTTGAAAGGATTGGGAGTAGGCTGATTGGTCTATAGGATGTTGAGCTATTGAGAGGTTTTCCTGGTTTTGGGAAAAGGATAATAGTGGAGTGTTTCCATAACAGAGGGAAGTGGGTGGTGCGTAGGATACAATTGTAGATATATGTAAGGAATATGACTGCTTTGGATGGAAGTTGTCGAAGGATTTGAGGTGTAAGGAGATCATGTCCAGGAGCTTTACGGAGGATTAGTTTTTTTAATTGAAATTTTACTTCGGAAGGATGAATAGCTTTTGGGGGCAAGGAAAGTGGGATTGGTGATGTAAGGAGTTCTTCTACTGTTACGGTGTGGGCAGGATGGGATTCCGGATGTGAAATAAATGTATTGGATAGGTGAATGGCGAACTCCTCAGCTTTATCTTCGTCAGATGCTGCCCAGGAGCCATCACCTCGTCGGAGAGGATGGGAAATGCGGTGAGGATTTAGGATTTTTGTTGTGGTTTTCCAAAGGGAATTGTCGCGAGAAGAGAGGGAGGATAGGTAGGAGTTGAAGGATTGTGATCTGAAGGTGGCTAATTCCAGTTTTAATTGTTTGCAGTAGTAATTATAGGAGCAGCGGTCGGTAGGATGTCGGGTTCGTTGCCATAATAATCTGGCACGGCGTTTGGTGCGGATTAGGTTAAGGAGGTGTTGGGGTAGAATGGTCTTTATAGGAATTCTGGAGGAGTCTTTTGGAAAGGAGGCAGTCCAGGCGGCTTGTTGGATTGTGGTAGTAAAGGAATTTACGGCACTATCAAGGTCATCGGGAGTTTTGAGGGATATGTTGAGATCAATATTATCGGAGATTATTTGGCGGAAAAGGTCCCAGTTTACTGGGCCCCTAATGAATGACGGTGGAGAAGGTTTGGGAACAGGTTCAAGTGAAACATTAAGGATTAGAGGACTATGGTCAGAAGAAAGTTCATTTAGACGTGTAATGGAACAATTGAGGGGACTTAAGCCGCTGTGGATAAAGAAATCAAGAAGATCAGGATTACGGTTGGGATCTGTGGGCCAGTAGGTAGGAGAGTTGGGAGAAAGGAGGTGAAAACGTTGGGAATTGAGTGCAGACAGCAGGGTTCGGCCACGAGAATTCGTGGTTCTGGAACCCCATTGTTGGTGCTTGGCATTTAGGTCTGCACCCAAGATGAAGTGATGTCCTAAGGAGTCGAGGAGAGAACTGAATTGGGCATTGGATATGGATCGGTTAGGAGGGCAATACGCTGATGCAAGAGTGACCGGAAAGGAGAAGGTTTTTATCACGATAGCGGTGGACTGTAGGAAATCATGTATTGGTAATGGGAGTACGTGATGGGAGAGGGATTGGTGTACAATTACAGCAGTACCGGCATGTGCTTTTCCGTCAGGGTGGTCAGTACGATATGTCAGGTATTGTGGTATATTGAAGTGCTGTTTAGTGGTTAGTCGAGTTTCAGTAATTAGTGCCACATCAATGTTCTTGTCAAGTAGTAAAGTAGATAGTTCGTCTGTATGATTTCTAACACCATTCGCATTCCAAAGGAGAATGGATATGGGTTTAGGGATGTGAGTCATTTAAGGATTTTTCAAAGGAGGGATGAGGTGAGATACGAGATTCGTGAGGAGTGATATGAGTGGAGTAACAAGGGATTTGAAATCGGTGAGGAAAGATGCTAACAAACTTGTGAGATCTGTTGCATTTGAAGGAGGAGGAATATGAGGAATTTGTTGTTGGTGGTTAGGTATATTAGGATGAAGAGGATTTTGAGGTTGGGTTTGAGGTTGTTGTTGTGGCAGGGCTTGACATTTATCGGTTAAAGTCTTACCTCTAAGTAGTTGGGAGAATGATACATCATTTTTTACAATTCTGGAAGGCTCTCTCTCTCTTCTTGTTCTTAGTGCTTCATCTTGAATCCGGTTTTTCTGGTGTCTGGTTTTGAGATTCTTGTAAATTTGGCAGCCTTTGTAGTTAGCCGGGTGTCCCTCCAAGCATAGGGCACATACTGCTGGATCTTGTATAGGTTTGGTGCACTCTACAGATTTGTGCTGTTCACCGCACTTCACGCAACGCGGCAAATGGTGGCAATATGTCTTCGTGTGGCCATAGGTCTGACAATTATGGCACTGCACGATGTCTCTCTTGGGATATGGCTTCTCAACTTTCACCATTGTGTAGTATATTCTTGTGATATCATATATTTTTTCGATACCTGGTGATGGCTCCAAGTCCACGAAAAACAATGGTAGTGGGATCCTATTTCGTAATCCTGGCTGCTCCCTGTCCTCCTTCAAAACGTTTGTTACCTGGCGTACATTGAAACCAAGCGTCGTTAGTTCTTCTTTAATAACTTCAGTGGGGGTTGAGGAATGTAAATTTCTTATCACTACTCGTAAAGCTCTTTCCTGCCTCAGCTGGTAAGTGTGAAAATTCGCATTTGTTTCTGATAAGTACTTCACTATTTTTCGGTAGGCTTCTGCAGAATCAGGTGTTATTTTGGTGTCATTGGTCCTGTTAAGGCATGAATAACTGCCAGAGCAGATTTTATTTAGTTGGGTGCAGAACATCTGGAATTTTTTTATATTTTTCACAAATATCGGAGGAGGCTTTGGTTCTCTGGGTATTGCTGCAGACTCCATTACTTCTCTGTCATTTTGAAGCACTTGGTAGGGGTTTGGAGTAAAGAAAGGTGATTCTTCAATCGTTTCTTGTGCAGACGTACCTGGTTGGGGCTGAGGTTCTGGTTCTGAAGTGTTCATTTTGGTCACTGGAGGTATTTCTCGTAGGCAGCGACGAGTCCTTTGTTTGGCTGGTGAGCTAACTCCGTCTGACCGAGACCTCTTGGGCACCTTACTGGCCATCACTTGCTGATCATACCGCATATCATAAGAAAAAATAAATAAATAAATAAAAAAAAAAAAAAAAAAAATTTTTTTTTTTTTTTTTCTTAAAATAACAAAAAAAAAAAAAAAGATGCAAACAGTAAATATCAACTGCTCTGATATACACTTTAACTGTATCACGTGAATAATCAGAGAGATTCCGCTATAAAATTGGTAAAAACTGAGAGAGGAGTTGAGGAGACAACCTTCTCATCAGCTGATCCACTGCCTTCTCCCTCGGCTGACTGTAAATATTTTTATTTATGCTGTCTCATGTTTTATTTTTTTCTGTATTTTTTTTTTTAATTCTTACTAAGTTTTCTTTTTCTTCCATTTGTTATAATTTCGATTGTTTTTGTAATTGTATATATGGTATGAATGAGTCTCTCACATCTCAAATACTAAATGCCTTTAATTGAGGCAAAATGTATTCTTTTATCACTAAAATAAGATTAAAAAAAAATAAACTGATTTTACCTTTCAGACATTTTAAATGTGATAAATATTTCAAACAGCTTTATTTGGTATTGTAAAAAGATGAGTCAAAATTTGAAAGGATAAGAATTTTGGAATAAATGTTTGCAACTTACAGTAAAACACGGATGTAGTTTCTTAATGGTTTAGGGTTGTGTTTCTTGATGTGGAGTTGCAGACCTCTTGGAAATAGATAGATAACTGGATGAAAAACGGTACAATAGCAATGTTATAAACCTTGCAATTACATCTGATTAAGCTGAACTGGGCAGAACTTAATTTTTCAGAAAGATACAGATCACAAATATGATGCTTTGCCATTTTCTGCAATAAAAGAAATATTGATAGGAAACGAAAATAGATTATGAAATATAGAATGTTAAATTAAATAACTAAAAAATCGAAGAATTCTATTTTTAGATCCATTTTCATTGATACAACTAGCTTACTAGAGTTTATAGAACGGTTCTTGGCTTTAACAATAAAGAGTAATGACTAAAATTGATAACAAAGTAGTGAAATCTTGGTTTCTTTTTAATTGAATAAAATGTTAATTTAAATATATACAGTCGACTTCTGTAATTCGAACCTCGGTAATTAAGGTAACCTCGTAATTACAGCTATTAACTTCAGTAAATCTATTCATAAGAGTGTATTTTTTTGAAGTGTATTTTATTTTATTTAAAAGTATTTTATTTTTATTTATCTTCTGCACTCTCCTCTCTATGTGGATATATACATGTGTGTGTTTGTTTTTACTTTTTGTGCTCGTAATCTATTGCGTCATAGGTAGATCACAATACTTATTTAGCATTTCTTTCCAATTTTATTTAATTAAAAATATGTTGTTGTTTTTTGTACCAATATTATAATATTGTAACCGTTGTACCCATCCGCTTTCCTTAGTATATCCTCCAAAACTATGTATATACTCATTTTATTACTTTGATTGTAGTTACTGTTTATTATGATTGGTCATCTGGCCAGATTTATTGTCAATTGGTTTAAACAATGTTGTTATTCTCAACTGACCTAGTCCCAGAATAAAGATGATTTTTCTATTTCTAAATGGAAAAAATGCTGTATTTTGATACCCTCGATAACTCGAAATCCTATTTGTAACAATAAGGAGTACTTGTTTTAGGATGAAGATCTAGCGTGCTCCTCTATTTTCTGAATCCAACTTGGTGGTCGCTTATTATATTTTCGTAATACGAATATCCGGTTTATTAGGGTAGTGGTCATTATCTTGTAGGCAACCCGAAAGAGTGCTATGCCTCTGTAATTACTACACTCATGCATGGAGCCTTTCTTTAGAATAGGACAGATAAGGCCCGTTTTCCAAGCCTTAGGTATCCTTTCTTTTTTCCTATATTGAGAGACTATTTGTTATTAATATTTTTTTTTGCTACTTGCCCCCTCTATATTTTCTTGGAGGGAAATGGCCCCTTACGCCACCCGCGACGCTGAATTTGGCCTGGGTGGTTAAAATTTATTTCGTGGTGGACCCACCCTACCTCCCTCCCCATTGTTTCTGGAATAGGTTTAGTTATACCCCTATAGCAATACCTCCATCCACATTCCAGGAATACCTAGGTTGGCTATAATCGAATACAAAGTAATATAGAAAGCTATTCATAAGGAAAATAAAAAATTGGCTAGCCTACAAAATTAAGAAAATATAAAAATCAGCGATATAGCATTTTTTTTTAAATAGAAGAGGTTTTTATATATACAGGATGTCCTATATGTAAAAAGGAACATTTAGAGAGACGGTATAATATAATTAAGAGCAAAGTACATATAAAGCAAAAAGTACATATAAACTCTGGTCCGAAGTTTCACAGAAAAATAGATCAAAAAGACGTTTGCTTTTTTAATTACGATATCTTTTTTTAATAAGAAGCAATTAATAAACAGATATTTAGTTTGAGTAATTAACAATTGCTTCATAATAGACAAGAAAAAAAAATCCCTTAAAATAACAATAGAGTACGTAATTTTTAAAACAGTTAAAAAAAAACTTTTGAGTTGCTAAACTAAGCAGAGTCCTGTTTTCAATGAAATTAAATCTGAAGGATTAAGATCTTCCATGACAGCAAAGAATGTTAAAACTATAGCCTTCTTCTTTCACAACACCACGTATATGCAAAATATAATTCTTCCAGAATGTTAATGCCGAACGGCAACATATATTAGGCTTTTGGAATTCCATAAAGGATAATATTAATGCAGATTAGGTTAAGATGATTGAATCAAAGGACAGAGAGAGGAGGGTAGTGTAGGAAAGGGAATCGAATTGAGAATCGAAGCCGATAGCTATCAACCAAGGGCCTTCCCCCACGACCGCAGGTAGATTGTATCCCTTGCATTAGGACCGTACCCGATTCGGTACAAGTTGCCCCTTCTGGGGAGGGATAAATCCGTTTGTGGTATTGAAACAATCCGAAGGTAAAGTTTCAGAGACTTAGACAAGAAAAATCAAGCCTATTGTTTAAACTAAAGACATTATGGATTTTAGCTACTTACTACTATAAGAAACAGCTGAAATCATACTAATTAGACCCTCTAAGATGTGAGTATGTGAGTGACATCCTAAAATTGATAAAAAAAATAAATTCGAAGCTCTGAATTTTAGGTTTATTGCGGGGCTGGGTCAATGCCTAAGACTGATGTATATATATTACACACAAGAATTTGGATACTGCGTACTATCACAAGCCTGAGGATTAAATAATTGAGATTTTTAATAGTTTAGTGAGAAAAAAAAAAGACAAAACAAGAAGTTAAGTTATTTTTTTAAAAATTATTTATTGAGAAATATTATAATCTGTCACATTTAATGTAATTTATAATAGTGTTCAGAGAGTACATTCGTATTCTATTTACAATAAATAATACAGAAAAATAATGACACTAAAAGTAAATGCATACAAACTAAACTAATCAAAATAACAACTCCGAGCGTTTCTCCCCACTCGTGGAAGGAAAGGCAGGACTCTAGGAGATCCCAACGACTCTCATTCAGCCGCATTACTGGCATTAAGGGCTAGCAGAGGTTGAGCTGAGGCGCTATGATACATACATATACACTTTCATGGCTTGATTGGAGAACCTGGCCATAGCCAAAACTTCAATATATGCTTATTAATAAAAGGTCTCTGGGCCACTGCCGCTTCACCCTTCCAGGAGGATTGTAGAGATGGGTGGGGCAAGATAGGGATTGTACAAGAGGATCAGGATGATTTGTTAGGTTTTGATGAAATTTTGATATCTTTTCTGGGATAAGATCCAGGATAAATAGGATAATAAGGTCGCGGTGTAGGGTTTTGTTGGTGACATAGAATGGAGCGTTTGATGTTAGAAACATTTTCTATCCCCTACAGTTCAAGTCCATATAGGCTTCAGGACTGTCTTGTAGATAAGTAATTTGTTTTCAATAAAAAGTTTAGATTTTCTGTTTAGTAGTCTGCACAGCTGGCCGTATCGTCGGTTGAGTTCTTGTCTTTTGAATCTAGTATATGGGTTCCATGTTAGTCTTCGGTCTAAGAGAAAGTCAAGATACCGGACTGTGTCTGAAAAAGGAAGGTGGATGGAATAAAAGTGTGCTGGTGGACAAGAATTTTGACGGAGTGCAAAGGTAATATGTTGGCATTTGGATTTATTTACTTTAAGGTGCCAGTTATTACACTTTTTTTATAAATCTTTTTATTGAGAAATAATACATTTTGCGACATTTAAGGGCACTAAGTACTAAAGCTGAGTGAGGCCCATTCATACTATATATACAATACAATAAAAAAAAAAAAAAAAATATATATATATATATTGTTATTACACTAGTGCTCAATCAAGGAAAGGTGCCTTTGCAGACTTACCTATACCTAGTTTTAAATACCTATTCATCCCACAGGGAGAACTTGAAAATGTATTTTTAATTAACAAAATTAAGATCAAAAATTTAAAACCTAATGTTTGGCTGCATGAAAACTCCAAATCTTCAGCTACATTTATAATTCTTTTTATTTAATTATTTATGATATTTACAACTGTATTAAGCATCAAAATGCATTTAGTAAATTTGATAACAGAAAATAATAACATGAAAACACTTGTTGAGAAACTACCCTCTGGTAGAACTCTAATTTAACGTAGAAATGTTGAAATAAATAATAAAATCAATAATTACATACATGTCATTTGTACATGTATATATTTATTATTATATGTGTATTATACTAATATTGATTGACCAGTTTCTGTAAACTGATGATCTTTCTTTGATGATCTTTCTCTTCCATACGTTAGTAGTCTTATCGCAGATAATCTAAGTACTTTATTATATTACTTAAAATTCTGGTACTACACGCGCGTAACACAACATTAACACTTTTCTTCGAGTTGAAATTACTTTTAAAAAAATAATAAACAATAAGAATATTAATTTGACTATAAATATAAACAGGCGGCAATTAATATACAAATCTTGTGCACGCATCATACGACTTTCACTTTCCAACCTCTTCTTAGCAGATATAAATATATTCAGACAAAGGAGAGGCGAAAGTAAAAATTATAGAAGCTACATTTATTTAAATTTCATTGTGGGTATTTTTATTTGTTTGAATACCTTTATATCGACAATTTTTAATGTTTATATGACTGTATTCTATACAATCAAATATTAAATAACACCAAAGATAGCATTTATAAGAACCGTATACGTACATAATATTGTCGGAGTCCGTATTATATTAAACCCATGTTACGTATGGAGGTCTGTTGTTATCTTTCGGGAGAGCTCGGGTGTGTCCGGCCGCGTTCGTATTTCTTTGGTTCTTCCATTACAACTATTATCCGTACGATCTCTACTATTATACGATCTCTTATTTCTCCTTTAGTTAATTATTAAATTCTTTTATATTTTATAAATAACTATTTTTTGTATCAAAGATTAATATGAAATGGTCAATTATTTCAAATAAAAAAATTAAAGGTACTTCAGAGGAAGCTAATATTGAAAATTAGGCATTTAGGCCCTGTTAGAGAACATCAATGAGAATAAAACCTACATAATATTAAAAACCGTTAATGCCGTTTTTGAGAACATTTGTAAAAAATGTGTTAAATCGATTATATAAAGAACCACATCCTGTTTGCCGATTTTAACGAAAATGTTCCTATAACATCCAAGGCTCATAAAAACTACAAATAAGCAACTTCAGTTTCGTACGAATTTTCGTTTTTGAGCTTGGCTTTTCACATACATACACACGCACACACACACACACACACACACACACACACACCATTTTGCGGGACTTGGTTATTTGGACTCAGGAGAACTCAAAACGCGTATTTTCGTTGAAAAGTCAGACTCGAAAATTTTCGCAATCGCAATACTTATCTTACTATATATTACATATATAAATAAGCGAAAGTAAAAAAAACAATAAGCTGTATTTCAATTTGAAATCCGGACTAGAATTGTTTTATAATGACAATACTTTCCTTTACTATATTCTATACTTGACATACAGGTAAGTGAAAGTAAAAAAGATAGAGGTTGGGAGATAATCAGGTGGATCCTTGATGTATTTTTGATACTCTAGCTGGTTTTTTATTACAAGCTATAAGATCAGTACGTTATCGGTTTAGAGATTTTTTTTTATCTGGCGCAGCGGCTCAGCTTGCGTAATCTTGTTACATCCCCGAATTCAGTTTATTCCCGGAGAGAGTGTCTTAGGTCAGAGCATTTATGTAACGTAGCTATATCCTGACACCAATTTTTACTCAAATTTCATGAATCAAAATAAAAAAGGCGTCACAATGAAAAAGGCGTGAAGATTCTAGAGAAACAAGAGTTACGGAGATTTCGGTAACTTCTCATATTTAACTGAGGTGGAATTGTGAGAATGAAATAAGAGACTCAAATGATAGGAAGGGAATTTAATGGAAAACCCCTTATTACATGACAGGACGAAAAAGGAAAAAGATACAGCGGACTAAAATAGGTAAGAAGAGTATGGAAAGAAGTAAGTGTGATAATTGATCTTCCTTGGAGGGATTTTAATGGTAGAAAAAATAGAATTAGAAAAGCAATTAAGATGTAATTAGGGATTCGACAAAAACCTATAAAAATCTGGTACGGTCCATCGCACAACCTTCACTAACATTCAGAGAAATATATTTATTTTTTAATTCAATAAATAATAAAAATAGTACTTATATTATAAATAAAAATACAACTGATATAAATTATTCCAATTATTTACACTATATATTATTTGTTATCAACATGAAAAAAAAATTGGAAACATTCATTTTCCTTTTAATAATATAAAAGTAGACATTATTGTACTGCAAACATACACAACCATTAATTTTTTATCACTATCCTTTATCTTCTACGATTTAATAAATTTTAAATATCCATTTTTCCAAAATATGTTGCTTTCTAACGGCATAATCGTACAAGTACATTACAACACCTATTTCTAGAGATTTGTTTTCAGTACGTAAAAATATTTCTGTCATTTTATCCTGTTATTTATAAAATTGTTTCATATTTGTTCATTTTGTATTATCACTAACAATAAGATACCTTCGAATTACGAATTATTATTCATAACAAAAATAATGGTTATATCTAATCTTATAAACTATTATATCCGTCTATTACTACAGATACGTGATCAATTTAATTTAATTTTAACTACTATCATATTGCTTTATTAATTATTGTTCTTATGTATGGAAGATTGTTATACTCAAGAAATTTAAACTAAATCCTAAATTTTGGAACCTTAACAAACAGGCTGTAATGTTTTAGTGCTAATTTCCTTTATTATTAAAGATTAAGCATTTAAATATATACGACTAAAACCCATGGATTGTCTTGAGTTCCGTACTGTATAAGGAATTACTATTTCTAAGGTCAACGGTTGCGCAAGAAGGTAGTTTGACCAAGATCATGCTCAACTGCCAATTCTTTCCCTTCATTAATTTTTCAATTAAGAGTATCGACTTTATAGAGGCTGAGTGTGCCCCAGAGAGTCTCACGACGCCAGGGTCGATCCACGGCCGATTTAAAAGTATAAATATTTACCCACCACAGTCGGACTCGAACTGGAGCCCGGGACATAGACAGTGTCTTACCAACTGTCACAGGCGGATCTACAGGAGGAGGCTTTTGGGTCTGAAGACCCCCAAATGATAAAATGTAACCATGTTAAATGGTAAAAAATATTAAAATATTATCTCTTGAAGTATTATTGTTCGTGTTTACATTTAATAGGGCTTCAAGAATCACTTTAACATAATTTCATATAGGTAGTTAGTGTGTTTCTTTTTTTTTTTCCAAGTAATTATCGTTATATATGTGGAAAAAAAATCTTTCGGGCTAAAGGCCCTCGCAAAATTAAATCCTGGATCCGCTATAGGACTGTGTTACCCTGCTCCATTTTTTACATTAAATTTTTTGAAAAAATCATCCATCCATGGAATATATGACTAAAACTTGCCATTTTTTAATAATATGGCATACATATGAATAGCTTCGTAAGATTTGTAATTGGGACCCCGAGTCGCTCCCTTGCCTCCACCACTACACTGATTAAGGGTGGCTCTTTCTCTCCTTAAGAAGACAATATTTCCTAGGCACATTCCTTTAACAAATCATTAACGAACATCATCCTTCTTATGCCTACAACCTTCTCCAATTTAAGACCTCAATCCATTCCCTCACCACAAGATCTCGACCTTCTGACCTATACATCCCTTCTAATAGATCTGTCTCATTTTAAAACTCCTTTATAGCCCGCTCTGTCAACTTTTGGAATTCTCTCCCGATCGAAATTCGGCATGCCTCCTCCCTATCCACATTCAAAAACCTCCTATTTCAATTCCTGTTCCAAAAACAGTCGGATACCAGCTAACTATTAACACTATATATGTATTGCGTAGCACTCATATAATCACACTATAATACTTTGTAAGAGATAGTACATGCATTTCCTACTTTCGACGTAGGAATTTCAATACATCTATTTTCTTTTTTTTTTATTCAATTATAACTAACTTTTTATAAATATACAAGTAAAGTTTTTTTATGAAATGAACTTATTCTATCTCTTTTTCGTTCTTCATTTCTCAAAGTGTATGTTTATGTTGTTCAACCATTATATATAGTTTTGTTCATAGTTTTAAGTGATTTGTTCATAGTTTTAAATGTTTTGTTCATAGTTTTAAGTGTTTTGTACATAGTTTTTTCTGTATTGTATATAGCTTGTTCACTTAAGGTTCTCTTAACTTTTTAGGTTTATTTTATCAATTTTATTTATTGTTTCAAACTTTTAGGTCAGTAGTATTCTATTCTTTTGTACACTTTTGTTATTCTAAAGGGACTTAGTCCAAGAATAAAGTTTTTTTCCTATCTATCTATCTATCTATCTAATAATTTTAATGGTTACATATATTAAACTCATTACGAGGTTTACAATCATTTAATTAAAAATATTATAATTACAAAGAATTTACTACGCTATCTGTTTTTAATAAATGGTACCTAGCACCTATTTGTGAAGTAAGAAAATCCCTTCCCAAGCCATATTCCGCTTGATTTTATTCTTAAGCATCCAGACATAAATAAAGACTTTTGGCCTATTAAACCCTCAGAGCAGTTTTCTGAGTCGAGGTTTTATAGTAGTCTTGAATTTATCCCCGGGGTATTTAATTGCTGCGTGGCTAAAAGAATGCTCTACCGTTTATTCTCTTACCAAGCTGTTGGACATTATTTTGTAATTATGGAATATTATAATCCTTTTCCAGCGAGTCAGGAATAATTTTATCCATTGTACAATCGAATAATGGATACCCATTGTTTCATGAAAATCAAGGCAATAAAACTTCCAACAAGTTCTTTATTCGTCGAAGACAATCCATCATTCCACGGTTGACGTTTCCGGGCCATTAATCCCCATCTTCGGAACTACTATATTTTTTTAAAGGTCGTTTTAAAAAATATGTTAAAATTTTTTATAATTATGTTCTAACTAATATAAAATTAGACATTGTCACATTTTAAATTGTATGTACCTTTTCATAGCTAATGTGTAAAGTTATCAATAAAATAAAAATAACATTTTTTATATTTATTGAAATTTAGAACTATGTTTGAAAATACAGGTAGTAAATACGAACAGTCAAGAATTATATCATGAACAGACTAATGAAAATACTACCCAATATTATCACTCCCCGAATATTTCTAATTAACAAGATCCCGAGGCCATCTTCTTTTCAGACGTCTGGGAAGATTGTCAGGAATCGAGGAGGAACCAAGGCTGGAAACAAGTGGGTCTGGAGTGTCTGGAGTTTTTCATGAAAGGATGGTTGTCTAGATCGTGCCAATACAGCAACATATGGAACATTAAGGTTAGTGTTGCCCTTGGTCTTGCAAACTCAGTCTTGGTCTTACGCAAGAGCCTCGCAACAGTCTTGCAGTTACTTATTAGCTCATTCCTATAGAGATATTACTGTAATTTTTTAGATAGGAGAAACCTAAATAAGCCCGAATGAAAAATTAGAGGAGTTAAATGCAAAAGTATATTGAAGAGAAGAATAGTTGGGATGGTCAGTCAAAAAGGAAGGCAAAAATAAATGATAATATTTATTTTTTACATATGCCTATTCGGCATATTTTTACCAGTCCTGGTCTTGGACTTGCAACAGTTAGGCGGCCTTGGTCTTGGTCTTGCAAAATGCAAAACCAAGACTTATTTTGGGCAACAATAATTAAGGTCTTTATGGATGAGCACTAAGGACTTTACAAAGGACTTTGGATTGTAAATATTGGGTAAGATAGCAATTCTATGGTTTGGTGGAGCTCCAAAGCTCAACTCATGTAAATGAGCCTTTTGTGATTAGTTAAGTGTTTAGAGAGTTTGTCAAGTAAGTATCGGAGCAGCCGGAAACGTCGAGTAGTGTCTTGTCGTTTCAGTCTTATTTGCGGATTTCGAGTAAGACTTTCGAGTAAGTGGAGTCCTAGGTAGCGGATTTTTTCAAAGAGGATAAGTCATATTTCATAACAAAGTCGTAGGTTTATGACGAAGGGTAGAGGTGATTTGATGGGATTTATTTGTATTCTCCAGTCCTTACATCATTCTTCGAGGTATGTGATATGTGGTTGGAGAGTTTGGGATGCAATTAAATGAATGAATGAATGAAAATGATTTTATTATTCTTGGACTAGTGTCCCTTTAGGACAAATTACAAATTCAGAATATATTAATATTCTGGTGTGTCCGTAAAATACAATTAAATATTTGCTGGATGATTAGTAATAAAAATAAAAGTACAGATAATAAAAATATATAAAAAACGTTCATAAATATAAAATAAACAGAGAAAGTAAAATAAATAAACAAAATATCAATAAATCACAAAACGATCAAATTTTCTGGGGACTTTGAGATTCTTACGACTTAAGATTTTATGTGCATTTCATGATCAACCGGATTGGGAATGGAGTAGGTTTTTGAAGAGGAGAGATTTGAAAGGAGATACTGATTTTGCTTGTCGAATATCAGCGGGGGTAGGATTCCAGAAGGAGACAGCTTGAATTAAAATATAGGAAGGATCTGGAATATAGGAATATATAATATAGGAAAAGATCATTAAATTTTTTTTTTTTTTCAAAAAATATGGTGTTTTCAGTCTAGAGATCAGTCAATTTTGTTAAAGGCTCTATAAACGAATGAACACCTATTTGCTTTTTACTTAAATCGTAAGATTATTTAATCCACAAAATAAAGAAAAAAATATCAGCTGTTTGGGATGACCTTTACTTTCAATTTATCAAAATAACGAGGTTATATAGAAAAACGGCTCAAATTTTTTTGTAGACAACTTTTTTCCTCTCTTTCATAGTCTTTGTATTCATTGTATATATTGTATGAATGAGTTGTTATATCTCAAATACTCAATGCCCTTGATTGAGGCAAAATGCATTTTTTCTCAATAAAATTAAAAACAATAATTTATCTTAAGATTCAAATGGTAAGTAAATGTGAGTTTGTAAGTTTTAGCACCTTATTAAATTCATATTGGAAGTAAAGGTTACGCTAAGAGGCCTGATATTTTTGTAGGCCCCTTTTTTTCTTGATTTTATGATCAAATAATCTTTCGACTCAACTAGAAAGCAAATGTGTGCTCATGAGTTTTTAACAATTCATTAAATAGACAAAGTTTACCGATCTCCAGATTGAAAAGGCCCCATCTCCGAGAACTTTGGTTAATAAAAAATTTGTAGGTTACTTTAAGGTGAAGCAGTTCACAAAGTTTCAGACGAATTTAATAAAAAAGGGTTTGTACAGCGGACTAATATACTGCATTACCCTTTCTGATGGTTATTGTATATTGTTTTAAGTATTTTTTAAATATTTTTATTTGTTTTGTACGTAGCTAGTTTACTTAACATTTTCTGTTATTTTTATTATATTTTATATATTGCATTAAACCTTCAGGCCAGAGGCAACCTTTTCTTTTATCTCCAAAGTTTTAGAAGAGTGTTAACAATATAATAAAAATGGGTTCATTCAGAGGACTATATGTACTAAAAAAATGTAGTTATTTTACGTTCCATTATAGCTCACTGTATACTTTACAACGTTGGACTTAAAAAGTTCCATTTTAAATATTTTACTTCTTCTCTTTGATGATGCCAAAACAAGGTGGATTCGTTTCACTGTGGGGCTCATTCGTTTGTAGAATAATTTTTTTTTTTCTGTTAGCATTACAGACCTTGCAGATCTTTTGTCGGCTAAACAAGCCTGATCCATTTCTGCCTTTCTTGAGCTATTTCTTTCTAGTTATCTGCACGCAGCTCTATTCTTTGTTGACTCTATCTATCCATCTGCTTTTTGGCTTTCCACGTGTTCTTTTGTCTTGTTTTGAGGGATTCATTGTTACGTAGAGGTTTCCAGATGGATCGCTACGAGCTACATACCCCAACCATCTTAATCTCCGTGCCTTCATATCATGGGATATTGATTAATGGGGTTTTTCTGGTGTGTTAGTACTTTGATCCCAGATAGCTTTGGTTATTGGGCGGAGGATTTTTTTCTCAAATCTTTCTACACTTTTTTCTTGGACGCTGGTTAGAGTCGAGGTCTCACATCCATATATTAAAACTGGCTTTACCATAGCAATGTACACCCTTAATTTGATATTTCTTTGGATTTAAGTACCTTTGAAAGAAAGAAGAAAGCTCCGTTTGCACTAGTTATACGCTGGTCTATTTCTGCCCTTTGGTCATTTATTGAGGTTATTGTGGAGCCTCTTATTGTAATTTTTAGCCTATTATCATATATTTTGTTTTGTCTTTATTTACCTAGGTGCTTATAGGCCGATCTGTTCTCCCTTACTTATCAGAGTCTTAACGAGTTTCTAAGTGTCCTCTTGATTATGTGGAATTGTATTTCATTTTATTTTTTTTTTTTTATGGCTAGGTTCTTTATCAATGACAGTCTTTCTATAAGTTATTTTAATTGCCACCTTAGAATTAGAGAATTTGTCGGTGTACCTGGACCATATTCATCTATATAATTATAAACAACATTAATTAATAACATTAACAATTCATTTCTATTAATTAACTTTCCAATTGTCTTACAAATTATTATCATGCCCGACTATTATCATAACTTTTTCTATTTAAAAAATAAATGATTGGAATAGTGTTCTTTGTCTTATATTGTTATGTTTAAAATTTACTTTAGGTTAAAATTAGAAAGATTAAAATATTTATATAATAATAAGAAAAGGCTTAGAGAACCCGAAGGGGCGATGCCGACATCACCAAACGCTGTCTACATACCTCCCTACCGCACAGTGGTCCAACACAAGATTATTTTGGACATAATTCTATAACTCCATTATTTTTCAACAGATTTCCTTGTACATTAGGCTAAGGGCGTATCATGTAAAAAAGGCCTAGAAACGGATGAGGCAACGCCGATCGCGATGGCTGCATGTAACCATTCAATCCACACAGCAACGGGATTCTCCCTCCCCCCGGAATCGGTTTCGGACTTCGTGGACGAGGAAGGAATAGCGAAACTACGGCAGTGGATGAAGAGTTATCCGAGAGAATGGTGAACAATCGGATAGAACTCAGAATGTCTTTGGAGAAATGAGGCGGAAAAGAATAAGAGGACGGCTCGCGAGAATATGAGGGTTAAGCACATCATGAGACAAATAAAGGTAGACACTGTAGTATACCGGAAAGTAGGATCGAACATGAGTAAAGAATTGATAAGGTACGAGGGCCCATTTAGAGTGGTCGTAAATAGAAAACACAATCTTGTGACGATTCAGAGTGTTAGGGACCCTAGAACCATTCATATCGAACAACTGAAGTTTCCAGGGGGAGAGCAATCATAATAAACTGGAGCATCCTCGTCTCTCAACACGAGGGAAATTATACATCACATCACAAGTGTCATTTTATTACAAATGTGTAGTTTAGTGTTTTTCTAGATTATAAGATAATTATTTTATTTTAATTTAGTTTATAAGTTAGTGGTAAGAAATTGGACTACTTTTTTTAATACAGGATTCGAATTGTTACGTTTTTCTATATTTAATGTAGACAATTAATGTGCGTTGAGATTTTAGGGGGGTTTCGTAAACTGGTCGGAGAGAGTTAAGGAGCGGTGCAACAGCTGGCTCAATATCAGCAGATCTGTATATATCAATATCAGACCTGTATATATATATATGTATATATACACACACACATATATATAAGGTATATATATATATACTGTATATATATACAGGTCAATATATATATATATATATATATATATATATATATATATATATATATACATACAGAGTGTTTCAGGGTTAAGTGGTTAAATTCCAAAAATGAACTAAGGACCTCAAAACAAGAAACAAAGTTCCTTTGAAGGTATGTGCGCAAACGGTTTGTTTTGGAGATATTCACACCTAAAAATGTTCGTTGTTATGAATTATTACATTATATGAAATAAGCCAGAATAGTTATTATTATAGTTATGTTGACCTCCGCGCCACAGATATTGAGAAACGTCGACAAATATTAATTCCAAAGGTCTTCAAGTCAACTGGTAGCTATCGTTTATTAATTATTGATTCAGACATCTCAATGGAGGATTTCGAGCAATTTACCAACAATTGGAAGGAATCAAAAATTCAGCAGTGAAGCAAATACATAGAATTACCCTGGGACTTCCAAAATTACCTAAAATTTGAAATGTTTTTTTTGCTCAATCAAGGCGTATTTTTATCCTCCAAAAAATTAAGAAGCATATAATTAGACATAAACAAACGGTGATTATTGGTTAGCCAAATCCAGCCTCGTTTGTGAATGTTTTTCAATACTTCAATAAGATTCACTTACAATTTATTTTTGCTCAATGAAAATTTGGATCTCCAGCTGTTATAAAGTTAAATTATAAAGATAGAATATGGTCTGGATGTGCAATCAAAAAATAATGTTTATTGAGTTCGCTGACATTTTTCAAATCATAAAAACATAATTTTTTTACAGCACATCCCGACTATTTCTCTTCCTTTGTTTTTTATTTTCTATGATATATAACTAGTGACTGAGAATTATACTATCATTCATTGTTAATTTGGTCATATTAGTTATTATCGTATCACAGGTATTGAGGAACATATACAAATATTAATTTCAAAGTGTCTCATGTCAACGGTATTGAGCTATCGCTTGCTAATTATTAGATATCCCAATGAAGATATGAACATTTTTCTAACGATTGGAAAAAAAAATGGAAATATTTGCAGTGAAGCAAATACCCAGAATTACCCTGGAACTTCCAAAATTACGTAAAATTTGAATTGGTTTTCGATGAGCAAAACATTTTTTTTTTTTTTTTTTTAACGAAATTTACAACTGTAGTTAATAATAAATACAACAAGTAAATATGAACAAGTAATATGACATGTACAACATGAGGAGAAACTACCCATTGGTAGCACTCCAATTATATTTCTATATTAGAAGGTCCCGAGGTCATCTTCTTTTCAGACGCCTCGGAGGGTAATCAGGAATAGAAGAGGAAGCAAGGTTGGAAACGAGAGGGTTCGGATGGTTCAGAAGTTTATTATGAAAGGACAGGTATCTGAATTGAGCTAAATCGGAAACATATGGTACATTAAGGTCATTATGGATGATTTTATTTGTGACAAAGTAGGGAGCATTAAGGATTTTACGAAGGATTTTGGATTGTAGGGATTGGATACGAGAGGAATTTGATGGTTTAGTAGAGCCCCAAAGCTCGATCCCGTAAGTCCAAATAGGCCTTATTATAGTAATATATATGAGTCTTTTGTAAATAGTTGGCAGTTTAGAGCGTTTATCTAGTAAGTGCTGGAGTAGTCGGAAATGTCGGGCGGTTTCTAGTCGTTTCAGTCTGGTATGGGGGTTCCAAGTGAGTCGTTTGTCAAGGTGGAGTCCTAGGTATCGGATTTGGTCAAAAGGGATAAGAGGGGTATTGTTAAAGGATACTGTAGGACAGGAAGTCATAGGTTTACGACGAAGAGTAAAGGTAATTTTATGGGATTTATTGGAGTTTATTTTAATCCTCTAGTTTTCACACCATTTTTCAAGACTTGTGATGTGTGATTGAAGAGTTTGGGATGCAATAGATGGATCGTTATTGACTGATAGGATACATGTGTCATCGGCATATGTGGTGATGACAGTGTTGGAATGGGTTGGGATGTTAGCTGTATAAACTGTATAAAGGATAGCACCTAGGATACTACCTTGAGGAACACCAGCGAACTGAGAAAAAAGAGATGAAAAAGCATTGTTATGATTGACTTTGAAGAATCTGTCAGTAAGGTAGGAACGGATAACGATGAGCAAAATAAATGTTTTTTTTGCTCAATAGACGCTTATTTGTATATTATAAAGAATGGAAATGCGTTTAAGTCAAAATAAAGAAAGATTTTATAATAAAATGTGAAAACTGAAATTATTTATTAGCCAAATCTAACCTCTTTTGTGCATGTTTTATAATACTTCAATTAGACTCACGAGCTTATAATTTATTTTAGCGCCCTGAACATCTGGCCCTGTCTAGCTTAGACTTGTAGCTTTGAATGGGTATTGGTAGTTTTAGTCCAGAAGAGAAAAATAGTATTTTGTCCACTTTTTCATCATTGGGGACCAGTTGGCACCGGTCGCCGTCCAAACCCAGCCTTAACGCAATCTTCCCACCTTCACTTCGGTCTAACTCTCGAACGTTTCCTAGTCGGCACAGCAAATGTTAACTTAGGGATTATTTCCTTACAAAGGCCCAACAATTTTACACGTCTATATTATTCGCCTCAATTATATTAACCGGATAGAATTCTCACAATTCGATAAGCGGTGTGGCCGAGCGGGCTAACATGTGTGGACAGCACCGCGCGTTGCCTGGCAACTCGGATAGCAGATAATGTGGTAAAATAATACCGAGTTCGCATCCCGGCGCCAAGGGGTATTTTAACTTATTTTTAAAAACCTTATGTCGTTCATCCCTTAATGTAAGCGGCTACGTTTCGCATCCATAAAGAACCGTTGGTAGGATAATGTTTGTTTAAATTATAATCTTCAATTTTCCAGGATAGGAGGCGCCATTAAATAATACCTAGTTCAATGTAAAATATTAAGATATTAATATTAAAATATTGAACAAAATATTTGAATTGAGCATGGACCGTCAGCACCATCTATATTACGGAACTTTATTGTGTTACGGTTTTTAATTTAGAAAAATTGTTTCCGCAACAAACTTGCCGGATGCTCAGTGGAGACGGTAGGGTTCGCAAAAAAAAAAAAAGAAAGAAAAATAATCAAGGCTCAATTAATATTATTATCTATCTAACAGGTACCGCACTATTTAATTGGTTGAATTTGGAAAATAGTGAAAACCATAATAATAAAAAAATAAAATAAATTTAATTAAAGAAAAATATTTGGACGCGGAGTGAGCTACGAGCTGGGAACCTATGGGTTTAAAACCGTATGTTAATTAACCTAAAAAAACTATCGAAACTTCTTACTCGGTTAATATTCATTTTCCCTAATCCCTCGAATAGGGTTTTACAATTCCACGTCAACATTAACAAAAAACCATAATACATACATAAAACGTGGAAACAAACTGAAGAAAAGGAAGAAAATAAAACTGGCTATTATTAATACTAATGATGAATTTACTTATTTCTATTGATTTAAATAACTATTAAAGGAAATGAAAATTACGAACAAGAAATTATATTTATAAGAAAACAAAGAAAATACAATTAACTTTAATTATCAAAGAAAAGAATATAAAATTATTATAGAACTAAACATTAACCTACAACTATACAATATACCAATTACAAATATTTGGAAAAAAAATAGATAGGAAAAAACTTATATGTATATATTTACAATATCTCACTGGTTGAACTCTGTCCAATTGGTACATTGGGTTGTCTGAGGAAGCGGGAACTTATTCCAGCTAGAGTCGTCAGGGTCTCTCCAGTCCACCTCCTCAAGCTGCGAAAATGTTCATTTCCCAACTTGTAAAATCAAGAGGCACTCGTCGCTAATAATCACAGGTTCCTGGAGAGGAAAAGAAAAATCCGGCGTACACTTTAAAACTAAAGTATTTCACATACAAATCCTTAGCGTGTTTCTACACTCGCGATGTTCCGCCATCTCTTCCTAAACTGTCTTTTGTTTTTCCCCCCAATCATCTGTTGGTTATTCCAATCCAAAATAAAATGAATACTTAAAACTAAGACTTATTATAAACTAATACTAATTAATTAATTTTATCTAACCCTCCTCGAGGTAATAAAATAAAACATTACTTTACGAACTTTTTTTTTTGTATGTTATTTTTCGTCACAAATGAAACTAAAGTTTTTAAATTTATGCAAGGTTTTTTTTTTTAATAATTCCAAACCCTATGTATAGATATATATTTAAAAAAAAGTATTGTGTATTATAGGAATGGGTAAGAGAAGATTGTACAACTGGTCCGGAGAGGGTTGGACCAATTGTTGAGGAATTGAGCTGGGAAAAACTAGAACAGTATCGACTATGGGAAGTTAGCTGTTGCCAATGTCGCCACTCGTATGATCCTTCTCCGGGCCCTTCTATTGACCGCTTGTGGCCAGTGCTTATGCCTTAGTTCCTCTCTGTTTATTTTGTCAACTCACTTTTCTCTTATATTGTATCTCCCTCCACCCCCCCCCCCCTTCATCCCTTAAAATGTTTTTAGGGATGAGTATCGAAGGAAATATTCTTGACTCTTGGGGTTACTTCTTCATGAAAACATATTAATATAAATATAAATAAAGTTATGGAGGTAAGATTTACTGGTTGGAATTATGAGGGTGACAAAAAATCAGGGCATGCAGTCACACGTGTTTTTATTAAGTATTCCGACGTATCGACCCAAGAATGCGTTCATTATCACACCCAACATTAAAATTAGATTTTGAGCCATCAGCATAAATATATTTATACAGCTATATTCATTTAAATTGATATACTTATCATTAGTCTTTTTTATATTCTATTAGTTGTGTGAGTTCAGAAGTTTTTTTTTTTTATATTACTTAAGCGTTAGATCTATTGCAGGTAATTTTATGGTCCATGGTGGAATGTCCAATTTTTTGGTTGTTATTTGGAGATACCTAATTTCTTCGATATGCGTTGTTTTGATAATTTTATTTTATTTTATTGAAATTTACAACTGTAAACATATATACAACTAGTAAATTTGCTACAGGAATATATTACATGAAGGTGCTTTTGAAGAAGCTACTCATTCGTAACACTTGAAAGATAAATTAATTTAGGAGGTCTCTTGGCCATCTTCTTTTCAGACGCCTCGGAGGGTTGCCAGGAATGTGTTGGATGAAAGGATACAAACTAGAGGATTGGGCTGACCAAAGAGTTTGGAATGAAAAGAGGTATATCTAGTTCGGGCCAAGTCTTCCACAAGAGGAATGTTGAGGTCTTTATGGATAATTTTATTAGTGACATAATAAGGAGCATTTAGGATTTTACGGAGGATTTTGGATTGTAAGGATTGGATACAGGAAGAATTTGATGTTTTTGTAGAGCCCCAAAGCTCAATACCGTATGTCCAAATGGGCCTGATGATGGTAGTGTAAATGAGTTTTTTTGTAGAATATTGGAAGTTTAGAGCATTTGTCAAGTAAGTGTTGTAGTAGTCGAAATCTGTTGGCAGTTTCTTGTCTTTTAAGTCTAGTATGAGGATTCCAGGTAAGGCGTTTGTAAGAAGGAGTCCTAGGTAACGGATCTGTTCGACAGGGATCAGGGGAATATTGTTTAAGGATACTGTGGGACAGGATGTTATAGGTTTACGGCGAAGTGTAAAAGTAATTTGTTGTGATTAATTTTAATTCTCCAATTTGTACACCATTTTTCAATGGCTGAAATGTGTGGCTGCAGGGTTTGTGATGCAATAGTTGGTTCATTATTGACAGACAACACACACGTGCCATCAGCATAGGTAGTGAGGACGATTGAAGGATATCTAGGGATATCAGCTGTATGTACTGTGTAAAGGATGGGACCTAAGATGCTCCCTTGAGGAACGCCAGCAGACTGGGGAAAGAGAGATGAATAAGCAGAGTTACAATTTACTTTAAAGGTTCTATCTGTGAGGTAAGAGCGGATTAAGAGGAAATATGTAGGGGGCAGGAATTGGCGGAGTTTGTACAATAAATCTGCATGCCAGACTCGATTAAAAGCCTGTTTGATAAAATTTAATGAAATTATCTAGTGGTCTGTGGAAATAAAAGTTGCTTTATTATAAAAATATTCACATATATAATATAAAAACAACTTCTCTTATAATCTACCACAATTTAAAAATAAAAGTGGGCTGTTCACATTTGCATATATAAAAGGTAAATGTAACGGTAATAAACATTATTAGAGAAATTTTCAATATTAATGTTAACCACAGTCAATTAGTTAATTATTCATGAAAACTTAAGGAATTCTGACAGCGTATTTTCCAACAGTTATTTTGGGGTCACTCAGGATTTTGGGGCCAATAGGTTTTTTTATATAATTAAAAATAATAAAAAAAATCTCCATAGTTTAAGCTAGGAAATAACAAACTATAGATGGAAGAATACAAATTTTGAAACTAATCTCCTACAGAAAAGTAATAAGGAAATCTTCTTGAAACAAATCATTGCCTTGCTTTATTAAACAATATATTACCAATCGGCTGTTATAGCATAATATCACCTGAAGTTCAGGTATCACCTTGTTAAGTGTTTTAACTGCAAATCTACTCATATTTACACACTTGTTTTGGTTTATAAAGCTTATAATCTGTCAATGAGTTGAAAACTGTCTATTATTGATACATTTATACATTTAACAAATATAATTTTTTTTTTAAAGCATTTGGAAATCTAAAAATACGTATTAAGAAATTAGTAATAATACTGAACTGTAATACAATGGTGTAGCTCTTCTACTAATAATTTTCCATTAAAACAACTGCGTGGTTTAAGACATTAATATGATTCAATAATTAAACATAAAATTGCTTTATCGTTTGTATTACTTTGATGGATATGTGAAAAATTCAAAAAATGTAATAAAGTAATATAAATTTACGTATTCAAAATGTATGTTACGTAAACAATTATAAATCCGAAAAAAAATTGTTTAATGTTTATAAATTGCAAAACCACAATATGGGTTCTCCGTTTAATCATAATTGAGGTTTATTCAAGAATTGGACCAATATTTAAATTATAATTTAATATGTAAAACCGACGGGTCTAAAAGCAATGAAGGAGTAGGCGCTGCTGCGGTGATAAGTAACAATCATCCAATGTTATCCCTCCCTCTGATTTGCACGATCTATACCGCTGAGCAATCCGCTCTCAACCGTAAAATCCATTGACATTAAACTAACGAGCCGCGTCGTGATTAGTTCAGATTCAAAATCTGCCCTCATATCGATACAGGATCCCTTCTCTCAAAACTGCTAAGTAGTGGATACCCTAAATAATCTTAAATCATTGGAGATGGCTGCATGTATTGTGATTTTTTTATGGCTACCAAGTCATGTCGGGACAGTAGGCGATGAGATGGCAGATAGTATGGTTAAGAGAGCTATCAAAGAGGGTCAACCTATCATCGCCTCACAAACTTCTGAAGTTGTATCTTTAATCAAAGAAAAATAACCGCTAATAAGCTAATAAGCTAAGGGTTGTGGAGCCCTACGTCCGGAGAGTCACTCCAAACATCCTGCGGACCAGAAAGGAAGAAGTGGTACTGATCTTGCTGAGGGTCGGGCATACTCGGCTTACCCACGAATATTTGATGAGGAAAGACTCTCCAGCTCAATGTATCTCCTGCGGGGTACCTCTCACAGTGAGCTATATCTTGACTGAGTGTTGTGAATTCCAATCTTTTAGGGACAAACATATTTTCAAAAATAACCTTGAAGAATCACTCCAAATGGACCCTAATGCTATTAAAAACTTGATATTGTCCCTTAAGAAAATCAAAATATTTCACAAATTTTTTTTCAAGAGCAAGTAAATTTATATTTTATAAGCATACCAGACTGAAACGACAAGAAACAGCTCGACGTTTCCGATTACAACAGCACTTACTAGCCAAACGCTCTAAACTTCCAATTAATTACAAAAGACTCATATACATGACTATAATAAGGCCTATTTGAACTTACGGAGTTGAGCTATGGGGCTCCACTAAACCATCAAATTCCTCTCGTATCCAATCCCTACAATCCAAAATCCTTCTTAAAATCCTCAATGCTCCCTACTTTGTTACAAATAAAAACATCCAAAATGGTCAGATGTATCGGATGTGGCCCAATCCAGATACCTATCCTTCAATAATAAACTTCAGAATCATCCCAACCCTCTCGTTTCTAATATTGCTTCCTCTTCAATTCCTGATAACCCTCCGAGGCGTCTGAAAAGATCTCTTAATGTAGACATACCATAACTACCATTGGGTAGTTACTCAGCAAGTGTTTTCATGTCATTATATCCATATGTTAAAATTTACTAGATGTATTTCTTTAATAAAGTTGTAAATATCATTAAGAAATAATAAAAAAAAATATATTTTATAAGCTCATAAATCAACCTGTTTCACTGCATAATTTTACTTACTATATAAACTTATTGTAATTTAAACATTATTTGCAACACCATTGACTTTATATTTTTAACTTAAATTGTATATGTTAGATCTTTTTTCTGTGATTTTAACTTTTATATTTAAATTGACCTTTTAAACTGTTCTTCTTGTAATTTTAAATATACCTATTAAGATATTAGGTTTGTAAGTTTTTCCTTTAGTGGTAAAAAATCATGTAATCATAACACTTGGTAAGAGATAGTACATGCATTTCCTACTATCGACGTAGGAATTTCAATACATCCATTTTCTTTTTTTTATTCAATTATAACTAACTTTTTATAAATATACAAGTAAAGTTTTTTTATGAAATGAACTTATTCTATCTCTTTTTCGTTCTTCATTCCTCAAGGTGTATGTTTATGTTGTTCAACCCTTAAATATAATTTTGTTCATAGTTCAAGTGATTCGTTCATAGTTTTAATTGTTTTGTTCATAATTTTAAATGCTCTGTACATAGTTTTATCTGTATTGTATATAGCTTGTGCACCTAAGGTTTTCTTTACTTTTTATTTTATTTTATTTTATCAATTGTATTTATTGTTTCAACGTTCAGGCCAGTAATATTCTATTATTTTGTACATTATTGTTATTCTGAAGGGACTTAGTCCCAGAATAAAGTTTTTTTTTCTATCTATCTATCTATACCTGTTAAGTTTTTCTTCTTTAACTTTTAATTTTGATGGGTTTTGTCAACTTTTCTTCTAATTGTACTTTTTAAATTTTCTTCATTTAACATTAATTTTTTGTTTTTAAATTGTATTTTAAACTTTTACTCTTGAAATCATTAACCTTTACTATTATAATAGTCTTTGTTAACTTATCTTCTTTTAATCTTTAAATTTTAATTTTATAACTTTAATTCAATTGTACCACTATATTCAACTATAAATATTTTTTAACTTTCTAAACTGTAAATTGTATTTGTTAACTGTTTCGTTATTTATGTCTAGGCAGTAGTTGATCTAAATGAAATATAGGGCGAAAATGACCCAGGTGGTCGAAGAGCCCAAATCATTTAGAAATAAATATGTAAAATTTTATTCTTTTTGAGTTCTTTTACTAAATACCGTCGATTAGACTGATGAGTGTGTTGTTTCGTTTAGAAACTCAATACAGTTGAGCAGAATAGCAATTTGATTGTACTTCTCTGCATCGGATGTCGTAAGTAATGGAAGTGAGGATGCAAACGCTGTAAAAGCTGCCGAAATCGATGCATGAACTTGTATAATTGACATTAGGTCACTCCAAATGTTCAAACTTTTTTTCCCATGTCATGTTCCATTAGCTGATTGCTTTGCGAGATGAAATTTGACGAGGATGGTTGGCGTTTGATTTGAGAAGTTTTATTACTGTTATCCAATGACATCTATATAATATTTTAATTTGCATATGTGCTGATTATGCTCTGATTAACTATGTGTTAGCACTCAAAGATTTAATAGATCAGTAGATAGATAATATATTTAATGACTTAAATATACAATTTTGCCATGGGAGTCCAATTGGTTTTAGTTTAGATTAATAATGTTACAAACTAAATACACATTTAAAATTATAAACAATTAAAAATTACATTAACGTACAAATAATAATAGTACTTTTTTTTTCTTCATGATATTTACAACTGTATTATTATATAAATACGTAAGGTAAATGTGTACACAGGAAAGTAATCACATGAAAACGCTTGTTGAGAAACTACCCGCTGGTAGCACACTAATGATATTTCTAAATAAGGAGATCACGAGGCCATCTTCTTTTCAGACGCTTCGGAAGGTTATCAGAAATTGAAGAAGAAGATTAGAAACGAGCGGATTCGGATGGTTATAAAGTTTATTATAGAAGGATATGTATCTGGATTGGGCCCTAATCGGATACATATGGAATATTAAGGTCTTTATGGATTATTTTATTTGTGACAGAGTAAGGAGCATTGAGGATTTTGGATTGTAAGGAAACTCATAAGTCCAAATAGGTTTTATTATATTTATGTATATGAGTCTTTTAAAATTAATTGGAAGTTTAGAGCGTTTGTCTAGTAAGTGTTGGAGTAAGCGGAAACGTTGAGCAGTTTCTTGTCGTTTCATTCTTGTATGAGAATTCCAAGTGAGACGTTTGTTTAGACGAAGTCCTAGATATAGGATTTGTTCAACAGGAATAAGTGGGGTGTTATTAAAGGATACTGTAGGACAGGAAGTCATAGGATTACGACGAAGGGTAATGGTAATTTGATGGGATTCATTGGAATTTATTTTAATCCTCCAGTTTTGACACCATTCTACAAGGTTTGTGATGTGTGATTGAAGAGTTTGGGATGCAATTGATTGATCGTTATTAACTGAAAGTATACATGTGTCATCATACGTGGTGATTACAGCGCTAGGATTAGATGGGATATCAGATGTATGACTGTTTAAAGGCCTTGAGGAACATATTACATAGGATACAGAAGATCGAGAAAACAGGGATGAATATGCATTGTTGCGATTTACTTTGAAGTGTCTATCAGTAAGGTAGGAACTGATGATGAATAATAATACTAAAATAATTGTATAACATTCATAACAATGATTTAATAAGTAATATTAACATTTAAATATTGTTAATATCTAATATTAACCAAACTATTAAGCCGTAAGTCTCAAACATACAGGTGAAGTTAACTTACCAACGTTTCACCAATTCAGGCATCATCATGGCAGGAAAAACAAGATGACATACAAGCAGAAAGAAAGAAAGAGAAAAAAAAAATTGCTATTGCCATTTCATCAAGCCCTCCAAAAACAAACTAAAGGAAAACAGGAGAGGTTATATCAAACAAATGACTAACAAACAGAAATGTATGTTTTATATGTTCATATGGGGTATACATGTTTTATACATTTTTTAATTTGTTCTAAATTTAATTTTATTAACACATTCTCTTATTATTATATTTCAAGTATGAGTATTTGTTTTCTTGTATCCCTGCTGATCAGTTGTTTTATATAACATTCCTCTGCGGTTTTTCTTCAGTATGTTTTTGGATGGCTTAGTGAGATGTCATTAGCAGATGTTTTTTTCTCTTCATTCTATTTGCATATGAAGCCTGAATTGGCTAGTTAACTTCACTTGTATGATATAGACACGCGGCATTGTAGTATGGATTGTTCCATTTATAATGTCTGTTTTCGAACAGTTTGCTTATTTTAGTAATATTATTTGTGGAGTAGCCCTGTATCCACTAAGTTTTGTGAGGTATGTATATTTTATACACCTTCGTGCTTTTTATTAATTAATTAATTAATTTGTTCTTCCTTTTTCTTTTATATTTAATTTGAGATACTCATTTTCGCATTATTATGTTTCAATTATGAGCATTATTTTTTTTCCTCTGTATCCCCGCTAATCAACTGTTTTATATTATCTTCTTTTCCTGTTTTCCTTCCGTGTGTTTTTGGATGGCTTGATAATATATCAATAGCTTTTTTTTCTCTTTTTCTTTCTATCTGCACACATGTGATATCTTTTCTTCTGCTCTGGTGGTGTCTGAATTGGCGGAACGTTGACTAGTTGGGATTGTTTATGGTCAGGATTGTTCTGTTCATAATGTCTCTTTTCGAACTTTTTGGTTATTTAATACTAATATTTAGATAATGTTAATATTTAACAATTAAAAATTTTTGGTTGATCCTCCAGGTTAGGGATTTGGTATAGGGCTGATAAATCTCTATCCCATAAAAAATTGGGTGGAAGATTAAAGCAAAAAATCGCCAAACATTTTGTAGGAATGTTCCTAATAAAGGCAGTGTGAAATTTGATCGCGTCTGGTTGGTAAACCACGTGCTTCATTAATATCTCAAACAAGAGAGAACCAAACGACCACTACTGTCGCCTATAACACCCCCCCCCCCCCCCCCCAGGTTGCTGAAGAAAACTCATAACTTTAAAAGTCGAAGTCAAGAAGCGTAGGAAATAAAAATTAACAATAGATAAATAAATTAATAGATAAGATTCCTAAAACTAATATTGATCGTTGGAGTTTTGGCCAGATTCTCTACTAAAGCCGAGTATGTGTGGTTATGGCGCCTTTTCTAAGCTTCTACTGTTTTTTAATACCAGTAATGCGGTTGAGTGAGGGGCGCTGGGATCTCCTAGAGTCCTGCCTTTCCTTCCATGAGTGGGGAGAAAGTCTTGGCTCGGAGATCTTGAGCGAATGAATTGTTTTTTTTTTAGATTTTGTATAGAAGCATGAGGGTATTTGGGTTGTTATTTTCATTAGCTTAGTTCCTTTTTGTTTAATGTATATACATTTATTTTTAGGATTACTATTTTTCTGTATGATTTATTTTTATTTATTGTGAATAGAGTGTGAATGTGCTCTTTAAACTATATTATAAGTGTCCTTAATTGTGACAGATTGTAATATCTCTCAATAAATATGTTTAAAAAAATCGTGATCGTTTACATAATGGTAAAGGATAGTATTATTAATACATTTAAATAGATGAATGACGAAGTAAAATGTATTATTAAACTAGTCAAGGTTTTTGTTATCCAAGATAGTTTCTAGTGACAAACCTTTTTAGTATCGACATAGATTTTAAGGTATTGTTTTTTTAAGGTTTCAAGTGAGTTAAACTATAACAAATACATTCACCACACCATTTGCAAACCTCCTATTTTCTACTAATATGGTTAAAGATTTTATGATATAAATTGAGGTAGTCATTTCTGCGGACTCTTAATTGACTTACTGTACTTATTTTTCGGTTGCAGACAATGGATTTTACGCAATTTTCTGTTTCGGGGAGTGAGAAGCATATACAGATGATTATAATTAGAAATTAAAGGACGTTCAATATTAGTTGTTAGATACTTTTTATAATCACGTTATACCTGGCAACCTGATAAACAGAAAATTACGGGTTCGAATTCCAATGCTGGGAAGACTTTTAATCCTTCCCTCTCCTCTGGCCCTAGAAAACCCTCGTATAGCCCAAAAAGAATGAGAGGAAAAATAATAAGTAGGTACATTTTCTAAAAACCTTTACCACTAAAATCCATGAAGGGTCTTGGGTTCAGTACTATTTAGGGAAAGTCTGTTTCAAGGCCAGCGGTTGTGCAGAGAGGGTATCGGGCCAGGATCACGCTCAACCGCTATGTTTTCCCGCTTAATCAATTATTTAATTAAAGATACCCACTTTATAGAGGTTGGGTGTGCCTCAGGAGGATCTGTCCATCCCAGGATCGCCTCACGGCCAATGAAACGGAATAATTAATTTTTCTGGCATGAGCCGGGATTCGAACATGGGACCTTGAGCATTGGAAGCTTAATGACTTTTTATAAAACAATGTTTTTATTAATAATTAATGTTTTTGAGTCTTATAAATATTCCCCGTTCGTATTCGTTAATATATACTACATACCTCTATATTAATATATAGTAACATAATTGTAGAGCTAAAAGTAGCTCAATAACAAATGTCCATTCCATTTATCAGGAATATCGAATACTACTGAACCTTTTCCTATTAGTCAACTAAACGTGTTCCAGATCGAATCTTCAAAAAACGGAAATTCATCATCGGAAAGAATTTCTAAATGGAAAGAGGAGTGAAAGAAGGCTGCCCAATTTAGCGTGTACTATCGAGCTTCTTAATATTCCTGATAAATGAATCATGAAAATCCTAAGACCATTTTCCAGCTTAGATCTGTTATAAAAATTTAATGGTGTATAACCCCCCAACGCTTTATAAAAGAAGAAACAAGAGTAACTATCTAATGGATCTATAAATACAAATATTTAATTGCTGACTTAAAAGTGTTGCTATATCTTTTATTGGCCCATTAAACAGTTTAATAATTTTCTCACAACAATAAACTCACACTTGAGTTGATTGTGAGAAAATTTATGAGAACACTTTATATTTTTTATGTGTTTTATTCAAACTTGTATTTACATCTATGCTTCTCGTACAGTATTTAACAACATATACCTAAAACCCAGTATTTCAAAGAATGAAAAAAAAATGTAATTAAAATTGTTTAAATTGTTTTTTACAATCAAACATTAATTGTTCGTTTCATTTATATTGCAGGCGTTTAGAAAACCGTAAACTTCCGGGAAGAAGTACAGGAAAACGTTATAAAGGATAGAAAAAAAATCCAAATTGTTCTAGCATTAACAAAGACGCCGCCTATTGTAACAACGTTTTAAAAATATTTTAAAGGTATTTTTCGTGCAGACTCGCAGTATAAAAAAAAATATATATATATATTTTTTTTTCTTCTGTTAGCATTGTAGAAACCTTACAAACCTTACAAACCTTGTAGATCTTTTGCCGCCATAACAAGCCTGCTCCATTACCGCCTGTTTTGGGCTATTTCTTGGCAATTATCTGTATGCAGCTCTGTTACATCTTTGTTGGTTCTATCTATCCAACTGCTTTTTGGCCTTAGACGTGGTCTTTTGCCTTCTTTTGGAGCCGATTTTTCTACTCTCGGGAATGATTAATCTTCTGCGCAGATCCTGTTATTGGGGTGAAATTTCCCACTTATTATAATATATTTTGTCTTGTCTTTATTTACTTCTAGGCCGATCTGCTCTGCCTCTTTTATCAGAGTCTTTGCAATTTTCTCATTGTTCTCTTGATAACTTGCAAGGACAGCTATATCATTTGCTTATCCAAGGATTTTATGATTCATTCCCACGTGGACCCCTTCATTTTCCTGTGATGTTCTTATCACCTTCTCCAGGGCAACGTAGGTGATAGTCCATCTCCCTGACGTAAGCCCGTTCGAACCTTCATATTAATTAATATATATATATATATATATATATATATATATATATATATATATATATATATTACATTTTGTTAGCATTATGACAACAGATCGTAAAAAAGATAAAATCAGAATAGAATATATGTTGTCTAGAATCCCCTCCAAGAGTTTGGTTATTAAGAACTGAATCATCCTGTTTATACAGCATGTGCCACATGGTTTCATAATATTCACTCTTTTAAATGTCTCTACTTAGGAGACAGATTGATATTATAATAATATATATATATATATATATATATATATATTTCTAGTTATCACACTAAAAAACATAAAAAAAGCATTGCTGTTGAGAGAAGCAACGCCACACAGTTAGGTAAGCGTTGGAGGACATTTTATAAAGGAGCGGTCTATTGTTCTTTCAGAATGAAAAGGAAGATGATGCGGAAGGCATTGAGGTTCAAAGGAACAGGCTAGGAGCTTAGCAAAGGAGAGAGTTTGGGATTTAATATCTCCAAAAGGAGAGATCTCTTTGACATGGAAGATCCAGTAAAAGAAAAATCTAAACCTAAGTATATCATTTCCCGTCTATTTATTCTACCTAGCACTGCACCGAATAATCCCATCCGTTTCTTTTGAAGATTTAAAGGATCGGTTTAATCAGAAATTTTTTCTGAGAAATAAAATATCTATGATTCTGCTTAGTTTAATATGTTTTGGGAGTTCTAATTTTGGACAGATAAATTTAACTTTTTCAATATGACATTTTATTTTCCAGTTTGGATCTTTTTTCTCAAATTATCTTTACACATTGGCTTTGGGTCGAATATAATTAAATAATCATAGTCTTTGGTGCAGACCCCTTTTTATCACATCATTAAAATCCACCGAAAACTTCGTGAATTCTCGGAATTGTGGCTTTTTCAATCTGGAGATCGGCAAACTTTGTCTATTTGATGACTTGTTAAAAACACATGAACACACATTTACTTTCCACTTGAATCGAAAGATAATTTGATCACAACATCGAGAAAAAAAGGGGGCCTACAAAAATATTTTGCCTTTTGGCGTAACCTCCACTTCCAACATGTTATAATAACGAGGCTATATAGGCCAAACTTTTTTCTCGATTATGTGGTCAAATAATCTTACGATTCAAACGGGATGCAATTGAGTATTCCATAGGTTTCAATAAATAAATTTTAATGAGAATTTTAATTAATTAATTAAATGATAAAACGCACCATTTCTTAAAATTATCGTATATAAGAAAGTTCAGGGTTAGATAAGATGTAGCCATTCACAAAGTTTTAGACGGATGTTAATAATTTGATAAAAAGAGGTTTTTAACGCAGACTATATATATTCACTTAAAAAAAAAAAAAAATTATTCTGATAATAAGTATATTCTTATTGCTCCAGTTGTCGTAGAATATAAAAATATAAATTGTTGCTTTGCTTTTAAATTTCATATTCATGATTTATTGACTATAGATCGTTTTCCTCGATTACACCTGGACCAATAAATTATTCCAACGAACTAATTTAATAAAAATAAATTTTACATTATGATAACTTGCATATAATAAATTTTCATTAATATCAACGAAATTACCATAATAAGGACAATTATAGATTATTAAATTTAATGAAAACTAGAGTAATCTAATTTAATTATGTAATATGTTGAATTGTATTATACAATAATTATGACAAGGTATACATATAGTTAACAAGAAATGTTGTGTTAAATTGAAATATGCTGCTCAAAAATGAATAGGGATATCTCTATTTGACGCTTATTTTATTCGATTTAATTGAAATGCCCTACTTTTTTTTCATTAGGGATTCTCTTATTTGTTGGTAAACATAAAAAGTAAACAACAAGTATTCTTTAGTTTTAATATATTATTAACTAAAAGATAGTCAACATAAAGAATACTCATTTTGTAAACCGACAGTCTCATTTCTATTCAGTGACCGGTTATTCTTAAAGGAGTTGGGGAAGACTATTTATTTTAAACATATACAATGGTGTTTCCCAATATTATATGTGGACCTATTTTAAGTAAAATTAGCTAATTCATTTCAAATTTTAATTTTTTTCAATTGAACTCGCGTAAAATGTATTCATATTATCCACGTCTGTATGATTATTCACCGAGTTTTTTAAAATTTTTAGTTATGTATATTGCTTCCTTTATTCTACGTTTATTCGTATTACTTTCATTATGTAGGATTTTGGCGTTTTTGAAATCAAATTCATGTTTTGTTTGCATAGTATGCTGAGAGAGTCCAGTAGCTTAAATTAATTTAATGTTTTTGTTTTTTGAACTAAAATTTTGTTTGTGCTGTTTAAGTCTTTTTTCAAACCATTGTGATGTCTGTCCAAAATATCATTTGTTGTTGCAATCTTTACAATTTATTTTATAAATAATATTTGTTAATTTATCGGTGGGTATTTTATCTTTAGATTTGGAATAAATTGTATCTATTTTATTAATTGTTTGATTGCAAATTTAATTTCATTTACATCATATTGTTTATATTTTCTTTCTCTTTTATCCGTTAAATTTCTAATATATGCGACGCTAAAATATTTTTTAGATTGTTGTTTGTTTTTATTATATTTTTCATTTTGTGTTTTAATGTCATGTATATCGTTCATGGAAGGTTTTTGTTCTACTGCATTGGTATTTAGGTATATAAAAAGAATCTTTATATGTTAAGATATGTAATGTTTTAAATATGATTGTAAGTTGTACAATTTTTTTATAGTTGAAATTGGCCCAACGAGCCAAAACGTCGTAGTTATTAAGTTGACAAAATTTTGAAAATTGGTGTAAAATTGGCTTATAATAAATAAACTTGAAAATAAATAGTACGTGCACCGAAGAAGAATTGGAGAAATGTTGTGAATAAATAATATATAATAAAATGACACCAAACGTAAAAAATATGACTAGATAGTTAAATAACTCATGACCAAAGAATTCTACCAAAAAAAATTTGTTCTTTTTATTCTTTTTGAGACTTTGAGAGTTTCCCCCAAAATTTGTTCACAAAGATATCGGGGTAGACTATATAATAGTATCAGTGAAATTGGCTCGGTTAAAGGGCTCCTATAACCAGAAAACCGATAAAGAAGAAAGTTTGCAGGTAAGTGGGTGAGTGGGGTCACTCTCGATGGATAGAATTCCTGGTAGAACTAATTTAGGAACCGCCAACCGCGGCCCTTTTTACAATGGAAACTCCCCGGATGAGAATTTCTTCTGCTCAGTTGAGAATAGTTGAGGATCCGGAAATCAGTACTCGTTTAAATTTATTATCCTATGAGGCGCGAAACTTTCCTTATTTCTTGGCGTAAAATTTAATCCAGTATTCATGTAAATTAGATTCTTTGATAACTAAAAATAAATGATGTTTATCTCGTTAAAAATATTTTGCTGTTACATGCTTTAATCCGACAAATGAGGTTTCCTTCGTTAGTTTTCTGGTTTCTAATCAACATGTAATTTAATAACAATATGAAGTTTTTCCTTCTCTAAAGTTTATTAGGATTTATTTGACCTCGTATCAGCGTGTCTACCATATATTTTTTATTGAATATTTAATAGTTGACTGTTGCATTATAAGGGAAGGAGATGGTCCGGGGTAGGGGTCATAAATAGGCTAAATAGTGGCAAAACTATTTTATTGAAAGCCGACGTTTGCAGGTCTTCTTCAGGGAGGTGTGTTCAGCTAGGAGTTTCACTTAGGACTGGGAGGGGAACTGAACACACCTCCCTAAAGAAGACCTGCAAAGCCGGGTCGAAACGTCGGCTTTCAATAATAGTTTTACCACTATTTAGCCTATTTATAACCGCCACCCCGGACCATCTCCTTTCTTCATATATTTTTTAATTTCCTTTTTGATCAGATAAATTTTACCTTTTTTCTCTCAGGACGAACTTAAAAATCCATTCCGTTCAAATATATACTGAATAGTATGCAGTTTATACCTAAATACTCGTTTTATGTCAGATTTATTCACATTATTTAAAAAATAGATTCAACTGTGTCAACAAATAAAACAGATTAGTCTTTGTATGATAAGAATCGTTTTCCTTTTCCCCCCCTCTCAACCTTGAAATATTTTCACCCAAGTGCAAACCCTGCCTAGTCTTGTCTTAACACGGTTAGAGTTGTTTTTTTCATTTTCTTTAATTGGAGTAACCTTGACTGTCTTTGCTATTATAATAATATTGACGCTCTTAGGACGTTCCGTAGTTGTTCAATAGTGTTCTATAAAAGTTCTATAAAAATCAAAATTAAGTTTTTATGGTTTAAAGCGGGATGGAATTCCAAAAAGTGGTGGGCAATAAAGGAGTGTTAAAATGAGGCAGATCTGCGAAAAGAGTTGTAAAGTTCAAAAGGGCGAGATCTTGGGAAGATATAGCGGATAGAGGACTTGAATTGGAGGATATTGTATGCATAGTACGGGCGATGATTACTGATTATTATGTAAAGGAATATGCCAAGGAAGTATTATCTTCTAGAGGAAAAGATAACCTGACTGGGCATAATAGTGGAAAACACGTGAAAATCTCGGGGTTCCATTGATCTTACTAAGCTATTCCTAATTCTTCTTAGTCTATCTCCGAGTTGAGACGGGAGAGCACCACGCTGCCGTACTCAAGGCGGGGGGTAAGATGAGAAAGGATACTAGGAGTCTACGTGTGATCATGGGTAGGAGATGGAGAAAGCGATGGAATAGTTGCAGAGAACAAATTGACCGCCGGAAGATGTAGGCAATATGATGATTGCAATAGAGGATTTGGTCAATGAAAAAGCTTAACTTTGTAACTGAAGAAGTGAAGGAGTTAAGACAGTCATTTAGGTACCGGGTAGGGATGTTGGTGTTGGAATTAAGAAGGAGTTTGGAACGAAAGGCAATGGACTGAGTTTTAGCAGCGTTAACCTAAATCCATTTACACTGATCCGATTTAGGTCTTCTTAAATTTAGGTCTTCTACAACGCATCATACGATTGAGAGATATGTCAGAGGGAATTTTTATTTCTTCAACAGTATTTACGGAAATAAAAAAAAATAAAAAAATAAAAACTTAAATTGAATTCTAGATCCGCTAGTGCACAGATCTAGTACTATTATTGGGCTTAAATGTGGAATAATTTATTATGTCTTTATAGAATAATCTTTAAAAAAGAGTGTAAAATTATATAGCTGTATAAAAGAATGAATGCTAAACATCGATGTTAATATATAGGTTCAAAAGTATGAATGTTTTTCTTTTTTATACATTAAGTATGAATGTTTTTCTTTTTTATATATCTATTTGTTTTACTTATGACTTATTTAATTTGCTACCAATTTCTGTATTTTGTTTTATTATTATTATTATTTTTTTTTAATTTGAATTCAAGTTACATTTCGTTAGTTATATAGTTTTTACCTTTGTTATATAGATATACATTTTTTTATTTATTTCTTTTTTTTATTGCATTCTATATATAGTATGAATGGGCCTCACTCAGCTTTAGTACTCAGTGCCCTTAAATGTGGCAAAATGTATTATTTCTCAATAAAAATATTTAAAAAAAAAAAAAAAAAATATACATATATATAGGTCCAAAAATGTAGATTGTAATTCTTATTTTTAACGATTAAATAGTAACATTGTAAACAAGAATTTTCTTTTTGAAAACATTTGAATCTTGCCATTTTTAGTTGTGATATAATTGGCACTAGTTAATAAAGCAATTTGTCAGAATTAATGGTTAGTGTTTATATATATAACATGAGATAATTTTTACATTTATAATATTTTTTTTATCAACAAAATACCCACCCTCAGGTATTCCATGACGAGTTAAAAATTTTCGCGACAAAGCAGGATTTCAAGAAATAATTTTTCTGTACGGTTTCATCTTGATAAGTGGATAGGGAATAAAACCTAAAGAACGACATGAATAGAAAAAGGAAAAATAATTGAGTTCAAAAATATTGTTTTTGGGGTAAGGAAAGGGGTATTTTTCGAAAGGATAGGTAGAAAATATCTGTGTAGTCACTTAAATTTATTTTTATTTGAATTGTCTTTTAATGTTTTAAAATCTGGGTATCTAATGATTAACAGTGTTCTTGAACATTCCAAAGTCATTTTACTTTTTTAAATATAAAAATATTTAAGTTTTTAAAGAAATATATTTAAAGAGGCAAGAAATATTTTTAATTAATGAGTAATGTTTAAATAAATGACATACTTAGCTTAATTTTCAAAAGAGGTCCATTAGCCAATCGGATTGGATTAAATGGCGTATATCCATCCCTGCCCTAATGATAGAGACAGCACCCTCTAGCTAATTTATACAATCTTAATTGAATCAGATATCAGTTGATGACGGCAACCTTATCACCATCAAAGGCTACATCAAACATTGACTTGCTTTGATGTTGGATATTGACCTGAAGCACTAACCTGGAGTTAGGCATTCTAATTCGTTTGATCCACTATAGACATTTATATTTAGCAGAAAACAATTTAGAGTGAACACATAAAATTTTTAAAAAAGGAGAGGAATTATACGAGTTTAAGAATTATTTGAATTTGGACAAGTGTTTCAAAACATAATTTTTGAGAAAAAAAATTGTTTTTTAAAATTATTTTATTATTAATTCTAGATAAAGTTTGATAACAATGAATTAATTACTTAAATGGATGTAGGTGTTAGAAAAATAAGGTTAGAGTTAAAAAAAGTTTAGCTTAAAATTTTCTTTTCATCCATTGATAAATATTAAACTATGCATTTTTGATGCTTAATGGATCTAAGTGTTAAGCGTTTATCCAAACAGTATATGTTTACGGCATATTGTTAAATAATATTTTAATATACTCAAAGTAGTTAATGAGGTGGTTGTAAGTGAAGACGGTAGAAGAACTAGTCGAAAAAATCCTATCCTTATGTAATTAATTTTTACTAAATATTTAATCTGGTATTTCGCTACGTAGTGGTAAATTTTCGAAGAAACTTGGCCACAATTTATTTTGCTACTAAATTACTAAATAAAAATAAAAATTAGTTAACTCATTTTCGTTTTTAATAGCCAAGTATGTGTGGTTATAGCACCTCTCCTCAGCCTCTACTGGCACTAGAGTCCTGCCTTTCCTTCCACGAGTGGAGAGAAAGACTTGGCTCCAGTTCTTGTGAGTGAATGGATTCTGTTGTTATTTTGATTAGTTTAGTTCTTTTGTTTATATACATTTTACGTTTATTATTATTTATTTTTATTTATTGTAAATAGAGTGTGAATGTGCTTTCTGAACACTATTATAAGTGTCCTTAATTGTGACATATTGTAATTTTTCTGAAAAAAAAAAAAAATTGTCCTGAACTTTTTTTTTATTGATTTCCGGCGACCATGAATAATATATGTTATCAATTCATCTTTTAATTGCGTAAAACAACATTAAAATGACTTTTTAATCGACTTTACCAATAATAAGCACAGATTAAACTAAAATAAAAGATTATTTACATCGACTTTTGACTCACTAGAATCTACAATTTATAGTAGACAGGTAGAAAATTCACGTAATGGTTCCACATTAACGTTTTCTTTAATTTCATTCAGATAGTTAATTATTGAATCTCAATGTAATCCTGAAAAACCTATAAATAATTTGTGTACAGGAATTGGAGTCACAAAATGCTTCCGTAAAATATTTTTCGGAAATAATGTAAAGTTATGAATTGGAACCAAAATTATTTTATCTTTTCCGATTATCAAACTTTTCAATTTCAAACATTTCAGTTCGCAATATGAGTAAGCTTCTTTAATTATCAACAAATCACGATGGCAAATGTTTTAAATAATACGTAGTTAATTATGTGTTAGTTAAATACAAGGAATATAGTTAATATGTTATTTTACAATTAATAAATCAATATATTGTTTAAACTCAAGAAGATAGAAGTAACCTTCTTAAGTTCCTATGTGAACCACCTCATGGCGCGTGGTGTTGTATATATATGTATATATATATATATATATATATATATATATATATATATATATATATATATATATATATATATATATATATATATACACATAATGTGTACATATACAGATATACACAACACCAGCAACTAATGAATGTTCTTTTTTATTTAATTCATGGATTTAACTTTAAATAATTATGATTTGTTGCAATATCTGTATTAATTAATGTATTGTAGTAAAATTATTAATTCTAGTTTCAACATGTGAAATGTCTAAATATACAAATGAAAAGTTCAACTTTAACAGCGATTATTTCTCTAAAAATAGTATGCATATGTGTATGTGGGTAGTTATTTTTATTAGTTTAGTTTCTTTTTTATTAGTTTCATTTCTTTTTGTTTAGTATAGTTTATTTAAGTTTGTGTATATTTACTTTTAGTATTATTGTTTTTATGTATTATTTATTTTTATTTATTGTACATAGAGTGTGTATGTGCTCTCAGAACACTATAACACTAATTGTGACAGATTGATTTTCTTTTTAATTTTGTTTTAATCTTACTTAAAAGATATTCCAGGGGCCGGTATAGCAGACTGGTTAGCGCGCTATACTAGTAAAGTAAAGATCATAGGATCGAATCCCGGCCCTACTTCCCAATACGGCTGGTCCCCGCGGGAAGTTAGACCATTACCCTCTTAATTGGGGAGGCCTACAGGTGTAATACTTGTAAAAACAGGCTATACAAAAAGATATTCCAAACAAGATTACAGGCTTTGTAAGAAATGGGAACAATTTCTTTAATACTGCGCTGTGTATTGAACATAGCAAATAATCTTTTAAAATTATTATGAGGTACCGAAAACAAAATTAAAATATGCTGACACTAAACACATCTGCTGACATTAAAGACTCTCAAGGTGGAGGGAGAGCAAATAACTGGTAACCAGTAACGAGTTAAGTAACTGGTTCGCTTTAGAGTGTGGCCAGTTAAAATAATTGTACACCCAAGTTAAAACCAATCAAAACCATCCCTGCCCCACCCTGAATATTTTTATAAAATCTCAGGGATGAAAAAGCTCGAGGTCTTATGTCTTTTTCCGGCCTTGGGGACTGAAGAGGCAGCTTGGCCTAAACAGTGGAGATGGGCGTTTTGGCAAAGATTGGACTTGGGCTTGACGAGATGATGTCGAATCAGTAGATGCAGTGATGAAACCTACTAACTACACCAATTCTTAAACCATAGCTAAGTTTTAATTCCTAATAATAGATTTACTAATGTTAAAATATTTCATTGCATAATTCTGAAATCATACCTTCACATAGTTTATTAAATTCATTGGATTCTAGGTTTAGTTTGCATATTGTAAATATAATTCGTACATATAATTTATTAAACATAAGAATTAAATAAGTTTTTTAGTCAAAGTCATTTTAATTCTGTCACCTATTTATATCATGATGATCACAGGTAATGTTGGTAATTAGGAAGCATGATAAACACAAACCAGCCTTTTAGAAAATAAATTCAATTCATTAATCCTGGACCAACCGGTATATATTATAGATTCAAATTCCTTTTGTAATTTATTATTATTATTGAATATTTCTGGATAATTATGAATAATAATTATAATGTTCGCCCCTAAAACATAGCGACTACTTAATATAAAAAAGTCTTTAAGTACACTAATTAAAACAATCGCTTCTGAATATTATGAACATTTTAATCTCCTTTAAAAGGTCTTTTGATAAAAAAAAAGAAAAAAAACTTGATAATGAACAGCGGAGGTAATAATCCAGTGAAAGAAACTTATTTTGATAAAAAAGTAACTTTAGTCTGTGACCTGAGCTGACTTTCTTTCTAAATTTGTTTTTAATTGAGTTCTTTACGCTTATGAAAAAACTTTTAACATTCAAAGATTCAGTATCTCAAGTAAATTTAATATTAATGTTTATTCCAACATCTCTGATTAAATATTTTTCTCTTAGGTTTCAAATGGAGTTCTAACATTTCAGATTTTATTATAAATAATTTGTTTATTTAACGGTGTGTGTTCTGTGTCGTTTCCTTTTTAATCTTGCCAAACAATAATTTTCTTTCTGAAATATGAGAAAAAATATAAAATAAATATAATCGCCATTTTAATCGTATACATATGAAATAAGTATGCCAACAAAAATTTTATGATAAATTTAATACTTTAATTGTTCTTTTCGATAAGTGCATATGTAAGAAAATAGAAGGAGTGGAATTTATAACTTACAAGAAACTATTTCAGTAATAATTTACCTTCTTTATATATTTATATGATCTATAAATAATAAAATCTTGTACAAACACCTGAAATTTCGTGAAATATCAATTTTCAATATGTTGTTCTACAGGTCGTGAAACGAGTAGATAGTCGGGTATGAAATTTTTACAATAAAATTTGCAATAACATGGAAATCCTGTCTGCAATCATAATGATACTTACATATGATTATAATAATAACATATTGCACTGATAGTGTACATACATTTTAACTTTATTTTCTCATATTTTAGTTAATATATAGATTTATATTAATACATTGCGTAAAATAAATATGATAAAAAAAATTAAGTCTACATTGACACGCAAACAGTTAAAATATAGTCTAAGGAAATTGACGGTGTGACAATACTCTGAGAGGAAGGACTCCAGCCAGGGACGACACTTAGTCGACTCATGGTTTCTCTGAAGACCTCTTCAGAATTGAAAGCTTTGCCTCTTCAACTGGCTAAATGGTGCATTAAGGCATACAATGCGGTCCTTGTTATGGGCAACCGCAAGATGGAAAACACCTAATCGGTTTAAACAACCGTTTAGTTTTAATAACATCATTAATGACGTATATTGCTGGAATAGCAGTATGTCCAAAGGGTACAATCAACTTATCTGAAGATGCAAACCTATTTTATTTTATTTTTTATTTTCCTAAAGTGTTTAACACCCGGTAAATATCGTGAAAGCAATAGCAGTGCAAATTGGGTATCTTTATTGGACTGGAGTCCATAAACAATAGTTCTTGAAATGGTCTGATTCTCCTCTTTAGCCTTGAGTGCATGTGACTATTAGAGATCTCACCCATAATCATTAACTTCAACATCAATGATGCGTCTGGGAAAGTAGCGGTGGGATCACCTATAATCCTGCTTTTTCCTCCAAATGTGGGAACAAACTTCAGTTCTGAGTTTCTTAAAACAGAATGTAAATATTATACATAGGTATGAATATGCTCAAGATGGTTTATTTTGTTTTTTCTTAGTATTTTTTTTTATCTTGACCGTCTAATATTTATTTTTATTTGTTATGTACACCATCAGGAAAGAAAAAATAAAATGACATACATGCAAAAAAAAAAAGAATGAAAGAAATAACAAAACACAAAATATTTACTAGACATCTTACCAAGTAAAAAGAAATTTCCATAAACCCAGTAAAGGAAGGTTATGTTAAAGATTAGAAAGCATAAAGAAAAAAATTGAATGACTTGGTGAGATGTTTTTAGTAAATGTAGTTTTTGTTCTTTCTTTCTTTCCTTTTTGCCTGTATATGATCTTGGCCTTTCCTGCCCTAATGGCGCCTGAATCGGGGAAACATGTTGGCATGTTCACCTGTATATACAGACTCAAGGCTTTAAGGTTTGGACTTTTCCATTTATATATTAATTACTTTATGCGTCATTTAAAGCTGTATTTTCATTTATAGTTATGTATATACATTAATTTACTTATTTTATCCTTATTATTTATTTTATCAACCCTTATTTAGGTATATATCTAACTTGTAGCTCTCCCGCTGGGACCAGCAGTACTGGGAAGTAGGGGCTGGGATTCCGTCCTATGATACTCACTTTGCTTGTACAACACTCTAACCAGTGTATATGTCACATGAGTTCATATATAATTTGTATATATTTTTGTATACATTTTTTTATTATTCCACTTTTTTTTTTCTTTTTTTTTGGTTGGCACTAGAGACTATAAAGATCTTTGGCCGCGAGATGTGGTTTCCTTAAAAGCGTATCCTGCTTGCAGGAGCTCAGCTAGCCTGGAAGGAGTCACCCAACGTCACGTTGATACGAACCAGCCATGGTGCAGCGGCAAGCCACCCGTGGGTCCATAGCCGATCCCTTTATGGCTAATTTGGCCGTATCCTTCCAACCGATATCCTCCTCACTCGGGTTCAAGGATAGTGACAGATCGGTCTAGATCCATGGATTATGGCTGCACGCAGTCAGCAGGCGCACGAGGACCTAAAATATGTATATATTGTCATTATATATATAACTAATATATGTTATTTTATATATATATATATATATATATATATATATATATATATATATATATTTTTTTTTTTTTTTTATTTATTTTTTCAGAAAATGTTAGTCCGGGTGTCCGGTCAATATATAAAATACTATATTATATAATAGTATATTTATTGCATCGTCCAATGTTTCGACCTACGTTGTTGATCTTCTTCAGGGCATTCCGTCTGGCACTACAGAAGGCAGTCTGGCGGTATATATTTTTTATTTATTATAATTTTTTATTACTCAGTATATACTATGAATGAAAACATAGAGCAACAATGATTATTGCCCTTGAATGTGGCTAATGTGTTGTTTCTCAATGAAAATCAAGAAAAAAAATGATAAGTTTTGTTTAGTAACCGATTAATTAGCTATTTGGGGAAATTCCTAAAATTCCCTACAAGGCTGATTTATGTTGTATAAAGGCTAGATATTTGACATAAGAGCTCAGATACCTGACTAAGGATAAAACGGTGTCCATAAATAAGGTGTTCTCTTTGGAGCCGTTAAAGGTGAAAGAGTTGCTGGCTGTCCCGGTGATAGAGTGTTAAATCGCCTCCCTTGGGCCCCATTCCTTAGACATTTTAGCTTCTTACATCTTTATTTTCTTTAGTCAGCACATTCTCACTGAAACCACCATAATATGTCAACAAAGGGGGGAGGGAGAGGGAAAGTGTTTACTATAACTCGAGGTTTCATTTTTATTTGAATTTAAATTCAAACTGTGTGAGGTTGTTAAAATCTGCATAATTGTGTTAAATATTATTACTTTCACTTACTTATATGGCATACAGTTGGGTCGGGAGGAACGGGCCATACTCCAGGAGTGGATTGCATACAGGAAAATAATAATAATAAAACTCATATATGCTTATATGACGATTTTCATTTATTTGAATTTTATTGGCTAATTAAAAATAAACAATATTTTATACATGCATTGGCATTTTGGTTATCGAAGACTTATTTTAATAAAATTTCGAAAATACCACCGTTGACTCCGAAACATTTTCGGCTTCGTCTACGAAGGGCGACAGTTGCCCTTTTGATAGTTTCAAAACTTCCTTTAATTAGGCCTGCATAATTTTTAATACGTTGAATTCCAAATGCCTACGTTTACTTTGTATATTTCCTCTTTGAACCAGCCTCATAAAGAATAATCAAGTATAGTGAGTTATGGAGATCTTGGGAGCTAACGAATTGGACTACCGCGACAAATCAAACGATCGAGGAACCTTCTATCCAAATGCTGCCTTACCCGACAAGCAAACTGAGCGGAAGCTCTGTCACGCTGTTATTTTATTTTTGGTCTCTCCTTCCTTGCCTCTTAGGCTACACGTGGTTTCTCCCGGGCCCAGAGTGAGGGCGGAGAAATTGCGACGAGTTAAAGTCCTACTGGGTACCGGGATTAGAGCTCGTAATTATTTGTTTATCTCAAAACTTAGGTTATCAGGTTGCCGGGCAACGCACGTTGCTGTGCACACGCATTAGCCCGCTCGGCTACCCTGCCCCTAAATAGATTGAAGTTGAATGATAATAAAATGAATAAAACACATTCACACCTATGTACAATATAATACAGAACAATGAAAATACGTGAATACGTCAACATGTATTGAACGAAAATACATGTTTTGAGGTCCAAATAACTAAGTTTCGCAAAATGGTCCGTGTGTTTTTAACCATTTGTGCAATGTATTTTTTTGGCTTAATGTACAGCGTAGCCATGGAGTCTGGCCCATTTAGTGTTAGTAGAGATTGGTTTTATAAGTAGAAGAAAATAAATAAAGTATAAGAAAACAAAAATATTTTTATATAACAAACATCATAAATATTTGTATACCCCAAATATTTTTACTATATATATATAAATATACTAAAGACTAAAGAAAATTTACTATGCAGAACACAACAAAGCAAATAGTAGAGATCTTAGGATTACAACGCACATGTAGAATCGTACAATTAATAATAATAATATTTAAAAGGCACCCAAATTCTGAATAAATACACGTACGCCCACGGACATATGAACAGATGCCTGACTGACCTAAAGCTGAGGGTTTGTACTTGTATTGATAGAGTCACAAACACTTATAATAACATAAAATATTTTGTTCAACTGGTCAAGATTTTTTATGTCCGACATACACTCCAGTGATAAATCATCTGTGGCAGCCTCCATATGTGTATGTAGGTGTTACCTTCTATGTGTCTCCAGAAACAAACACTCCAGCATCAAGTGCTTTAAGTTGGCCGCACCACTTGCAGATTTAGTTTGTATTTATAACGTATGTAATGTTCCCATGGAGCAATTTTAGATGGTCGCTTAAACGACTTACCGTCCGTAACTTTCTTAGAGGTATCGTAAATTTGAAATAATTTTCGGGTTCTGAACAATTGTAACCACAAATACGTCGATACATAGGGCTGTTATTTGAATTGTTGCCCTGTTCAATGTCTTTGGAGAATAAATTGTTGGATACAGTTGTTAAAATAGCGTTTTTGTTTCTAACTAGTATTCCAAGATCAGAAAAACGATTAAAATATTCTTCAACGAAATTAGAAGCGGCTATATTTTTAAGTTAACATTCATGTATTACCTGCAATCAATATTTCATTTGACATTTTAAACATTCCCAAATTTTTTTATAGTCATCGATTATTTATTACTATAATTAATATTGTATATATTATAGTTGCTTCATCGTCTATATTTTTACTTTCACTTCACTACATGTGAAAATACCTATTTATAATCAAGATTGGGTGGTAAGTGAAACTTGCATGATGCGCGCACGCACCAGAATTTTATATAAAAACATTTGAGATTGTGTGCGAAAGGGAGACTTTCCGAGATATATTTAATTTAAATTGATGCTGGCCCAAGTCAGGACGTATAAAAGAGTGTTGGTGTCAGTGATTCCAGCGGACCATTTACTATCGAGTTGAATATCAATCACCCCTTCTTAGCAACTCTGTCCCTGGCAAGCGATACATTTGATGTATGGTCACGATAATGGATGTTATCCTATATACTGGCTCCCCAAGCATCCCCTTCAGACTTTACTAAAACTTCGAGAGATGCGAATAAGTAAGCCTATCTTATCATTAGTTTTTATTGAAATATGCAATTATTGTCTTTTAGGATAAATACAGATTAAAAAAAAAGTACCTCTATAACTTATTTTAATAAAAGTACGTTTACAATCTGAAAAAAAAACTGGCGTTTTTATAATTTATGGTTTTTATGTGTATATTTTTAGTTTATAGTTAATAATAGTTTATGTAATGATCAGGAATTTTTAAAAATCATTTGATTATTTTTATTATGAGTGATTTTTATTTTTGATTATAAGTGATAAAAATCATTCCCTGGTTATGTTTGATTATGTTTTTTACAATCAGCAATATTAATAATTCTTAAGTAATACTTTTTTAAATCAGAAATATAATTTTTTTGTAATCTTTATGATATATTTTGAGTCTGGAGTAGTTAGTAGGTGGAGAATATTGTTGTTAACTATTAGCAACAGAGCATTTTTATTTCAGTAATTTATTGATATATATATATATATATATATATATATATATATATATATATATATATATATATATATATATATATATATATATATATATATATATATATATATATATATATATATATATATATGAGGGGTCCCATCATAACCCAGGAAATAGTTCAGTTCAGCAGGTCTCTTGGCCACCGCCTACGTAATCGTCGAGGTGGGCTGTACGGGTTTCTAGTACTTTTAAGGTTTTCTGTCACAGGATTTGTGTAGTAAGTAGTCTTTGTTGAAAGTTATTGCAGTTTTCTTTTGCAGTGTCTAAAATTGTTGGGATGTTCAAGTCTATATGTAATCTATCGTTTGCGACATAAAATGATGCGCCAACTATTCTTCGTAAAATTTTGGACTGGAAAGACTGGATTTTTTTTTAATATTGGAAGTTTCAGCAGAACCCCACAGAACCCCCATTATTAACAAAAGTAAAATAATAACTAAATAATAATCAAAAACTATGTTCAATAAAAAATAAAATAACTTAAAGATAAGTAGATTGGAAACATAAAAACACAGTCGTACCTATATAAAATCAAGCAAGGAACTCCAAGCTTGTCCCTCCAACTTTAAAGAGAAAAGCAGGATTCCAAGAGATCCCTGCGCTACTTTCTCAAAAGCGTAACTGGTGCTAAAGCCAGTGGAGATTGAGTGAGAGCGCTTTAGCCACATACACTCATTGTGTAAAAGGTGAATTATATTTTCTGATCAAAATTTTTTATCGCAAGTTAATCATTATTATTTATGTAAAATCGTATCACTCAGAGAAAACATTATTATTTTTAATCGAATTAATAAACTTATATTAAGATATATTTAAATTTTATTTATAAATCAGGCATAGCTTTTAAATTAAAAATTAAATATCATAATTATTATTTGGCTTTGTGGAGCGATCTGAGATCAGAGTACTAACGTATAATCTAGGACTAACTGCTTGCTGAAACTGGTCAATCAATATGTCATGATATGAAGGCAAGGAGCAATCCCTCATCAAGCATCTACTGTACAATGGATATTTCAGTAGCAGGGAAGAGACAACGTGGAAAGCAAAAAACAGATGTTTAGTTTGAATCAAGAAATATGTAATGGAGCAGCATGCAGATAACAGGAAAGAAACAGCCCAAGACCGCAGAGATGAAGAAGGCTGATTAAGGCAGTCTGTAAAGCTATCAGAAAAAAAAGTTCTTCTGAATTACTATTTTTTAAGGGTATTCAAGAGGAATAATTAACGAATTCACCACAAACAATTTGCTGAGAATCAATTTTATTTTTTATTAAAATGAATTAATGACTACTTCATTCTTATGTCTATTAATGTCATTAATAAATATTACTTAATATTTATTTTTTATATGCTTAACATACAAACGTACCAGCTTGATATCGATTGCATCATAAATTTTAAGATGCAGGTCACTGTATGTCTAATGTAAGTGAAAGGGCGGGAGGACACTGGGGTATGTACGGGTTGAGGGAGGGGGGGGAGGGGAGGGCTTCGTGATGAGACCCCCCTTCACAAAATAGAAAGATAATAAAGATAATTTTTTTTATTGGACTATATTTATTTCTGTGAGTGTTCTGAGCAAAATACTTAAACAAACACAAAAGTTTCTCTTTCTAATTACATTGTTTCTACATTTAAATACTAAATGTTTGTACGAGTAAAAAAAAAAAAAATATATATATATCAAATATCTTTGAAAGCATTACGGTTCCTGTAATTACCGTTAATCGAATTCCTCTTGTATCCAATCATTACAATCAAAAATCCTTCGTAAAATCCTCTACGCTCCTTACTTTGTCAAACATAAAGTCATCCATAAAGACCTTAATGTTCCATAAGTTTCCGATTTGGCTCAATTCAGATACCTATCCTGCCATAACAAACTCCAGAACCATCCAAATCCTTTCGTTTCAAACCTAGCTTCCTCCTCGATCCCTTATAACTCTCCAAGGCGTCTGAAAAGAAGGTGGCCTAGTGATCTTCTTGTGTAAATTTATTATTTGAGTACTATCAGTGGGTAGTTCTAGGCAGGTGAGTTCATGTTATTGTGTTCTTGGGTGCACATTTGCTAGTTGTATTTTATTTATAATACAGTTGTAAATATCAATGAATAAAACAAAACAAAAAACTGTTAATTACCGTAATTGATCAACATTCCTTCAAGGACCACTTAATCATCCTTTCATATAGTTTTTTATTTTTCTTCCAGAGTCATTACCGATTAATCCCCATCTAAAAAAAAAAAAAATTAAATTCTAAATTCACTGCTAGAGGAGGACCATTAACAAGATATGATAAAAACAGAAGCAAAAATATTGAACAGTAGTATACTAAACGTTTCACTTGTTACATCAATATATTTGAATCTTAATTCTCAAAAGATAATTGTGAAGCAAGCAAAAGTATGTTAGATGCATCGCCGAGAATAATTGATGGGTAGTGGCTTATAACCGGAGCCTGGATTTTTATGCAATAAAAACCCGAATAAGTAAATAGTTCAATTTATATTACATTGAAAACAGCAATTTCTTTTAATCAATAAACATCCAAGTACCATGTTTTTTTCATAAGTTATGTTATGTTTTATGTTCTTTCCTTATGTTATGTTTCTTGGTGTGGGGCTGTATAGCGGCTTCTGGTGTAGGAAATCTTCACTGTTGATAAGAAACTTCAAAGCAATTAAGGGAAATCTGGGGCTAAAAAATAAATGTAGTTTTTATTAGGGTAGTCACTCCAAACACCCTAACCGTGTTAATTAATGAATGGCTACTTTATAACTGCCCCAAAGCTATTAAATCTTCACCGCAGTCACCAGATCTTAATGCAATAGAACACCTGTGGCCAGAATTGGACTACTTCCAGTTCTATAATTATGTCAGTATATCTTAAAGAATATGAACGGGGGAATATTCAATGACTTTATCGGACTCAAAAACATTAATAAAAATGTATATACTAACTAATAATGTAATATATATATATATATATATATATATATATATATATATATATATATATATATATATATATAGTGGTTTATTTAGTCTTGATAAAATTCTTGAAAAGATTATTCTACGGTGGGGAAGGGAGGCAGTTTAGGCCTTAAGTGGGGAAGAGGAGGGGTGAGGAAAACGCTAGTTTTAAATAGGTCAGTTAAAGTAAGGATACCGTAGCATTAGCGGATTCAGGATTTTTTTTTTTTTTTGAAGGGAGCTCTTTTGTTTTACACTAATTACCCTGGAAGAATAGAAATTATATAAGATGATGTTTAAGTAGTCCTTGAAGGTCTGTTGAAAAAGAACAAAAAAAAAACTTTAATTAAAGGATTAATTAATTTAATGGTAATTTTTTCTGTGGATATTGTGCCTCTGCTCAGCCTCCAATGGTCCTTTTAATACCAGTGATACGGCTAAAGGAGAGGCGCTGGGATCTCCTAGAGTCCTTTTTTCTTCTTCCACGAGTGGGGGGGGGGAGGCTTGAGTCCTCTTAAGAGAATGAATTTTGTAAATATTGTATTGTACTTTATTTGTTTCATATATTTTTATTTATTGTACATAGAGTGTTAATGAGTTACTCTATAACTATTGCTAATGTCCTCAATTGTGACAAAATTTAATATTACCCGATAAACATCTTTTATATCTTTTAATATCTTTTCTTGATACGATAGCTCCAGAATTAATTAAATATGGATGCAACGAAATGATAAAGCATGTATTTACAATAGGACATCTCGAGGCCATCTTCTCTTCAGGCGCCTCGGAGGGTTATGAGGAATCGAAGAGGAAGCAAGGTTAGAACCGAGAGGATTTGGATGGGTCTTCTCGGTTATTAACTACACATCTTTCAGCCTGAATGGAATTATATATAGGAACTATTAGCTTTCATTTGACAGCTTAATTTACATTTACAAGATCACTTTGAAAGCAATTTTGTGACTAGTGATGAAATTCTACTTCTCTGTATGGTGTCACTGAACATATTATACAATGAGAACATACTATACAGGGTGCTTCAGGGTTAAATGGCCAAACTGCAAAAATGAACTAAGGACCTCAAAACAAGAAAAAAATTTCCTCTAAAGGTATGCCGCTTTGTTTGAGAGATATTCACACTTAAAGATTTTCGTTGTTATGAATTATTTGCATTATATTAAGTAAATAAAACTTATTTATTTTTTCCAACTACTTTATTAATGAAATGCAAATATTAATATTCATATTAAATGTTGTTCAAAATGAAGATATGTCCGGAAACGCTTTGTTTAGGAGATGAATTAGATAGAATACTAATATGACCTTTTACCCCTGACTGTATAAAAACTATTGGCAACATACGGATTAATACTATTTGGAATTAGCATTGGGAACTCTTAATAACATTTATCAGTTTGTAAGAGGCTTTCGCAGAGTACTCATCATTATGACTTCCATTTATACTAATGGTGAATATGCCGATATGGTGTTTGTATAAGGATTTTTTTGTTTGGGATAACATTAAACAAAAAGTATATGCAAGTCCGGCCAATGACCTAAATTCCTTACGAAGAAGGATGATTGAATCTTGTGAAACAATAACACATATCCAGTGTCATTCTTCCACTGCTGCTGTTGAAGAAAGATCCCGAGCCTTTCTTAATGCTCAAGGAAATCACTTTGAACAACAATGTAGAGATGGTTGAACGTTGATATAATATGAGATGGAGTTAGTCGGGGGTACGGTCAAATAAATAATAAATTAAAATATATTAATTATTTTAATTTTTGCCGACGCTTCGACCCACTTTGTAGGTCGTCTTCAGGGCGTAGGATGTAGCACTGCGGGAGGCAGTTGAAAACACTCAAAACTTTGAACAACATTTAATATGAATTTAATGTTTACGTTTAATTAATAAAGTAGTTGGAACAATTAAATAACTTTTATTTACTTAATATAATGTAAATAATTCATAACAACGATAATCTTTAGACGTGAATATCTCCTAAACAAAGCATTTGCTGACATACCTTCAGAGGAAATTTCGTTCTTGTTTTGAGGTCCTTAATTCATATTTTCAGTTTGGCCATATAACCCTGAAACACCCTGCCCTGGAACACCCTGTATAATGAACTCTATCAAAACTTCAAACTTTTCTTTATTCCATCAATAATTACAACCATTCTAAATATCTTACTGTCTAGGTTATGGAATCTACAAACTTCCTCTTTATTGATTTGATTTCGACAAATAATTGACGTAATACGTATATGTGTTAGAGAGAACATCATCTACTTGGCGATGTAAATCTTCGAGATCTACGTTGAATCATATAAGAAGCGCCTGGTATCTTATTATTAAATGTCGTTTGAGAAGTGGCTTTTAAAAAAGACGTTGAGGAGGGATATTTCCTTCGTCGGAGTCTTCTTAAATTGCACTTCCATCACTCATGTCCCAGCTGGGAAAACAGTGTCAGGCGGGATGAGCTCGACTCGTTGACTCCTCCATTAACTATTCATGTTGGAATGTGAATTGCTTCTCTTGGGGTTTGCTATTCAAGGTTTTTCTAACTGCTCGCTTCGGTTTGGACAAGTTGCTAAACTCAGTGCATTGCCCATCTATGGCATCTCAGTTTAGAGAAGACCTGGGCAACAAGTATTCTAAATATTATTTTAAAATACATTATTTAAAATAATTAGGAATTTTTGTCTTTAAATAGCATTAATTCCAATAAAAAATATCAAAAGTATTTTGTACACCTTAATTTCAAAAAACAAAAACAAAATACAAATATAAAATACTTACTTCTCTTGAACCTGAAGCTTACAACTCATTACTCAAGGAATATGTTTATTTTAGAGAGAAAAAGAATCTAAAATTAGAAGTTAGTGTTTTAAAAAAAAAATAATTTGGTCCGACCAGATGGCAACATCAATCGGTCAGTGACAGTATAATATAAGACAATATAAGACCTACAAAATATTTTTACGTTTAATAAGTAGACTGTGCAATAATATGTTAATAATAATATAATAACATCTGTGAAAATGATAGCGTTAAGCTTTTTTAAGGTTATGGTTACTTTGGGGTTTGAGTTCTGATGATAACACACGTTCAAAGCCCAGAGTAAGACTGTAAACCGGAAAGTTAAGTACAATATGAATCCTGTTTCCTCCTATAGTAAGTCATATTATAAGTAAATTCTTGATTCTAGGTAATTAAAATAGACTGAATTATAACACTCAATTACCTATTACACAATGGTTGATAATTTTTTTTATCCTTTAGCTTACAGAAGGAAAAGCCCTAAACAATTTTTTTTTATAAATTTAGACACCAATCTATATTGACCGATAAAATGTATAATAAGAATGAAATCCGAAAATAGATGGATAGATGGTGGAATCAATGAAAGGATAAAAGCGCTCATCAGATGTTTCTCGGGCAAAAGAACACAAAGAAAGTAATTTACAAAAACAATTTTCTTACCGATTCTCACACACTCAAATGAACCTTGGACTCTTATCACATAACGCAAGAGCCAAATTCAAGCTATGAAGACGCGGTACTTGAGAAGAATGGAGGGAAAGAAAAGGAGAGACCGAGTCCGAAATAAAATGATGTCAAATCTGGAACTTAAGCCAGCTGAGGACATCATCGAGGAACAACAGCTGAGATGGTTTGTCCATGTTGTTAGAATGGGAAAGGTCAGGATGGCGAAAGTTGTGTATGAAACAGAAGTGGATGACCGAGGAAGATATGGAAAGGCGCAATCCGGAAGGCCTTTGACAGAAGGGGACTGGAATGGAGAATGAGAAGACGGATGGTTGAGGACAGAGATTCTTGGATCAAGGTCTTTCAAAGAAATCCTCAAACAGCTATGCGGCAGAAGAAGATGATATTAAAGAAATTTATAATTTATTTATTTGTACTTACTATTTTCACTGACTGAAAACCTCAACCAACTTCTCTTCTATATAAACTTGTTAGACTGTCAGGAAGGAATAATGAGATAGGTTAAAGGTTTCAACAAGTCATCTGTTGAATAGCGATCGCGTGAGATATTGGAGTGGAGCATCGATACGGATCTCCCGCTACTCAAATGATTTGTTTTACATTATATTCTGTACCCATTGCATTTTTAAAAAAATAACTTATATATGATATTAAACTGAATTTTATTCTATTTTATAGAATTTACATGTTTTTAGGTTGATCGGAGTACTAATATTAAAGCAATATAAAGAGCCTTGGCACTTATACCAATCACTGGATTTGATGAAACCGACTTCGAACTTAAAATAGAATATAGATAGATCTTGTTTTGTTTATAACTTTTAATGGTTTAATATTTGTATCATAGGCATGTTTTGAATTCATAACGGGGTAAAGGACTAACTTTATAAAATTTAGAAACCTGACTTTCAAATGGAAACATCACTCTTATTTAAAAATAATTCATAAATATGTGTAAATAAATAATATGGAATAATTTATCAATGATAAAATATTTAAATAATTTATAAATCGGAACGGTCCTGAACGGGAATTTTTCTTTAGTACTATTAAATTTCTTAAAATATTACCTACCTTTGACTACATTAGAGTAGAATTAGGTATTGTTGTTAATAACATGGCGGCTAAAATCTCCAACCTATGCTTTATTGACTCTTTTACAAGTATTTATTTATTTTGAGATTAATTCACCCCATTCCGCCAAAGATGATTCGTCAAATTATAATTTATTTAAATACAAGAATATCGGGAAATATTAACTGCTGATGTTATCATGCCAGTTTATTAGTAATATAATTAGAACTTGTGAAATACGACGGCGGAACGCAATAGACTCAACAGCTGTACCATACTGGATCGTTGAACTCCAGCAGTTGCGTTCAATGATTCCTTCCCTAGCTAGTATTAATGCCAGAAATGAAACAACCTTCACTGAGACAAAAATCAATTGATTCTAATAATTGGCGAGTATCGGAATAGATTTGCTTCTTCTTAAGCAATTAACTTTTTTTATAGCTTCAGTTAATGAAACCGCTAATGTTTCCAATTCTTCATTACTTAGTATTATATTTATTTAATTGATCTATTTATTACTTTTAACCACTCATACTATATTAAAACATAGTAAGGAAAAGTATTTTGATAGCCCGATTTGATAGGAGTCCGAGTTTTCAAAGGAAATACAGATTTTAAGATCATTTCTACCAGCAGATTCATGGGGAAGACCTTTTGGGACAGAGCCCTACACAATCACGAAAATAATGTTTTTTCTCAGAGGTTCGTATTTTTTTCTATGAGTGATCTGAGATACTTAAATATAAAAAATATGTACTACTTTTAAATTCCCATGTACGTACTCTAATTTTAATAACAAACTTAATATAAATGTAAGTACGTGGCTAGAATTTTATTTAAATATCCCTAAAAGCATTACAAAAAGAGTAAAGCCCCAAAAATCAAATTTCGGACCCTCCACTGCTTGAGGCCTAGTAACCGTCTCTCAAAAAATTATTTACAATTTTGTTTTTATTTCTTTCTGCATATATGTGTTTTTTTTTTCTGACCTTGTATGTTAGAGACTAATGGATTTATAGCTTGAATATTTCTATTCATAATGTCCATTTTCGAGCTTTTCGCTTATTTTGAACTTTCCATAATTATGAACATTGATCTGGGTTAGAGTGTATAAAATGATGCTTACTTAACTGTTAATTGCAACTGCAAGTGTACAGTTGGTTGAATTATACAGTGTACAGAAGCTCGAATATTAAGCAGATGGTAGAATAGGAGTTGTTTATAAGAATTGTTGGATGAAGATTGACTTACGGAGGTATGTAAAGAGTTTCGAAAGGAGGTAGCACGAATGACGAAGGTGAAAGAAGTAGTTTTATAGATGGGGATGTATAAATCTATCAGTTGATATCTGGAATTGAGAGAGTGGATAGATGAGCGTAGTGTAAGGAGTTCTAGGGTATTGGAAGGGTTTTTGGTTCTGAGGACTTGGAAGAGAAAAACAACAAGAAATTGCCGTCGGGAAATAGGATAAAGCCACTTTCGAATATAATAGGAAAATTTAAATGTGAGTTTTTTTTAATGTATTTATTTCCCCCTCTTCCAAAAAAAATGATTTAGTATTGAAATAATTGAAGTAAATATTGTATAGGCGTTCATGACCTCAGGGTTTTACGCCTATAAGCCCTTAACAACAACAACTTCAGCTCGGTGTACCAGCAGGAAACATGAGAACGCCTGGGATTCCAAAATATGTATTTATGAAGCTGTCCATGAGTCTCTTCAGTCTTATCTCTGGCCTGGCAGACAGCCTTCCATACACCAAACAATCGTAGTCGAAGTAGGGGAAAATAAGCGAAGTTACAAGGAGCTGTCTGGTTTTTAAAGGAATACAATCAGAGAATCTTTGAAATTGGTTAAGGACTGTTACGGATTTTCGGGAAATATGGAAGATATAGCTTTTAAAGGAAATGTTCTGGTCCAAGGTTACAGTTAGGTTTTTTAATGTAGGGAATGAATGGATGGGATGGCCATTGAGGTAAAGTAGAGGAGAGCAAGAAAGGGAACATATGAGATGTCTGGACTCGATGAGAATAGCCTTAGTTTTATCTGCATACAGCTTCAACTCATCTATTTCTGCCTATCATTTATTTATGGAGTCGATATCCTCTTGTAGCTTCGGGTAGCCTCATACATCTCAGAAAGTAATAATGATTTTTGAATTTGGAAATCACCAGCTAAATGGTAACAGGAGTGCTGAATGGAGTCAGGAAACTCGCTAATGTAAATACAAAATAGGGTATATAAATATTTTAGTAGTATTATTAATGGAGTAGCCGTGAATCCACTAAGTTTTGTGGAGTATAAAAGATTTATACGCCTTCCAGCTTTTTTTATGTATTTATTAATTTGTTCTTCCTTTTTTTTAACTTTAATTTTTTTAACACATTTTTGTATTGTTGTATTTGAAGGATAAGTATGTATTTATTTTTTTCTGTATCTCTGATAATCAACCGTTTTATATAACCTTACTCTCTTGTTTCCTTCGGTATGTTTTTTGATGGCTTAATGTGACGTCAATATAATCTTTTTCTATTTCTTTCTGCATACATGTGATCTTGCTTTTTATGGCCTGATGATGCCTGAATTGGCGAAACTTTGGCAAAGTAACTGCTCATTTGTACGTTGAAGACTCATGGGTTTATAGGTTAGATTGTTGCATTCTTTCCGAGCTTTTTGCTTATTTATTTATTTTATTTTTTATCTATTTATTGAATAATAATACAATCAGCCACTGGAGGGCTATAAGTATTAGGGCTAAGAGTTCTCATTCAAACAATATATACAAATAATAGAGAAATAAATATAAAAATAAAAAGTAAATAAATAATACTGATGAAGAAAGAAAAAAAAAGAAAAAAAAGTAAACAATAACATAAAAAGAAACTTATAACACAATCATACCTATATACAATATATACATTCGCCTAGGAATCTCCGAGCCAGGCTTTTTCCCCCACATGTGGAAGGCAAAGCTTATTTTATTAATATTCTTAAAGTTTATTAATTTATTTCTAATGAAAGCTGCAGCAATTTATTTTCATTGGTAATGTTCATGTGTTATTTTAATCGTTATTATTATTTTATTTATTATATTTTTCTAATTATTTATCTACTTTAATTGTTTATTCGGTATGTATATGTGTATGGTATGAATGAATACTCAAAGTACTGATACTTTATTGCTCTTGAGTGTGGCAATATTTATTATTTCTATTAAAAAAGTTTTAATGTCCCTTGAAAAAAAAATATATATTGAACAGTTACATCACTATATTCAAAATTTAATTTACTGGCCAATAAACCATAAAAATAAATAGCCCTATAAATAAATTTTCTCCGGAATCGGAAAATTGAATGCAATAAAATCGTTTTATATCTTTGACCATATTATTTATTTAAGTGCTATAGTCCAATATGTTTATATGAAACACATTTTACCAATCCAAAGCTAGTAAAAAAAATTGTTTTTTTATCCTTATTTAAAAAACATTTAAACGGTTAATTTAAAAGATCTGGGTGAATGAGAAATTACCTGAAGAATGGAAAGAATCTATTCTTATTCCGATTCACAAAAAGGGCCCGAGGACGGATTGTAATAACTATCGAGGAATTTCACTTCTTCCGGTATGTTATAAAATATTCACTTTAATCTTAACCAGTCGAATCATGGAATACGCCGAGGAAATTATCGGAGACTACCAATGCGGATTTAGACGGAATCGTTCGACTATTGATCAAATATTTTCTTAACGGCAAATATTAGAGAAAAAATTGGAGTACAACGGTATTGTTCACCAGCTGTATATAGATTTTAAAAAGGCTTACGATTCTATTGACCGCCAGAAACTGTATAATATTCTAATCGAGCAGGGGATTCCTAAAAAAATTAGTAAATCTAGTCAGGATGTGCTTGACGGAGACACTCAATAAAGTTAGAATCGGTAATAATCTGTCCGAAAAATTTGAGGTTCGTTCGGGTTTAAAACAGGGGGATTTTCGCCCTTTCGCCTGTCCTGTTCAATTTGGCATTAGAACATGCCATTAGGGAGGTAATGCGTACCGAGAAAGGGTTGGATCTGGGTGGGACAACATCCGTGCTGGGCTATGCTGATAATCTGGTACTGTTAAGCGAAGACGTGAAAACTAAATACGACAACGTTAATGAAAGCCGGTAAAGAACTAAGACTCGAAATAAATGTGGATAAAACAAAATATATGGTTAGCTGCAAAAATGGCGATACTACTGGTGATATCGATATAGTTGGTAATATGTTTGAACAGGTAGATAAATTTAGGTATCTAGGTTCTACGATAAATAGGAAAAACGAAATTGAAGAAGAGATTAAGGTTAGACTGAAGGCGGGAAATGCTTGTTATTTTTTTGTGACAAAACTACTTAGTTCACGTCTCTTGTCCCGAAATTTAAAAATTAGAATCTATAAAACAATTATCTTGCCTTATGGAACAATTACAGTTCTTTATGGATGCGAAACTTGGCCGCTTACATTAAGGGATGAGCAGCGTCTTAAGGTTTTTGAAAATAAAGTATTGCGTAGAATATTCGGACCGAAGAAGGATGAGTTAACCGGAGAGTTCAGACGGTTACACAACGCCGAATTGCGTGAGACTGTATCCGGGTAATATAATTGAGGTAATTTCATCGCGGCGAATCAAATGGGCTTGTAAAGTTGTTGGGCTTAGTAACGAGAGAATTCCTAAAAGGTTAATATTTGCTGTGCCGAATGGTAAGCGTCCGAGGGGTAGACCGAAGCGAAGGTGGGAAGATTGCATTAAAGGCGATCAGAAGGGACTGGGTTTGGACGGCGAACGGTGGAGGGAGGTGTGTAACAAGCGATTGGTGGTGTCGGCATCGAACCTTCGGTTTCGCTAAGCCTTTTATTATTTATTTATTTATTTAAAAAACATTTTTTTTAAATTAATTAATCTGCTAGTTTATATCTATCTAATCCTGAAAGGGTAGTTAGTGCTTGCTAGCTTAATCCGTGAAAAACGCGGCAAGTTGAGGGGTTGGCTAATATTTAAGTAAAATAACAACACCCCCATCCTCGGGAGAACCAGCGCCCTCAAGGGTCCAATTTCACCGTCCCTATTAGGGCCTCAACATCCTACTCCTCGTAATCTCGTTAGTCGTTAAAATTTATTCGAATAATTGAATAATGCTTTAATTAATTAATAGAACATATAAACAAATACGAGTAAATTATTTACTTTAATCACATCAGCGTATTACCTCTCATATTATAACTATTTTTTTTTCTTTATTTGATTATCGTCAAATAATTATATTCTCAATATTTCCCTCTTCTACTTCGGTGCATAATATTTATTTTCTAATTTATTTATTTCAAGCCACTTTACACCAATTTTTAATTTGGTCAACTTAATGACTACAACATCTTAATTACGAAGTTTCGGCTCGTCGAGCCATTTTCAAGTCCATCATGTACCTCTTCATTTCACTTATACGAATTACATGCGTCTTCTCATAATTTAAATATATGAGAAGCAGAAACATCTTAATTAAGATGTAGTCATTAAGTTGACCAAATTAAAAATTGGTGTAAAATGGCTTAAAATAAATAAATTGGAAAACGAATAATTATACTTGATTATATAGAAATTATAATTAGAACAAAAGTATTTTTTTATCACTAAAATATCTAACTGTTCACTAATAGCCAAGGCCCAAAAATCTACCTCATTTTTTTTATTTTTAGAAAGTTTGATTGTAAATTACGGAAGTGTATGTTATTCTGAGTAAAAAGAACCTCGTCTGCAGTTAAATTTTTATGATCAATATTGTTATTCTTAAGAGACTTTGTCCCAGAATAAAGTTGATTCTCCTATTCTATTCTATATTGTATTCTCAAGACGATTTTTCTGTTTGTAATTGTGAATATATTTTTAATGTTGGGAATGTAAATATCCTTCAAACCTTATTAATGATTTTGGCACGTAGTGTATTTTTTGATTAGTCCCAGAATGAAGTTAGTTTTCTATTTATATAATATATAAGTGTTTGAGAAAATATTTTCTGTAATATAGCGTTAATGATATTATAAGTGGTACATAGGCTGAATGAAAGGAGAAGGCTGAGTTTCAAATATGATCAACAGTCCGAGTTGAAATTTTGTATTTTATTTTAAGAAAACTTTTAGTTATACACCGTCATACACTTTAATTTATACTTGGTGTCCATTAATTTAAATATAATCCAGATTTTAATTAGAATAAGAGCATTTTTATCACTAAAATATATTACAGCACAAACTAGCCATACACCGTTATACACATTAGTCTATCCGTAATAATATGAATACGTAAAATTTGCAATTGACTGCCGGGAATAGGTGTTATTTTTCATTGCGAAAAATATTGAACTACAGGTCTCTTTCTCACAGAACAAGGATCATGGTGTATGAGAAAGTCATCAGAGCCGTCGTCACCTATGGCTCTGAGACTTGGGTGATCGCCAAAGCATAGGAAAAAAGGCTACTCGCATGGGAGAGAAGGGTTCTCCGCAGAATCTATGGCCCGGTGTGCGAACAGGGACAATGGAGAATTCACACTAATAAAGAATTATATGAAATGTATGCGAGGCCAGAATTGGTCTCAATTGTGAGGGGTAACCAGATCAGATGGTTGGGCCATGTTGAGCGTATGCCTCGAGACGCGATTCCCAAACGCTTGCTGGAGGATCGGCCTGCTGGAAGACGTGGAAGGGAAAGACCACGCCTGAGATGGCTGGACCAGGTAGAGGACAGCCTGAAAATTATGGGAATTCGAAGATGGAGAATGCTCACTCGGGATAGAGGAGAGTGACGAAGAGACGCCCAGGTTCTTACAGGACCGTAATAAATAAATAAATAAATACAATTTGCAATATTTGAAAATTATTTATTTCACGCTAGCCTGAAACTAGAATCCCACTGATTAAAAAAAAAATTTCCCTGTAGAAATTTGGAGAGGGCGCCGCACCTGCACACCAAATTCACAAACCAAGTTTTCTGGCCAAGTATTTCATTTTTGAAAAATCTTGGATACGGTTATTGTTACGAGGTTAATTATCACAAACCACCTAGTAGAGGATTCTATTAGCTTCCATTTGAGCTATAATAGAGCCCTTTACTTTAATTAGTTCAAGAGAAACAGTTTTTCAACAAATTTTAAAAATCTTAAGACTAGAAATCAACACTTAATGTTTATTTGAATTTATCAGCTCCATTGAACTTAATTTTCAATTGACTTATTCGCATAAAAAAAAATACATAATTAAATAAAAACAATTTTCATCCAAGTACATCATAACTGTCAAATTATCATTTAAAACTGAATTTTGGATATGTTGTATAATGCTACCTGACTCTCACTTTTTACTAGAATATTATACGAAATTTTAGAGTAATGTTAAATCTGATTCAAGATGGAGCAGAAAGAGAGACTTCCAGCAGAAACTGGTCTTTCCGATGTAACAACAAAAGTAATGAAATTTTATACTGTTTTTTCCAGTGGATTTTCCGCAGCAGCTCCAGTAAAGCCCCTTTGATGATGGACGTGGTAACTTTGAGGGGCTTGAAAAGAGTTTATACTGTCAAACTTAATTAGCATATCTTTAACTTGAGATAAGTTCATTCTACAGCGTGAGCAGACTCTGTAAACTGGAAAATGAAGATAACGTTGAAGCCTTTGAAAATAAACAGTTTCACCATTTTAGCTGTGAATGTTTTATTGATTGGGAACTTTACGAACTAATCAAGCTACAAAGCGAGCGGAGGTTCGTAAAGCTTTTATACGAAGTCCTGCTTTGAAAAAGTATCGAACGGCACACAATAGATCTTTTAAGTCACGTTGTTTACTCTCTGGAGAAGAGAAAAAAGTATTCAAGTGCCCATTCTCGAATGTTATTGACAAAAATAGGTGAATATATGTTTTTTTTTAAATTTCGATTTAATATTTTTATGTTATTTATTATGTGTATACTTGTCCATAATATATATATATATATATATATATATATATATATATATATATATATATATATATATATATATATATAATTATTATTATTATTTCATGTATTTATTTTTTCGGTTGGCACTATTGATGATGGGATCTTTGACCGCTCATTATGGTTTTATTTCAGACTCATGTTGCTTGCGGGAATACAGACAGCCCGGAGGAGATCACTAAACCTCATGTTGCTACGGACCATAGTTTTCATGGTGCAGATGTAGGCCACCTATAGCTCCATACCCGACCCCTTTGGTGTCGCCTGCGCATATAATCGCTCGGGTTCAAGGCCATTGTCAAATCTGTTTAGATCCACGGATTATGACTGCTTTGATTCAACAGCCACAGAAGAACCAATATTTCTTTCCCTGAAACAGACCATCCAGGGACCAAATCTCGGAGTGGATACTGACATCATGAAAAACTCATTCCAGATTCTCGATTATATAATACACGGGGAAGAAGCATACCCAGTCGGTGTGAAAGTTTTATAAAGTATTGGAAGCTCTTTTATTTAAATCATAAGATATACACATTGCAGAACATAAAATAAAAATTAAACGTAATGATAAAATTTGTTTTAAAAAAAATTTGTTCGTCGTTTCATTCAATAATATACTGTCTTTATTTTTTTTTAGAACTTGTTTATTGAGAAATATTATAATCAAAGGACATTTATAATAGTGTTCAGAGATCACATTCATACTCTATATACAATAAATAAGAAAACTTAAAAATAAATAAATAACATAAACAAAACAAAACACATACACTATTTACAATTAGGCGAGGGAACTCTGAGCCAGATTTGTTCTTTCAGCTCTGGAGGGAAAAGCATGTCTCCAAGAGATCCCTGAACTACTCTCTCAACCGCGTCACTGGGGCTATGCCCAGCGTACGAGCTTTAGCCACACTGTCATAAGTGAAGAATCTGGACATTATCAGAACTCCAATATACACAAACTATAAAAGATCGCGGAGCCACTGCCGCTTTAAGTTTCCTGAAGGATTAAAAGGATGAGTAGTGCTGGATAGGGATTGTGCAAGGGATTCGGATGATAGCTAAGGTTCTGATGAAATTTTGAAAAATTTTCTGGGACAAGGTCAAGGATAAATGGGATGTTGAGGTCATGATGTAGGGTTTCGTTGGTTATATAGAAAGGAGGAGCGACTATTGTTCGTAGGACTTTTGACTGGAAGGATTGGATGCGTTTGATGTTAAAAAAATTTGCTGTCTCCCACAGTTCAACTCCGTAATTCCTAATAGGTTTCTGTATTGTCTAGTAGATCAGTATTTTGTTTTCAATAAAAAGTTTAGAATTTCTATTTAGTAATATGTATAGTTGGCCGCATAGTCGGTTAAGTTTCTGTCTTTTAAGTCTATTATGAGGGTTCCACGTTAGTTCCAAGATACCGGACTAATATACTGTCTTTTTTATTATTATTAAACACTTTATTCAGAAATATTACAATTTGTCACAGTTTAAGGACACTTATAATAGAGTTCAGAGAGTGCATTCATACCGTATATACAAAAATATAAATAAATAAAGTAATAACAAAAGAATAAGAAAAAAGAACAAAAGAGTAAAGAAAAAAAATATATATATACACATAAGTAAATAAAAATAGAAATAAAAGTAAAACAAACACCTTATATAAATCATACCTATATACATTATTTACAATTTGCCAGGTGATCTCCGAACCAATCCTGTCCCCTCCACATGTGGAGGGAAAAGGGAGGCTTAGGAGATCCCTACGCTTCTCCCTCAGCCACTTCACTGGTATTTTAAACCAGCGGAGGATGAGGAAGAGCGCTACAGCCACAGACACTCATGACTTGAGTGAATATACTGTCTAATAAAAAAAAAAAAAAAAAAAAAAAAATGTGGTTGGATACAACAAGAATTTTAAAGGTATTTTGACATTTGTTCCTTTACAGCTTTAAATTTTTTTTTTTAATATTTTTTTTTTTAGAAATTTACATCTGGATAAAACAAATATATATCTTTAAACTTTAAAAAATAAAAATATGAAAAAATTAATGACTGAACTTATGCACTTATTGGATCTACATGTGAATATATCTTATGTTATAGGGATATCCACATGTTATGGATATCTCCATGACATCAAAGACAATTATAACAACTTTTATGGCTTATAATAACTGCTAAGCAAGAGTGTTGTCTGCTCCAACACCAGGGCGCATGATATGTCGATCTCATGATAAAAATATGAAAATAATTCTCGTTGCTGTTAGAAAAAAAAATTTGGATTACCCATAATGGATCGTGCTACTGATTAGTTAACCAGAGAATGGTCTTTCAGGCATCCAGCCTTTCCTTATTCCTAGCTTAGGGAACAAACAATATCCTAACTCTTTATCCCAATGAGTCTTGGAACGAACTTTTCTGCCTTTCCGGGTGAGAGAAACACCTCCAAATCGTTTTCTTCAAAGGAAAAGTAGAGTTTTAAATTAAATATAACACCTTGTAACAATTTCACCGGAGCAGATTGGAGATGTCCTTTCTAGCTTTCAAGGTATTCCGGAAAAGGTTTTAATTTGCTTGCCTTGTACAACCCTTGCCTTAGTCAATGTTTGTACTAAAGTGAGAAAAACTGTTTCTAAATCGACAATTAATGGTGTGAATGTGTTCATTTAGCACTATAATTATTGTCCTCGAGACAGAATATTATATGTCGAAATAAATAAATAAAATCGACAATCAAGGTGTTTGGGCAGTCATATCTATTTAGCACTACAGAAAGGAATTTATCAGCGATCTTTTCGGAGGTAGCTCTCCCCAAAGGAATTAATTCAACGTACCAGATGAATAATAAAGTCTTAAAAAACAAAAAAGTAATAACACATTTTTACTATGATAATAGTTTGTATAATATCGAGTGAAATATATTGCGGAAGGAATTCAACTAACCGTGGTTGTATTAAACCTCGAGGAACATTAGAGGGGTTTACCCGACGTCACACTTACAACTAGCTTGAGAAATGTCCACCGCAATTCCAACATACCTAAGAACTGATTTATAGATATTATTATTGTTCAATTGTCATTGGATTCCTTGGCTATTAGGGATATTTTTATGTTTGTCCTACTTTTATTGAGATCAGGTCTAACGTGATAATAACAACGGAATATATCTCGTTAACTCTTCTGTTATTTTTATTGCACGTTATCATTTCATTTTATAACATTTTATTGAGGCTTGAAGTTGGGAGAAGTTACGCTACGCGACTTAGATGCCTAACGAAGTTAATGAAGTCCTTGTAAGCAGGGAACGGTTGAAGAAAATTTATCCTCGAAAGCTCTCCTTATTCCGAAATCCAATTTATTTAAAGACAAATGGAGCTTAATAAAATCCCCCTTGATCCGCGGATGATTTAATTTCCCTTAGGCGTTGAAATAATTTTCATGAATATTTAAGTACTTTTGTAACTTTCCATGTGAGAATCAAGTTTGATACGAAAAGTCGGTAATTCGCTAATCCACACTTTATTTCATGCCTATCATTCGTAGTTTATTCTTTTACCCATAAATGACATTGACAATAGCCGCTCGCATATTAGGCTATCATCATACGGGACAAAAGTCAATACAAATGCATCAATTTATTTTCACTTAGTTTGAAATAAGAAAATGACAAAAAAATTACAATCTGCTATGATGTAACCTGGAAATATATATATATATATATATATATATATATATATATATATATATATATATATATATATATATATATATATATATATATATATATATAAAAGTTAAGTTTCCAGAACATCTGAAAACACACACACACACACATATATATATATATATATATATATATATATATATTAATGTTTTCAGATGTTTCGGAAACTTAACAGCTTTTTAAAATTAGTTGGGGATCTTCGTTTCAAATTTCTACCTCCCTCCGAGGCGTCTGAAAAGAAGATGGCCTCGAGATCTCTTATTGTAAATACATTTTGTTTTTAGAGTGCTACCAGTGGGTAGTTTCTCAACAAGTGATTTCATGTTACTGTTTTCTGTTATAAAATTTGCTAAATGTATTTTATTTATTAATACAGTTGTAAATATCATGAATAAATAAAAAAAAAATCTACCTAATCGCAAAAATGTTATTTATAAATGAACCTATTTTTTTTTATCAATTCAGTGCGAAAGTTTAAAGAAGGCTCATATTTTATAACAAAAAATCTTTGCTGAACGGTGGGGAATTTATTAGTTGTTTACTCCAACAATAAAATTTGTAAATTTTGTTATTAAATATATTTTTTTTTTATATATCTGTTTATTGAGAAATAATACATTTTGCCACACTTAAGGACACTGAGTACTAAGGCTGAGTGAGGCACATGTTATTAAATATTGGTTCTCAATTCTCAATCTTTGTTATTGTGTACTCACATTGCTTTTTCTTGTTTCGACTTATTCTTGTTTCCCTAATTTCACTGACTTACAATTATACGTTTATGTCATTCTCCATAAAAATATTCACTATTGATATTTTTACTTTTCACCGCTAGTTTGCCTAGGCATACTTATAACCCTCCAACAGTGGCTGATTGCATTATTATTAAAAAAAAAAAGAAAAAAAGTTTGCCTAGGCTAGACCACTTTGCGCCGCTTCGTCCTTTAATGACATTAAAAAAAATCCAGTTTATTAAAACATGTTTAAGGCTTTAATTCTGGTCCACTTAACTATTTAAGAAAGGATTAAATCCTGACAACTGTTGGGAATACTATTAGAGGCAACTTGGTAATTTGGGAATTAGAGCTAGGCTGTTTCATCCCACCTTAATCCTTTATAGATAAGGCTCTAGCAAAAGAATCACATATCCTCATATATGTGTGTGAATTTTTTTTGTTTCGGTTGGCACTGCAGACCATGTATATATTTGGCTGCGAGATGTGATCTAATTACAGACGTATATTCCTACCGAGAGAGTTTTATTTTCTTATTTTTTTAAATTTATTATTTGTTTCCTCATTAAACACATCAGCTAAATATTATATTAATAAGGAGCTGATGACCTAGATGTTTTGCGCCTATAACATCAAAACAACCAACCAACTAATCTAATAGTGAAACATTAATTTCTTTGGGGGGGAACTGTTTATCTGCTACTCCTTTACAAAATAAACAATAGATAACAATAAATATTACTAAAATACGTATAATCATAAAAATGAAACCCACTTCTAAATAAATACAATAAATAATTTAATTAAACTTTAAAAATTAATTAAAACGAAAGAGAATGCAATAGTATTAACAGTACTAATACCCAACACTCTCATCTAACACAAATAAAGTTAAAAATTACATAAGAACTTACTTAATTGCAAGAAGTCTTGCAATAAGATAACTTTGAACTAAAAAAAAAAAAAATCCAAATAAGGCGAAACATAAATAAACCTATAAAATTTTGTAACAAAAGTAAAACCTGACTGAAGATACAATGTGATTTAATAAAATTTATGATAAAATAAAATTTGGACTCCAGGTCACGTTCGGGTCCTTTTGTTGGGCGCCATTTGCATGACCAGAATAACTATAAAATCACCATAAATAAAATTCCAGCCTATAGCTTAGGGTCTTCTTAAAATTGATACATTCGGTTGTATAAATAAAAAAAAAATGTTTTATTACTATTTAAATATACATAAATTTAATAATTATATATATATATATATATATATATATATATATATATATATATATATATACATCGAACTACCAAAAGTTCTTAAAAAATTGGATAATATCTTATTTCAACAAAGCATAAGAAGAACCATTTATTTATTCCTAATAGAAGATAATAGGAACTAGATATTTCAAGTCAGATGACAAACATACTTTTCTAGTATAGCTAAAAGAACTGAGCGAGTTGGCAAAACATATCGTCGGTACCCTGTTAATGTAACGAATGTGATAAACATTTTTCACATTTTTCAATTTTGTTTGTTTACCAAAGTATTCGAAGGCCTGTAGAGCCAACAGAAAAAATAATAATAATTATATATATATAGGGAGCTCTGGTTCACCCATGTGTCAGGTTAATTCATACGAAAGCTAAAAAAAAAAGATTATATATATATATATATATATATATATATATATATATATATATACATATGTATGTATATAATTATTATTATTTTTTCTGTTGGCTCTACAGACCTTGTAGATCTTTGCCCGCCTTCTCCACCTCTGCCTATCTTGGGCTACTGCTTTCCAGTTTGTGGCATGATGCACAGCCGTATCTTTGTTTATCCTGTATATCTACTATTTAATTTGGATAGTCAACAGTTGCTACATATTTGTGTTTAGTGAAAGTTTGTCCATTAAGAACTGAGAGATTCGTATACATATGAATACATAGAGGTAATAATATAAAGAATAAAATATGAATAGTTGTATATGATTAACAATAACATAAGGTAAGCATGACTAGAAAAATTATAAGTACATGGCAAACTCACCATATGTGACGAGCATAGAATTATATGTCATACATCAGTAATTGGAGTGACTAGTATATTATAGACATAAAGTCTACAAGAATGAAGTTTAATAATAAAATATGAGAATAATTGAATAATAACATAGCGATATAAGAATAAATTCAAACTAATTAATAATTAATGAATTCTGATACTGATACAATACAGTGAAATACAAAAATATAATATTAGATAAGAGAAGTATTAATATCGAAGAGATATTGTATATAGGCATGCGATTTATTTTTATTTAATTTACTTATCTTTAAGTTATTTTATTTTTATATATAGTATATACTTTTTGATTACCATTTAATTGTTATTTTGCTTCTGTTTATTTTGTTTTCCGTTTATAGGGTGTTTCAGGGACAAGTGGCCAAACTGAAAATATGAATTAAGGACCTTGAAACATGAAAAAAAATTCCTTTGAAGGTATGTCCGTAAACGCTTTTTTAGGAGATATTCACAACTAATGATTTTCATTGTTATGAATTATTTATGTTATATTAAGTAAATAAAACTTATTTATTTGTTCCAACTACTTTATTAATTAAATGTAAACATTAACTTCATATTAAATGTAGTTCAAAGTGATTTCCTTGAGCATTATGACAGGCTCGGCATCTGTATATGTGTTATTGTTTCACAAAATTCATTTAACCTTCTTCGTAAGGAATAAGGTCATTGACCGTACTTGCATAGACTTTTTGTATAATGTCACCCCAAACAAAAAAATCAAGTAGTGTCAGGTCTGGAGAGCGTGTAGCCCAAGCCACTGGTCTTGCACGGCCAATCCATTCATTGGGATAATTAACACAGTCGGATCTACGGGGGGGGGGGTGGAGGTTCGGGATGAAGCCCCCTTCCAAAACGGTAAATATAACCATTTTTTATAGAAAAAAATATTAAAAACTATCTCTTAAAGTATTATTATTCGTTTAATCACATTTAACAGGACTTCTAGAATCACTTAAACATCATTTCATATAGGTAGTTAATTTCTTTCTTTTTGTTCAAATTAATTATCGTTATATATTTGAAAAAAAAAGCCTCCCTCCAAAAATTAAATCCTGGATCCACTAAAGAAATTTAGCCATTGTAATTAACATTTAATATGAATGTTAATGTTTATATTTAATTAATAAAGTAGTTAGAACAAATAAATATGTTTTATTAATTTTATATAACGTAAATAATTCATAACAACGAAAATCTTTAGGTGTGAATATCTCCTAAACAAAGTGTTTGTGGACATACCTTCAGAGCTTTTTCTTAAGACCTTAAGACCTATTTTCTTGTTTTGAGGCCCTCAGTTCATTTTTGCAGTTTGACCACTTAATCCTGAAACACCCTGTATATGGTGTAAATGTGTTCTTACCTCACTATAATTATTGACCGTGTGACAGAATGTTATATTACTGAATAAATAAATTTATAGAAGAGATGAAACTAAAATACAACAACTAGATATGATCTAATATTAAACTAATTCTAAAATACATATATAGACCAGTGAGTCTGTATACAAAAATAAATAATATAATAAGGTAAGGGAAAAGAATAATCACAGGTATTTGATCCATAGAATCAATGATAGCAGAAAATAAAAATAAGGAAAATTTCCACTTCAAGATAGCTTTTTTAGTTCCCTTGTAACAGGTGTTATCTAACAGACCAACGGTTAAACAGATGTATAAGCTTGTGGCGAAAATGAAATTTCCAGTTTATTCTTTTATTTGTATCCTACAATTTTTTTGTTTACATATTCAAGTTATTTATAAAATTAATTTAAGCCAATCGGTATCTTTGCCTATTGTCTGTATGCGGCGGATTCTAATGTCTATATTCTAATTTTTTTAAACAAAATGCAAAAAGAAAGTCATTATTACCTTATCCCAGAAAATTAAAGATTCACACTTTCTTAAAGTTTTAATTATTAACAATTTTTTTCTAATTTCAATTGACATAATAATAATAATAATAATGCTTTATTTATTCTGGGACAAGTCCCTTTAGAATAATATAGAGGAACAAAAATGTGGGCTAAGGAGCCTCAGAGATACATAAACAAGAGTATAGTTTGATTAAATAGTAAAAAAAAAAATAAAATAAGAAAATATTAATTTCTCTAAATATTTTCTTATTTTATTTTTAGTTACTTTCTGTGTAAGTTATAGTTATAGTGTAAGTTACTTTCTAATTTACATCAGTTAATAATAAAAATAAAAAATTGAAAATAAACATGAAGTAAAAATAATAAACAACGATCTAATAATTTATATACATATTTACAGTAGTAACTATTTATAATTTTATGATGAGGACTGGATGGATAAGAAATAATTAAACAGTTGGGATTTAAAGGTAGGAAGGGTTTTGGATTGACGGTTGTGGGGAGGGATGGAGTTCCATAGGGAAGAAGATCGAATGATAAATGATTTATCGAAAGCTGCGGTTCGGTGGGCCATTTATAGATCTGAGGACCGGGAACGGGTATTGCGGGAGTGGACAGAGGATTTAAATTGAAGGAGCTCGGCGATGTATGAAGGACGGCGGGAGTGAATCACTTGGAAGAGGAAGGATGCCAGGAAATACTTACGGCGGTTGGAAGGATAAAGCCACTTCAACTCTTCATAGAAACAGGAAACAGGAGCGTCTCTTGGGATTCCGAAGATGAATCGTACGAAGCAATTTATCAAACGTTTTAGTTTCGCCTCCAGAATATACCGTGCAGCAATAGTCGAAATGGGGAAATATTAAAGAGGTGACCAGGAGTCTACGGATTTCAAGGAAAAAGGTGTCGCAGGCTATTTAAGTGTTTTAGGGTGGAAAAGGTACGTCGGGAGATATTGGACACATGGTTTTTCCAGGTAAGGGTTTGATCGAAGATTATTCCAAGGTTTTTGATGGTGGGATAAAATTTAATAGAATTATTATGTAAAAAGAGGGTTGGAAAGTTAGGAACTGTTTTGAGGAGGTGATTGGAGCCTATTAGGATTGCCTTGGTCTTTTCTGCATTCAACTTCAACTTGTTAACTCCTGCCCAGTCGTATATTCTATTTAAATCTTCTTGAAGCTTTTTTGTGGCGGCTAATAGGTCGGAAGGGGAGAAGGAAAGGTATATTTGGAAATCGTCAGCATAGATGTGGTATTGGGAGTGATGGATCTGGTTGGGAAGGTCATTAATGTAAATAGCAAACAGAGTAGGAGACAAGGAGGAACCCTGAGGGACACCACAGGGGAGGGGAAGTGTCTTTGAAGGAGGTTGATCTGGGACGACTACATACTGGGATCGATCGGAAAGGAAGGATTTGAACCAACGTAGGACACTGTTGGATAGAGGAAGATTTTGCAATTTGGTAAGAAGGATGTTATGGTCAACTGTATCAAACGCTTTGGAAAAATCTAGAAGGATGAGGATAGTAAGGTTTTGGTGTTCAATGGAGTTTTGGAGGTCATGGGTTATTTTAAGGAGAGCAGATTGCGTTGAATAGCCGGGTCGGAAGCCAGATTGGAATGGATTGATGAATAGGTTGAATGTTATTAATCAGGATTTGAAACCGATGATTAAAAAATCAACACTTTATCACGTATTATTTAAATGCCCAATATACAATAATTTAAGATTAAGAATTTACCAGGGTTTGGGTAATCTTAATAGAATGAAAATATTATTATATATTATTCTGGAGTTGTAGGTGGAGAATATTGTTACAAAATATAATATCCATATAAATATTATATTTACTCATCAGACGGAATTTTTCATACAAAGTAGTAATTTAATGTAATTTTGGTTGACCGAAATCTAAAATAACTTCTATAAGTGTATGCTGGGTATACATATTTTGGGGATAAATTTAAAATCTTTTTATATATTTCAAGATAGGAACCGATGCACTAATTGTATACTATATATTGTATATACTGTATTAGATTGCATGGTCTAATTTTATTTTTGGTGCCAATATTGTAAAAAAAATAATGATATCATGTATATTCCATATTGCTGGTGAAGTTCAACATCATTAATCTTTTTAGATGTGACGTCCAAGTTTGCGTTTCAGATATTGCTTATTCAGCAAAGATAATTACGATTATATCATAAATATTTAATATTTTCGTTGTTATAATTTAATTTTTTCCTTAATTTAATTTTTAAATTTAACAGTTGGTTTTTGTTGCATTTATGGAGATTAATATAATTATTTATTAGTTGGCATTCCATTTCAACTTGTCGGGTTTTGTTTTATCTGTGTTTTATTTTTATATTAATTTTCTTAATTAGAAGAATAGTGGGTTAAACCAAAGAATTTATTAGAGCGTTGAATTTTATGCTATGCTAAATATAAATATTAAAGTTTGTTCGTAAAGAAAAAAAAAGCATTATGGTGAAAGCTTTAGAATATAGATGAGGCATTATCTAAATCGCGTTGTTAAAAAAAAAACTTTATACGAAGAAATTTATTACTATTTAAATTAGCGTTTATTTAATATATATTTAAAACATTCACCGTAAAACGTTTTTATCAGTCCATTATTATGAAAATCCATTTTTATAATAAATAGATCAAGCCAGCGTGAAGTTAAATTAAAATTAATGACATAAAAAATGATAATGTAGTAGAGGTTTAAATACTAATTCTGTAACCAAACAGTATATATATATATATATATATATATTGGAGTGGTAGGTACTGAGCTTCCAATGCTAAAGGTCCCAGGATCGAACCCCGACTCATGGCAGAAAAATTATTTATTCTGTTTCATTGGCCGTGAGGCGACCCTGGGTAGATAGACGCTCTTGGGGCACATCCGGCCTCTATAAAGTGGGTACCCTTAATTAAAACAATTAATTAAGAAGGAAAACCTGGCGGTTGAGATTTATCTCGCTCAAATTACCTTGCACAACCGTAGACCAAGAAACAGTACTCTTCCTATAAAGTACTGAACCCAAGACCCTTTATGGGTTGTAGTGGTACAGGTTTTATATAGTATAAAAATATATTATTTTTTATTTAATCAATGAATGATTAATGTTTTACAAAAATACTACATTACTATTATAGATTTTATTTCATGACTAAAATATATTTTTAACAAGATGTTTTATTTTCTTTATATTATAAAGTTTCGGCTTTGGTGCTATTTTCAAATATTCTAAAAAACAGCAGTCATAAGAATCAACTAAATATTTTTGTTAGCATTCTAATATATGATAATAGTTGTTAAATTAATGTTATAAATTTAGTTGTTTTCTTATTCTCTCTTTATTACAAATACTTAGTTTTTTTTTTTCTCATTTTGTTAAAGACACTATTTCCTGAAAAATATATAAATTTCACATAAAATGTCACAATTTAACAACTTGGGTAAAAATATTTATAAAACTTATGATTTCGTTAAAATTTGGTGGAAATTTATTTTATTACAAAAATGATAGGTAAAAAAAATCATGATAACGAATATTCAGCCACAATTTTATTATTCTTTCTAAAAACTTAAAAAAAGATTGTATGTCATAAAAAAGTTTTATTTTCTGTTGGCATGAAAGGTCTTGTAGATGTTTTGCCGCCTAAATCAGCCTTCTTCATCTCTCCCCTATCTTAAGGAATTTCTTTCCATTTATTCAGCTTTATTGCATCTTTGTTGATTGTATCTATACACTGGTTTTTGACCTTCCACGTGGTGTTTTGCCTTCTATTGAGGAATTAAATGTGTATAGTCTTCCAGATGGAATACACCGAGCAATATGCCCCAACCATCTTAACCTTCTTGCCTTCATATCATGAGGTATTGATTGACCAGATCCTGTAAGCAGTTCTTTATTGGTCCTTAGTATTCTGTTCCGAAATTGCTCAGGTTCTCGTACGGAGGATTTTTCTCACAAACCTTTCAATACTTAGTGTACAGGTCTAGCAGCAGTATTAATATAAAAGGTATGAACATTGATATAGGAAGTATATTAATATTGAAACATTATTTTTTGCCTATAAAAAATGTATTTGCGCCTGTTAACGTTTTGTTGGCAATCAGCAAATGTGATGGAGAAACAAGAGATAATGACATAACAGACATGGGGAAGAATGTTGAATTTTTTTTTTTTAAATAATTGAGTTGCTGTTTAAAGACTCATTCCGATTACATTTTGAAAAGACATGAAGAAAATAATATTTTTGAATCAATTTTCCTGTATAGTTACCAATGGGTAGTTTCTCAACATGAGTTTCATGTCATTATATCCATGTGCGAATTTACTCGATGTAGTTTTTGTATACAGTTGTAAATATCATATAAATAAATTTAAAAAAAATCCTGCATTGTAAGCCTATGATCTCCTGTCCTACAGTATCCTTTAATAATACCCCAATTATCCCTGTTGGAAAAATCCGATACCTTAGGCTCCACTTGGACAAACGTCTAGGTTGGAATCCTCATACCAGACTGAAACGAGAGGAAACCGCTCGAAGTTTCCGACTACTCCAACATTTACTAAAAAACGCTCTAAGCTTCCAGTAAATTACAAAAGACTCATATACTTGAGATTTGGGGCTCCACTAAGCCATTGAATTCCTCTCGTATCCAATCCTTACAATCCAAAATTCTTCGGGAAATGCTCAATTCTCCTTACTTTGACACCAATAAAATAATCAATAACGACCTTAATGTTCCTTATGTTTCCAATTTGGTCCAATCCAGATAACAATCCTTCCATAATAAACTCCAGAACCATCCGAATCCTCTCGTTTCTAACCTTTCCTCTTTTTCTATCTCTGATAAACCTTCAAGGGGTCTGAAAAGAAGATGGCCTCGAGTTCTCCTATTGTAAATACATTTTTTTTTCGCTACCAGAGTGCTACCAGTGGATAGTTTCTCAACAAGTGATTTCATGTCATCATTTTTTGTTAACAAATTTACTAAATGTATTTTATTTATTAATGCCATACAGTTGTAAATATCATAAATAATAAAAAAAAAATGTTTCCGCATTAGATATTTGGAGGAATTGAGGCACCCTGAAATATTTTTCAAAAAGCCCAAGAACAATCGTTATCAATCTAATCCTACTCTGTCGAAATATAATTGTGTGCCCAGCTGAAAGTATTGTTAGATGCTATGGATGAAGACGATATAGTTTACGAAACCAACTCAGCTATAATTAGAGAAAATATTGACAGGATATTAAATAAATATAAACGACATCTGCAGGCTGGTGACAAGAAAACATTGCTTGGCTCAGCTTATAGTGAACATTTCAATTTTTTTTTAATAATGGTTAGATCTTCCAGGATTTATTGATGCCGAATAAATTCAAGTACACCAGATTAATAATGCCAATTCGTCTCTCGGGAAAATACGTGACCAAGGTTTCCCATGAAATTGTAAAATTCAACCCACAATTTGAGTACAAAATGTGTAATACTATAGAAAAAGAGACACTTTATCAAGTATTATTTAAATGGTCAATATAAAATAGTTTAAGAGTAAGAATTTACTAGGGTATGGGTAATCTTAATGGGATGGAAATATTTGATCCAACTACTATATAAGATATAAGAAGATTATATATTTTTATATCTAATATATCAAATTATAGAGTGGGTTAATCAGGAAAATTGTCCTTTGAATATTATTTATTTGTTTTTTTTGTTCATACGAGTAATCTTTTAATTGAATTTTAAAACATAGTTTATTATTTATATTTAATGAAATGTATTTATTGTTTTATTGATATTGTGTATCAGTTTTGACGGAATTTTAGATTTTATGTAATTGTTAGTAATTGGCGTTATTTTTTTTTTAATATGTTTATTGAAAAATATTACAATCTGTATCAAAGGACATTTATAATAATGTTCAGAGATCACATTCACACTCTATGTACTATAAATAAAATAAATTATACAGAAAAATAATATATATATATATATATATATATATATATATATATATATATATATATATATATATATACAATAAATAAGAATAAAATAACCTAAAAATAAATAAATAAAAAAGAACACATACATACCTATATACACTATTTACAATCAGGCGACAGAACTCCGAGCCACACTTGTCCCTCCAACTGTGGAGGGAAAAGCATGACTCCAGGAGATCCCTACACTTCTCTCTCAACAGTGTCACTGGGGCTAAACCAGGTGGAGATTGAGTAGTGTTATTTTAACTGTCTGACTTTTTATCTAATATCCTTTTTAAGGCATCTTTGTAGTAATATTGTTGTAATATTTGTAGTGTAGTATATAAATGAAAAAAAAGAAGAAAAAAATATTTGTAATACCATAAGATAACTGAATATTGTTTGTTATATAAAGGTAGACTTTATTTGTATGAGGTTCTTCCCTGGCAACAAATAAATATTAAATAAAATATTTGAAGATATTTGAATAAATGGAATTCTACTCATTGTAATAATACAAAGTTAATATTGTTTATACAAAGTATACATTCTCTTAACAGGAGTTAGAGAGGTACGGAATGTACTAATAGAAAGCCACAGTAGCATGAAGTGGAACTTACTACAAGGGAGTTATTTTCAATTAAATTTAATTAGCACTGGATAGAGCCTAATTAATATTAAATATCATTTGGCCTTGTTGCTTTGACCCTTTTAAAGGTGTAGAGGCACTCGGATCATTCATCAACGTTTTATAACTCGACAGTTGCTAATTCAACGCGATTAAAAGGACCAACCCAAACCATTTATTCAAATGGCACTAGACACTAGATACAAAACACGACGGGTAATGTAATCTCATTTAACAGTTAATTAGATCCTGTGGTATGTTTTTATAGGTTTATTCAACTCGTTATAATTAATCTTTTCCCAGTTTGTATCAAGCGGTTCCTATATGGATTAACCTACAATTACTTATAATTCATTAACTTTCATAAGTGTGAATTAGCATTTTTAATTAGTCACTTAGAATATTTCTTAGGGAGAAAAGGTCATTTTCAAAAAAGTGATGATAAAACATATTGGACTGTTACGTACGAGAGAGTAAATGTTACAAGAAATTTATGGAAACAAATGACAAAAGTATAGTGACCAAGTACGTAATTATGAAGATGAAACCAACAAAAAATGGTATAATCGTTCTGAGAAAAAATTCATAAAAGACAAACAATATGAGACAGGTAACAGTTGATGATTGATTTTTGCAGCTCTGTTTGTGCTGAATTGGTTGATACCTGAAACGTGTTCTTGCTTCTAAACCTTCATTACAATTTAAAGGCTTAACTGATTTTTTTTTAGATTTTATTTTATTGAAATTTACACCCGTAAACATATATACAACTAGTAAATCGGCTTAATATATTACATGATAAGTACTTGGGAAGAAGCTACCCATTGGTTACACTTCAAAGATTAGATTAATTTAGGAGGTCCCTAAGCCATCTTCTTTTCGGACGCCTCGGAGGGTTGTCAGGAATTCTATTGGATGAAAGGTTATGAACTAGAGGATTGGGGTGATCAAAGAGTTTGGAATTATAAGAGGTATATCTAGTTCGGGCCAAGTCTTCCACAAGAGAAATGTTGAGGTCTTTTTGGATAATTTTATTTGTTACGTAATATGGAGCATTCAGAATTTTACGGAGGATTTTTGATTGTATGGATTGGATGTAAATTGTAAAGATTGGAGTTTTTTTGTAGAATATTAGAAGTTTAGAGCGTTAGTCAAGTAAGTATTGTAATAGTCGCAATCTATTGGCAGGTTCTTGTCTTTTAAGTCTAGTATTAACTGAAATAAAAAAAAAATAGTAATTTTTCATTCAACTAAAAAAAGCTTATTGTTAAATATTTTTGTGTATTGTTCTAATCGTATTTTAAGAAACTATTCACAATTTTCCATATCAGATCCATTAAAAATAAAAATTATTTTGTATAAGTTTTTTAAATATTTGTAAAATTCTTTTATTTTTTTTATTTAACAGTAGTATATTTTCTTTGAGGGTATGAATAAGGACTAAAAGGGATTATATAAGCATATATATATAATAGGCGATGGGGAAAAGAAAATTGAAATTCTTTGGTTACATGAAGATAAAAAGTAATGGGACCGAAGGACATAAAAGGATACCTTGAATAGATTAAGAAAGAAATAGTAGAACTTGGAACAAAAGATGATGAATACGTAGATAGAGATAAATTCATGGGGACAGTGAATAAGATGAAGGTCTTTGGAATAGAAAAGAGGAGAAAGGAAGGAAGGAAATGGACAGAAGAGCGGAAAAAGGAAATGAGCCAAGAAATAAAGAAAGTTTGAGCTAAAAGGAAAAAAATCAAGAAATAATGATATACGCTCAGTCCTTAACGTGGAAATAAAATTGATTAATCCAAAACTAAACTAAGACTCTACTATAGGTCTTAATAAAAGTTAATTTCTTTTTTCTACTCTATTTCATTTTTGACCTGATATTCTGAAACTCTAAATGAATAAGTTCCTAGCTAGTTATAAGAGGAATAAGATGTAAAACCTTTTGGTAATTATACCTTTAGTCTGTGTATTTTAAAATACCGTACAACTGGATGGATGGGTTAGAAAGATGAATAACGAAAATAATATATTAAAATTTATAATATCGAAAGAAAACAATTTATTTTAACCCTTATACATTCACTTAATGCTTTTATTCATTTCAATCTCTTGACGAGGTTTCGGGAAATTTTTTCCATTTTAGGGCAGAAAAATTATATGGCATTATTATATAATCCATCTAACCATAATTTTATATAATTATTGTAAAAAATTATCACATCAAAATCAGTCCTGCATACTATACAATTCATAACTTATTCATGGACAGTAAAATCTGTGGACAGTCAAAAATAAAAATTATTTGACAAAATACTCCAATGTTAAACCAATTCGTTCTATTTAAAACAAAAGCTTAATATGTACCCTTAGAAAATGTAATGAAAGAAAATAATATAGATTAAAACAATAAAATTAAATTAAAGGAATCGGAAGATAGCAATAGATAGAAACTTACTCATATAACGTATGAATGGGTAAATAATATATAGGGTGAAATACACACACACACACACACACACACACACACACACACACACACACACACACATATATATATATATATATCATCAACAATCATCGTCCTTCCTACGCCTACAACCTTTTTCCAATTCAAGTCCTCAGTCCACTCCCTCTCCACAAGATCTCGACCTTCCGACCTTTTACATTCCTTCTCACAGATCTGCCTCGTTCCAAAATTCCTTTATTGCTCGCTCTGTTAGTTTTTGGCATTCCTCTCCTATCAAAATCCGACATTCTTTATCCCTATCTAGATTCAAAACCCTCCTATTCCAATTCCTGTTCCAAAAACAGTCAGATACCAGCTTACCTTTTATTTAAAATAACATATTATATATAATAATATATTCACATATAGCTCATAATTTAAATACTTATTATATATTCGACTTTCTCTTTCTTTCTTTTTTTCAACAGAAACACAGATTTTACTGTTAAGAAGAATTTACATTTTTTTTTGTATTTTTTTTTTTTCTAAAAGGGTTTATTTATATTTTAACATTGTACACAGTTTTAAGTATCTTAGTATGGTTTCGAGAGTTTTGTATATAGATTATTTTATTTTATTTTGTATATAGTATGTATAACTAATATTTTTTTTTTATACTGATTTATCTTTATCTTTACTTTTTATGTTTGTTTTTATCTGGCCAGATATAAAATTTTAATTTCTGTACTTTTTTGTTATTCTGAAGGGACTTCGTCCCAGAATAAAATTATTTTCTATTCTGTTCTATATATATATGTATGTGTGTGTATTATTTAATTATTCATATGTTATATAAGTAAGTTTCTATCTATTGCTATCTTCCGATTCGTTTAATTTAATTTCACTATTTTAATATATATATATATATATATATATATATATATATATATATATGTGTGTGTGTGTGTGTGTGTGTATTGGTCAGAAAATGGCCAACCACCTTTTAAATTGTGTTAAGTTTCAGTGCCTTGTTTAAAAATGAATGCTTTCTCTGTGTATATATATATTTTTTTTTTTTTTTTTTTTTTTCTACCTCTCATAAACATATGAACTTGTTTATATATTTTTCATACTTCGTTGTTCCCTGTTCTACAAGAATGTTTTGCCCATAAAGTTGGTTAACACGTTAGCTGCGGTTACGGTTCCCGGGTATCGATTTTCGTCGCGAAATCTCCCGGAATTGTTTTGTCTATCTTACGAAGTCTCTAAAATGGTTATTTAAAAAAATATTTGTATGGCAGTTGGATAGATATAAAGATAGATGCAAACGTAAATAATCATTATATCTAATGTAAAGCTATAAAGACGCCGGGGACCGTAACCGCAGCTAACCTGTTAATTTATTTGGTTTCTTATTTTTTTATTATTTATAAATGTTTTAATATGTACTGAGATAGGATATATACATGTTTATTTCTCTATATTTTACTCTACTTTATTTATTTTTATTTAGAGCTCATCTATAAGAGGAATTTATTTCTTTTCTTCATATTTTTTGTATCATTTTTATTTACTTATTTAGCTAAGCAGCGATTAATATATTTCTTATTTGTAGTTATAGGTATTTTTTATATAGTTTCTTCAGTTCGGTTTTGTACATTTTCTTAGTTTCATAAGGTTTTTTTATTTATTTAATGTAACTCTTTTTATTTAATTTTGTTCTTCTTCCCAGAAGTATTTCTTTTGTTCTGTAACCTTCTGTTATTCTTAGGGGACTTAAAGTTATTTTTCTATGGCTATATACCTTATATATGTATATACATGAAGCAGAATATAGACTTAAAGAAATCGAATAATAGTGAAAAATTAAAGGATAGTCAGAGGATCATTCATTTTCTCTTCGTTTCTCAAGGATGCTGATGTATTCTAGTGTATCTCAAATTATTGTAACGGAAATTATTCTAAAATATGTTTTTCTTAAATATTGGATTGATGAGTTCCTTTACCAATGATAAAAGATTATAATACATTTTCTCATGCCATTGACACATAAGCAAATGCGTACAATACATTTTAGTGAAAATTGAAAAAAGAATTGTCACATAACATTAATTTTTATGATTTAATACAATTCTTTATTAATTTATTACTCAACTTCTAAACTTATTACGAACAATTAATTTTTTTTGTTTAAATTATCGGTGAGATTTCTACTAGCCATAGTTGAATATTAGTTCAATCGCGGTTATACATGTTATGGCCTCTACTCATGTCACGTAAACCGGATATCGGACGGACACATAACGATGGGGCGTTACCGATTGGAGGAAATGTAGGATCGAACTCCGATAATTATCGGACTATGTGGAAAAGAACATCGGCTTTAAGCGAAAATTAAATGGGTATCGGATCCGTTTCCAATATTTATTCGACAGTTTGGAATCGCCTTTACTGTGTTTCACGAATATACGTTAGCACTTTTGTAAGTTAAATTGTTCTTTATAATCGTATAAACTTTATTATGATTGGTTAGTTGTGAAGTCAAGGAATAAAACCTGCTGGTTATCAACGCAGTTAATTATGTTTATACATATTTATTTATAGTTATATATGTTAGTAGATTAAAAAAAAAACAAAAAAAAAAACGAAGAATAAGCTTTCAGATATTTTTACGAATTCCCTCTTCAAAAAAAAAGACATGACTTAGTTAAGATTCCCTCCTAATTTTCCAAAGCTGTCGATGTACAGTGGCGATCATAGAAATTGCACCACCTATCTCTTTCGATTCTTGTGTTGATTACGTTGATTCAATTAATGATTTTTTTTTTCTTTACTTATTTAGGTGACAAGAAAACTTTAACAATGTTTCTCAGTTCAGTTTTAACTAATGCCAGGGTGAAAGCTGTAATTGTAACCAGGTTAAAAAAAAAACTGTCCTCGTTAAAATATTAAAATTATGAAGTTATATGCAGTAAAGGATTTTTCACGGGAAATGGTAACGAAGATAGGGTACCACCAATCAAAGGTAATTATAGTTTTAAGAAAAAAAGTACCTTGGAGCGAAGAAACTGAGAGGAGAAAAACAACGAAAAATTTGACTACTTAATGGTACGATCGTTTTTAGAATATACTTGCCGGTTTTTCTTTTTCATTTATCTTTCTGATGTATATGGCGCAAGTCTCAAAGATATGGGCCACCGTCATTCTCTCTCCACACCTAAAATAAATGGGCGGGATTTCTTTAATAATTATGTAAAGGTGTGTGAGCTTAGTATGTTCTATTTTGAGTAGCGTAAAGGCAATTTCCTCTCTGCACCACGGTAAAATTAATAAATATATTATATTAAATAATAGGGTGTATAAAAAAAAAATATGACCGTTTTATCAAATTCAAGACTTTAAAGGACTGTAAATATTTGATTCCTATTTAATACTTGCCAATACTTAATAATCCCTTTAGAGCATTCACTAAGCTTGTTTAATCCCATTCGACTTCTTCAAAAAAAGTCTCAGTTTAGTTTTATGTTTCATAGAAGAAACATGACAGTACCCTACGAAATTCTCGTAATTTTGAGGCATTACAGGAAAAACAATTTCACAACCGCTGAAGCAATTCGTGAAATTATCAAATATGAAGGGAAAGGTGATCTTGACCAGCGCACGGCGTGGCGTTGGTTAAAAAAAATTAGTAGTAGAGAGACGACTTTGGAAAGAGGAAGGTCTCCAGGCAACCATAAATGGATATTGATGAGGTTCTGCAGGAAATTGTTGAGTCAAATTCGTCCGAAAGTTGAAATCGCGGTCCATGAGGTTTTTGACCATCTCAAAGAATGGTTTCAGCTTGGTATCGAGCAATTGGCTAGCAGATGGCTAATGACGGTATATAACAATACTTTGAGTATTAATTGTATTTTATATCAAAGAAATAATAATACACATATTTGTTTGATAAACGGTAATTTTTTTTATACACCCTATTAAATATTCTATTAATAAATATTTGAGAAGTTTTTTTCAGGTTCTATTATCTCTCAGATCAAACACGAGGTATTTACTTTTAAAAATGGAGATATATATACATACCTGCTGAAATTTTTCAAGATTGATCAAAAATACTCCCTATCATAAAAAATTTAATTAATTATAAAAATAATTTATTATTTACTTAATTATAATTTGTAACAAGTATTATTTAACACCTTTTTATTCCAGGTTTAGTTCCTTTAAACTTAGTAACTTAAAAAACTTCATGTTACATTATCGAATATATTATATCAAATCCTTCTCTTAACATTTTATAAGAAATGATTATTGGTAATATAACTCAGCTAATATTGGAGAAAATAACATTTTTCAAAGTCCCATTTAACAAGATTCTGTGATGCCTTTTACAGAGAAATATTTAAAATAAATATTCTAAAAAAAAATTATGCTAAATGAGAAATTGACATTTATATAAATTATAATTTTATTTTTAAAACTTTATTTATTTTAATAAATTATAATTATAACTAAGTTATAAATTATGTCTTCTACTTTAGACATAATTTATCTTAAATGAAATAGTCGGTACTTTTTGCTTTTTGTTTGAGTAGCTTTCTCAGTTATCATTGGTTTGAAATTTTGGCGGAATGTACTGCTTTAAAATAGCTTTTAAATAAATATATTTTTTTTATATAAAAGTTTTTTAAAACCTTTAATTCAAGATTTTTAAAGGAAAAGTTCTAGTTTGGAAACAACTGAGATTTTTTTAATATTCCAGTCATATTGAAACCGAGTTTAAAACATAAATTGAAATTTAATTTAATTTCTTTTTTTTTAAATCTTTACTGTTTTACCTAGCTGGCTTTAGCACCAGTGGCGAGGTTGAGAGAGTAGTGCAGGGATCACCTGGAGTCCTTGTTTTCCCTTCATAGTAGAAGGGAAACGCTTGCATCGGAGTTCCCTCGTCTGATTGTAAATAGTGTATATAGGAATTTATGTTATTTTTTTTTAATTTCTTATATTTAAATTATTTTATTTTTATTTATTTTGTATACTTTTTGATTATTATTTAGTTGTTAGTTTGCTTCTGTTTATTTTATATATATATATATATATATATATATATATATATATATATATATATATATATTTTTTTTTTTTTGACATTTAGTGTAAATGTGGTCCTACCTAACTATAATCATTGTCCAAGTGATAGAATATTAAATTAATCAATTAAGAAAATACTGTTATATCATAGGAGTATTTATCGAAAATCTTTCGAATCATTGAGAAGATTTTTTGTTAAAATTAATATATTGTTTTAAATAGTTCGATGTTCAGGTCTTAAGTGTTGCGATATTTAAAAACTTTTATCATTTAAAAAACGTAAAACACAAAATTAAAAGTAATTCACAGGCATTAAAATGAAATGCTTTATAAGTGTGTCATAAATAGTCGTGGTTACAAAAATGTTGTCTATAACAAAAAAAAAAAAAAAAAAAAATCAACCTTGTTATAAATATTTGAGTAATATATAATTTACTGTAAACAATTGCAAGATGGGACGACAGCTGCTAAAGATCACCCCACCTTCCATGAATAATAAACTTCTCTTGAGATATTGAACAGTGCTGTATAAGCGGAAAACAGGCACTTGAAAATATCAATCCTTCAACCAAGCATAAAGCGTAATATTTATTCTATCAATAATATTTCTATCGCCTCATTTCATTACTAAGATATTTCGATAATCGGAGTCACGAACACTCGTTCGGGAACATAAGTATATTTTTAGTCTTAAAATTACAATTTTAACAAGACTTGGTTAGACAGTTGACTTGATCTCGATAGAATAAATCCATTTATATTTATCTCCTCCTACAAAGCTATGATTATAAAATATTAAATTCAATACAGTCTTCACATCTATGGATTGATCTGTCCTAAGTACGGACGTAAATATATAAAAAAAATATATCACATATATACCGATATATGCATATATATAGGGTGTTCCGTAAGTAGAGGGAAATTTTTATAAAAGCGATAGTAGACTTCAAGAGCTACAAAACAGTTCATAAAAATAAAAGGGCCAATTACTAGTAGAAAAGTAGCATATCCAAGCATGTGGGTATTTGGGTAGTTATTTTCATTAGCTTAGTTTCTTTCTGTTTAGTTTAGTTTCTTTTTATTTAATTTAGTTTATATACATTTATTTTTTAGGATTATTATTCTTCTGTAATATTTGTTTTTATTTATTGTGAATGGAGCGTGAATATGCTCTTTGAACACTATTATAAATGTCCTTAATTGTGACAGATTGTAATATCTCTCAATAAATATGTGTATAGTGAAAAAACAAGACAAAAAAAAATAAACTTTTGCACATTTGCACTCAAGTTGTGGAGTAATTTTCACAATTTTTTTATTAACAGAAATCTTGATCATATATTTTCCCGATAGGCGGATATGCATTGATAGTTTTGTATATTTGAAATTAGTCGGCATCAAAAAATACTGGGGGATCTGATCATTATTAAGAAAAATATTTAAATGTTTGTTCACAGTAAGATGAGCTATTCAATGTTATCCTGTTACAGTCCTGCAGATGTTGTTTATATTTATTTAATATCCTGTTAATATTTGTTCTAATTATAGCTGAATGGATCCAACAACTAACAACAACTTAATTAAATTAATTTAACCAATTTTCAAAAATAATACCTATTATTTTATAACCTATCATCACGTTATCAATTAAAATTGATTTTCATCTAATTTATATTTTATTACTTTTAAATAATATAATTTAATTAAATGATCTTTTAAATTATTTAAAACCTTTTATTTATGCAATTTTTTTACACAAATTAATAAGAGGAATTCTTTCACAGATCTAATCTCCTTCTTCTTGCACGAAATCAACTTCACTCTAAAAATATTAATAATATCTTATTTACTTTTTGGAGCTATGGGGCTCCACCAAACCTTCAGATTCCTATCGCATCCAATCCTTACAATCCAAAATCCTCAATGCTCCTTGCTTTGTTACAAATAAAATCATCCATAATGACCTTAATGTTCCTTATGTATCAGATTTGGCCCAATCCAGATATCTGTCCTTCCATAATAAACTTCATAACCATCCCAACCCTCTTGTTTCTAATCTTGCTTCCTATTCAATTCCTAATAACCCTCCGAGGCGTCTGAAAAATTATTAGAGTGCTACCAATGGGTAGTTTCTCGACATGTGTTTCATTTCATTATATCCATATGCGAATTTACCAGATGTATTTTTTGTATACAGTTGTAAATATCATATAAATAAATAAAAAAATAATTTTTGTATATATTTTTTTACTACAAAATATATGACCTATCTGAAATTTCGAACACAAACCAGTTCATAAAATGGCAGGTATTAAATCAGACAGTCATAGATGCTATCGTTATTCATACAGGTCGTTTTTCGTTGGTTTTCGGTTCTTTCGATTCGAAAAACTTCATCGTAAGATGATGTATGTGACCGTATATCTTACAATCGGTGCTCTTCCCTTTCTGTTTTATTTTAAATGTTACAGTCAATTTATTATAGGTCGTTTATTCGTTAGTCAGTTCCATTGCTTGGCACTCGTCTTCATTCACAATTGGACGGTGAATCGCGTTCTACGTAGCTTCTATAACAAGCACTTAACTAACTGTCATAATTGTTAATGATATGAGAGGTCAATGGGATTATCATACTATATTTACACAGTGTGCCCAGTAAGTAATAGGAAATATTAATAATGGCGATTAGGATTGTTGTAATGTCGGTTTAGTTACGATATTCCTTATCGATATAGAAATAAAATAAAAGCTTTTTTCTTTCTATATTACGATAATATCGAATCCTATGTTTTAATACGATATTGGACGATATCGATATCGGTATTATCGCACATTCCTAGTGGCGATAGTAGACATCAAGACCTACAAACAAATTTATTATCTAAGCAATTTTTTTAAAGAGAGTAACGGTTTTATTTGAATATTAAGCTATAATTAAAAAACATTAGTAAATGTAATTGTTGGTTCACAGTAAAATTGGCAAAAGTATCTTCAAATACAAGATGCTATCTTTGTTATACGCATTTACATGGGATTTAAAAACGCCTAGACTACGCTATGTTCTGGTTTCAAAAAAATCATTGCTGGGAGAGGGGGGGGGGGACGAAGAATAAAAAAAAATGGTGGGAGTTGTTATTATGAGTAAATTTTTGTTTTATTTTATTTATTCAGAAATATTATAATCTGTCACAATTAAGGACATATATAATAGTGCTCAGAGATTACATTCACACTATATTTACAATAAATAAAAATAAATGATACAGAAAATAATAATACTAAAACTAAATGTATATAAGCTAAAACAAACTAAACAAATAAAAACCTAAGCTAATGAAAATAACTAACCACATGCTTCTCATACAATATCTAAAAAAAATGGTAAGAACTAAACTAATCAAAATAACTACTCAAACACATGCATGCAATACAACATAATACATAATCCAAACACATGCACGCATAATCCATTCACTTAGGAGAACTTCGAGCCAAGCCTTTCTCCCCACTCGTGATAGGAAAGGCAGGACTATAGGAGATCCCAGCGCCTCGTATTACTGGTATTAAGCACCAGTAGAGGCTGAGGAGAGGCGGTATAATTTATAATTTTTACACATACTGTGTAAAAATTAAACATAATTATTGTGAAAGGAACAAATATAATATTGAATATTTAAAATTCATTCACCTCAAGTATTGGAAAAAGATGTGTTTTGATATCCTGTCACCTTAAAGCTCCCATGTTTTCAGCAAAAATTACCACATTAAATTATTGTAATTTAAATTATTTTCACATTATCTGGGATGCATTATATAAACATAAATTCTTAAATACTTTTTTATTTATTACCAAAAATAAATGTTAAAAATAAAGATTTTTCAAATATTTGTTATTTATAATGATAATGGACTGTTTTTTTTTATTAAGTTCTGTATTATAGAAATTGATCCCCATTTATAAGTGATCATTTAAATGTTTCCAATCCTGATATTCACGATTTCATGTAAATAATTCAAGGAATCAGCGAGCTCCTTTAATTTACAAGTAGATATTTGGATAGGGAACGTTTAATTAGTAACTTTAAATATATGTATTTATATTTACCAAGTTGGATGATGGTAAATAAAAATCGCGAATAATTCATGATTTTTTTTTTATATCACCACATAGCTTAATTTATTCTCGCAAAAGTCCGTTTAAAATGGTTTTAATAATTACAAACTCCGTTGTTTTAAGCAAATTTTGTCTAGTTTACTGTGAAGCAATTATTGTATTAACTAATGTTTTAGCTATCGCTTCCTGTTCATCAAAAACCATCACTTACTTAAAAAAAAAAAAAAAACACAAAAATTAAATTTCCTACTATTCTGCAGAAAATCGGACTATTGTTTATATAAAGATCATTATAGCTCTGGAGGTAGTAATACTTGGTATACCATTACCTGTTTAAATATTTCCGTCTACTTATAATAATAGTAATCAGCCCTCCTCTAGAGAGATAACCGCCTTTTCTTAAACGATTTTAGCTTACACATTTTATTCATTCATTTAGCTTATTTATCATGGATTTTAAATTTTTTTAAACTAAAATTATTGGGGAGGGGGCGAAACGTTATTCTAGCCCCTCCCTCAACATGTTTATTGAGGGGGAAATCGACCCCCCTCGCCCTCCCATAGCGTGATATTATTCACATTTTCACAAAGTCGGACTGTGAAAAACTTTGTGTTTTTATTTGAGATTGTACGCACTAATAAATCAAAAATATTTTTACTTTTTTACATCATTCAGTTTTAGCTGAAAAAGTTCTAGAAATGTACCAATGTTATGGAGGCTGTTTCTCTAACTATCTGTAATTAATCTAAACAAATGCGTTATATATTCAATTGTATTTTTTTCAATAGATATTTTTAAATATATTTAATAAGTAAAAAAAAATTATAAATCCATTTAACTAAACAAACATATGAGCAAATGAATTTTAAATATTCAATATTATATTTGTTTAATTTTTACACAGTATGTGTGATTATATCGCCTCTTCTCAGTCTCTACTGGTCCTTAATACCGGTAATACGAGGCGCTGGGATCTCCTGAGTCCTGCCTTTCCTTTCACAAGTGGGGAGAAAGGCTTGACTCGGAGTTCTTCTGAGTGAATGAATTCTGTAAATATTGTATTGTATGCATGTGTTTTAGTTGTTATTTAGATTAGTTTACATATTTTGTTTATATACATTTACTTTTTGTGTTATTATTTTTGTATTATTTATTTTTATGTATTGTAAATAGAGTGTGAATGTGCTCTCTGAACACTTATATATGTCCTCAATTGTGACAGACTGTATTATTTCTGAATAAATAAAAAAAATACACTTCTTTCTTTTTTTTTTTTTTTTTTTGACTTCGCCCTCTCTCCCCCCGCCAAGTAAAATCAAACTGCGCCTATGCCTGAAGTCAAATTGAAGAGTGATAAAAAAAATCGCTAATAAGCAATGATTTTTATGAAAGCAGAACATAGTGTAGTCAGGCGTTTTTAATTCCCATGTAAATGCGTATAACAAAGACAAGATCTTGTATTTGAAGAAATCTTCTTGTATTTTGCAAATTTTACTGTGAAGCAATTTTTAAATTTCTTAATGTTTTTTTAGTTATAGCTTAATATTCAAAGAAAACCTTTTACACATAATAAAAATTCCAGCCATTTTTTTTCTTCACCCCCCAATCAAAATCAAAAGTCTGCGTCTATGGTCATAATAAGAAATAATATGTATATATTTTTTATATCTACCAAGTTTCATATTTTGGAAAAATTGCGTTGGTTTAATAACTCATTTACACAAGGGTATGAAAGACCTGAATGTTTGACTCTACTATTTTCATTATTTTGTTTTTGTCCCCCACTCAGATAACGTTCAGAAAATGGACAATAGTTTAACTTGGAATGAATTGCAAATGACAAAATTTTATTAAACAATTCAGCTACTTAATCATTAATCGCCTATTGTAACTTGGAATGAAAAACGGAAGCCGGGTGAAACTCCAACCGACCCGAGAGGTGAATGGATTGTGTAAAAGACCCTCAAAACTTCATCAGTGACCTCTTTCCATTGTTTTGCCTCTCTTGTCTGCTACAATAATCATCTGAACGAGTTTCGTGACTCTCTCTAACCCTCCCAAAGTAGGACGTTTAGCTCATAGTATTTCTCTAACCCGCCTGGATTGTTAACTTTAATATGATTTATCGAAATTATGAACTCTTTTATTCCATGAAAGCAATTCATTTCATTGTTTTCGAAATAAATTTATGTCTTTCTAAATTTATCATAAGTATATTTAAATTATTTTTCCTTTCCTTAATTATTAAAATATATAGACACTGGCTCACAGTAAAAAAAAAAAAGAAAATTAAATGAAACACAGAGATATTGATAGAAATGATTGAATAAATAAATATTTCAATTTATTTTACAATAAAACAATAATTTATTGTAATTAATAAACCTAGTAATAATAATAGTAATATGTTTTTCTCTTATGTCATTTTTCTTATTATTACGTTATGTTAGGTTTTATGTTCTGTTTCTGGGTGTGGGGGTGTATGGCGGCTTCTGGGTTAGGAAATCTTTACTTTATATATGTTACAGTGAAAAGAAATTGTTACATAGACATTATGAGAATAAACTCGGAAGAAAGTGCGGAAACTCTGAGGCTACAAATTTAGTTTTTATTAGGATAATGACTCCAAACACTCTGCCATGTTCGTTAATAGACCTGTAGCCAGGGCCGAAAAAGCCGTAGTATTTTAAGAAAATTTTTAATCTTACATGTTGTTTATTGCATTACTTCTGTTAGATATTACGAAAATGTTCGTCTGCCAGCTCAGACACGTCGATTAAATTTTTAGGGGAATTTAAACCTACCAAATGCTCAATTTTTAGGGACAGTTTAAGATAATTTTCTCTTGGTCATGTTGAGATAAAATTTTGAATAATCCGCCTTTACAATGAGGATGAAATGGAGAAAATTTTTCTCACATATAGCATACAGGTCCAAATTTTAGTTTCTCAGATAGTTTAGTCCATATCTTCAATAAATCAGTTGGTTTTCGATACTATTTTTTACCTTATCGCCTCTCTAACACAGTGTTTTGTGAGTCAGCCGATTGAATTGTTTTTCCATATGGATTTTTTTTTTATTTATTTATTTTTTATTATATACATTAAAACATGTCATACTGATAAGCTACATGTTTATGGTTGCATTAACCTTACACATGGCATAATGGTGGTTTGAATATTACTCAGAAAATTGAAATTAATTTTTTTACAGTAGGAAAAATCTCATAAAAACCTACATAAGATGTAAATGAAAAAAACTAGGTTACAATCATTAAAAGTACAAGAAAAACTAAATATGATTTATGTGCAAAAGGAAACTATATATATATATATATATATATATATATATATATATATATATATATATATATTATATATATATATATATATATATTTACACATATAATACTTACTCACACAACACACACACATATATATATATAGATACACACACACACACACACACACACACACACACACACACACACATTTCCATATGGATTAAAATATCTCAGAAACTAAAATTGGGACCTGCATACTATAAGCAAGGAAAATGTTCAGCATTTTATCGTTTTTTAAAGATTTATTATTCAAAATTATTTCTTAACAGGACGCCTTCTTAGAGAGTCGAAAAGGGAAAAAATATTGTCTAAAACCAACTGATAATGAGTTTTATTGAATATATGCATTACACTACCTCAGAAAATAAAATTCGGACCTTAATGCTGTAAGTGAGTGAAATGTTCATCATTTCATCCTCTTTGTAATGGCGTATTATTAAAAATTGTATCTTTATGCGACCAACTTTTCTTAAAATGCTGCTAAATTTTGAACTTTTTGTTGGGTTCAAATGCCCCTAAAACCTTAAATCAACCTTTCTGAGCTGGCAGACGAGCATTTTCGTAATACTTAACAGGAGTAATACCAGCCTCTAAGATTGATATAATTCGCTTAAAATGCTATCGCTTTTTCGACCCTGGCTCTAGCTCTATAAGGAATAGTTACTTTACAAATGCCCCAAATTTATAAAAACTCCACCACAGTCATCAGACCTTAGTGCGACAGAACACCTGTGGGTGAAATGGGATTTAGAAATAAGAAGACACGAAATTTCTAGCAATGGGCATTTAAAAAAATATCTCCTCGAAGAGTGGAACAATCTAAGCCCAGAATTCACGAACAAATTGGTCATCTCCATTACAAACATACTGAAAGAACTGGTAGAAAGTACTGGCAAGGTATTGAACAAAATTAATAATATGTAAAAGTTAATAAGAAGCGAGGTGTATCATATTGACTGTGAGATAAAATTGTTAAGTTTACAAATATATATATATATATATATATATATATATATATATATATATATATATATATTATATATATATATATATATATATATATATATATATATATATATATATATATATATTAACGGTTGAATATTACAATTTTATTGAGTTCGTACATATTTTTTTATTTCTTAATGACATTTACAACTGTATTAAATAAATACATCTAGTAAATTTGAACATAATGGATATAATGGCATGAAAACACTTGCTGAGTAACTGCCCAATGGTAGAACTCTAATGATATGTCTACATTAGGAGATCACGGGGTCATCTTTTCAGACCCCTCGGAGGGTTATCAGGAATTGAAGAGGAAGCAAGATTAGAAACAAGAGGGTTGGTATGGTTATGAAGTTTATTATGGAAGGATAGGTATCTGGATTGGGCCAGATCTGAAACAAAAGAAACATTAAGGTCATTATGGATGGTTTTATTTGTAACAAAGTAGGGAGCGTTGAGGATTTTACGAAGGATTTTGGATTGTAAGGATTGGATACGAAATGAATTCGATGGTTTAGTGGAGCCCCATAGCTCAACTCCGTAAGTCCAAATAGGCCTTATTATAGTCAAGTATATGAGTCTTTTGTAATTAATTGGAAGTTTAGAGCGTTTGTCTAGTAAGTGCTGAAGTAATCGGAAACGTTGAGCGGTTTCTTGTCGTTTCAGTCTAGTATGAGGATTCCAAGTTAGTAGTTTGTCCAGGTGGAGTCCTAGGTATCGGATTTGCTCAACAGGGATAAGTGGAGTATTGTTAAAGGAAACTGTAGGACAGGAAGTCTTTAGTTTACAACGAAGTCGTACATATTTAAATTGAGATTATAAATAAAGCCGTTTTATTGGTTTAATATCTCTCCGAGGCGTCTGAAAAGGAGATGGCCTCGTGATCTCCATATATAGACATATTCTTAGAGTGCTACCAGTGGGTACTTTCTCAACAAGCGTTGTCATGTGATTATATTAGTGTGTACACATTTACTTGATGTATTTATATCGTATTACAGTTGTAACTATCATGAAGAAATTTAAAAAAAAGTTTACTATAACCACTTAAGTCTTTTTTTTTCAAGGGGTGTATCAATTTCACTGTGATCCATTGCATAGTACTACATGTGAGGTTATAATTGGAAAAAAAATTATCGAAATAGTATTATTTAATTTTTTTGCCAACGTTTCGACCTACTTTGCAGGTCTTTATCAGGGCTACAAAAGATACAAAATATAAAAGGTACATGGTGAAAATAAAATAAATTAATATAAGTAGATATAAAATACGAAGAAGTTGTCTGATAAAGAAATAAAAAGATGATATCAGAGATATGACAATGTGGTGAATATATCTCTGATTATTTCTTTATCAGACTTCTTCGTATTTTATATCTACTTATATCAAAAAAATAAAAAAGGTACATGGTGAAAATAAAATAAATTAATATAAGTAGATATAAAATACGAAGAAGTCTGATAAAGAAATAATCAGCGATATATTCACCACATTGTCATATCTCTGATATCATCTTTTTATTTCTTTATCAGACAACTTCTTCGTATTTTATATCTACTTATATTAATTTATTTTATTTTCACCATGTACCTTTTTTATTTTTTATCTTTTGTAGCCCTGACGAAGACCTGCAAAGTGGGTCGAAACGTTGGCAAAATAATTCAATAATATTATTTCGATAATTTAGTATTTATTTGACCGCACCTCCCCGATCAATTCCTTCTCATATTATATCACGGTCAACTATCTCTACATCATTAAAATATTTATATATATATATATATTAAAATACACTCAAATACGACAAATATTCTCAATAAATAAAGAATTGAAATATTTCAGTTGATTTTAGTATGAAATCTGATTGGGCGCTGCAAAAAAATCTGATCATTGTATGTTGGCGCCTTCAATAGGTGTAGCTACCATATTGCAACACCGAACGGATGGGCAAATCTGTTGGCCTTACGACACAAAGGGGCAAATTTGTTAAAACCTAATAAACACCAAAAACAAATCTAACTAACGTAACATGGCTATAGTATAAGCTATAAGGCAAATGAGCTAACAAGGGACGGTCACAGCAGAGCTGGGAAAAATGTATTTTATATATTGTTTTAAAGTACAGTGAAGTATGTATTTTTAAAAAATACAAGAATTTTATGTTTTTTTATTTTATTATAGTATATTTTATTTATAAATTATTTAAATTGTTTTCAGAAAATTTATTACAAATATAAAATATTTTCTGGTGGACCATCAGCGTATAATATAGGAAACTTATTCCATTTGGTAATTTAGGTTGTGTATTTAAAATACAAAATAAAATGAATTTATTCATTTAAAAAAAAATACTGTTACAAATCTTCTATATTATACTTAAATTCTTAAAATGCAAATCATTTTAAAATACATTATTTGAAATACTGCTCAAGTCTCCGTATGTGCCTCACCGATTTCAAACAATTTTGTTTTGGTTATTCAACATCGTCCATGATGAGTATTCATTTACACAGCTTAAAGAACAAATTTAAATTAATTATTTACTATAGTTAGTTATTTTTATCACTACAATGGTTCGCTTATAAAATTAATTTAACGTTTCCTTCTAATTTAATTAGTTATTTTTATTTTATTGTTTTAGGCAGATGGATAGAAACATTAAACTTTATTTTGAGAAAAAGTACCCTTAGAATAACAATAATGAACAAACACACAAACAATTGTGGTTTCAGTAGCTATATTGCAGTATTTTAACAATATGGATCATCTGCTTTTTTTAATATACATAATTCATAGCTGTGTATATACTTATTCTATTACTTATGTTTAAGCTATTCTTTAATATAATAACTCTTTTCGTCAGATTTAATAATAATTTGTATGTAAAAACATTGTTATTCTTAAGGGGCTTTGTCCCAGAATAAAGTTGATTTTTCTATTCTATTATAATTTTATATATATATATATATATATATATATATATATATATACATATATTAGAAAAATGTCCCAGCATTCGTTCCGATTGGCATTGGGAACTACGAAAAAATGAATATATTTCTACCTAACTATAGTACAAATAGATTTTTTGTTTGAGCAGAATAAAAAAACACATACCAAGTTATATTAATTTTTATTGTCTTTTAAAACTCTTGGATATGAATTTTTAAATAAATAAAAAATGATTTGGTCCTTTGATTGGTGATAAAAAATGATTATTGATAAATAAAATTCTATAATAACTGAAATATAAATAATTTATAACTTGATAATAGGAGCGAAGTACTATAACTGTTTGAAGCTAATAAAATGGTAATAGTTAGTGAATATGAATATGAATAATGCAACAGTTATTTTAGAGAGAGGTCAATATATTTGGAATTGCCTGAATAAAATAAATCTACGTGTAGCTAAGGTATTAAACGTGTAGAAAGTATATTTGTTCGTTAAAAAATACGTTTTTGGAAATTAATATTGTAATATGAAATTTCTTTAAGTAATATAATTCACATTGCAGAAGCTAATAAAATGGCAATAGTTAGTGATATGAATAATGTAACAGTTATTTTAGAAAGAGGTCAATATATTTAGAATTTCCTTAATACAATAAATGTGCATGTAGCAGTAAGAGTAGAACATGTTATGATTTAATGATATATTTTGGTTATCTAATCGTGTTATAATTAATGTTTTAGTCGGATATTATAAATAAAATGATCTAAACCAAACCTTAATAAAATTATTGAAATAATTTAAGAATAATAATACAATTGGAAAAAATCAAGGGCAATAGGTGTTATGGTTCTATGTATACATTAATATTATATATATATTCAAGATAAAATACAAACTAAAAACGAAAATAAGGAAATAAAAAAAAATAACAATAAAAAATCATTATAATAATATCGAAAAAGAAAAATATATAAACAAAAAATTAAATAAAAAAATGAATAATGATGATAAAAAAAAAATCATTAAACGCTTAATACTGCTCAGCCTCTGCTTGTCCTTAATACCAGTAATCTGTTATTTCACTTTTCTTGTATATTACTTTATCTTTTATATATATATATATATATATATATATATATATATAATTTTTTTCTTTCTCTTCTTACTTGGTTATTTTTATTTATTTTCCTTTCTTATGTACATATTGTGTGAATGAATACTATAGCCCTAGTACCAATGCCCTTCAGTGTGGTAGACTGTACTTAATACTCAATAAAACAATAAAAAAAATATCATTACTGGGGCTGAGTTTAGAGGCGCTGGGATCTCTTAGAATTCTGTTTTTCCTTCTACGAGTGGGTGTAAAGGCTTAGCTCGGAGATCTCCTGAGTGAATGAATTTTGTAATCATTGTATAAAAGCATGCCTGTATTCAAGCTGTTCTGTTGATTAATTTAGTTTTTTTTTGGTTATAAACATTAACTTTTAATTTTTTTACTTCCCTGTTTAATTTATTTTTATTTATTGTACATAGAGTGTGAATGTGCTCTCTGGCTCACTAATATAAATGTCCTTAATTGAAACAGATTGTAGTATTCCTCAATAAATAAGTTAAAAAAATAAAAAAGAATAATAAAAATAATTAAAAAAAAATAAAATTATGTAAATAAAATAAATAAATAATAATAAAAAAAATACATTAAAAGTATCAAAAAACAAACACACCGCTAAATAACAATTTAATAATTTTATAAATAAAAAGACAAGATAGATAGAAAATAATCTTTATTCTGGAGCAAGGTCTCTTAAGAATAACAACTGTGAAGAAAAACAAAAAAACATATCAGTCCAAAAATCACATTAATAAAAATTAAACAATAAATACCATATCTTAAGTGATAATATATAAACAACAGAAATTAAAAACATTTTGAAAAATAAAATTATTTGAAAAGAAAAACAGAAATTAGGAAAAAATAAAAACAAAACGTTATAGTTATAAAGTCTACCGATCTCTATAAAATAAGGTTGCAAGGCCGATATAGAATTTCAATTAAACATGGACGTATGGCCAATATATATATGTCTTTGGAATATATGAGGGGAAGGGAAGGACCAAAAAATAAATAAATAAAACTTTAAAAAATGGTGGAACTCTACCAATCTCCTTAAATTAGATCATAAGGCCGATATATCGCTCTTTAGAATACATGTATCTGCTCGAATTTATGTTTATATCGATTCCTAGTCGATTTATTGATACATTTATTAGAAATATAAATAGTATTCTTTGTAAAACTCTATCAGTCAGGATAAAATAAGGTCGTGAGGCCGATATATCCGTCTTGGAAATATCGCTATTAGCTGAAATAAGGAGAATTAGACGTCCATAAAAACAAAAAAAAAATTAAATAAATAATAAGTCAAACTCTACCAATCTCAATATATTTAGGGCGTAAGGCCGATATATTCGTCTTTGTTTAAATTTATGTTTATTTATATACGAATCATGATTAAATAATAATAAATTATAATAGTTTATGAATTATAATAAATAAAAACCGGAAGGCCGATATATCGGTCTAATGGTATTACTAAAACCCTTTGTAAAAATAACAACACACACAAAAAAATTATTTACAACCTATAAAAGGTCGCGAGACCACTTCTGTTTTAACCTTCTTGGAGATGGGTGGTGCTGGATAGGGATTGAGCAAAGGGATTTGGATGATGGGTAAGATTCTGGTGAAATTTGCAAAATTTTGCTGGGATAAGGTCTAGGACAAATGAGATATTAAGGTCATGGTGTAGGGTTTTGTTGGTTAAATAGAAAGGAGCATCGACTATTGTTCGAAGGACTTAGGATTGGAAGGATTGGATGCGTCTGATGTTTGAAAATTTTGCTGTTCCACACAGTTCAAGTCCGTAAGTCCCAGTAGGTTTCAGTATTGTCTTGTAGATATGTATTTTATTTTCAGTAGAGAGTTTAGATTTTCTATTTAGTAGTATGTATATTTGGCCGTATCGTCGGTTAAGTTCCTGTCTTTTAAGCCTAGTATGATGGTTCCACGTTAGTCGTCTGTCTAAGAGAAAGCCAAGATACCGGACTGTGTCTGAGAAAGAAAGCTGGATGGAATTAAAGTGTACTGGTGGACAGGAACTGCGTCGGAGCGTGAAGGTGATGTGTTGGCATTTGGATTTGTTTACTTTAATACGCCATTTATTACACCAGTGCTCAATCAGGGAGAGGTGTCGTTGAAGGTTTAAGGATGCTATATCGAGATCTGAGTCGGATGATAGAATGACGGTTATGAATTAGCGTATCAAAATTAATATTAATTAATTATGTCTGGATGGTCTATATTTTGTCTATAATAATTATTATTATCAACAGATAATGGGTCTCTCGATGGGACTTTCTATTTCTCCCATACTTGTAGAATTCGCAATGGATGATTTAGGAGAAGAAATACTTTCAACAATTCCTATACAGGTGAAATTTATGGATGATACGATATCAAGTGTCCCCGTTGCATAAATAAATAATATTTTAACATATTTCAACGTGGATCCGTATATAAAATTTACAATGGAAATTAAGGAAGGCAATTCCATTACATTTTTAGATACAAAAATATACCGCTCTGGGAATGATATAAGAGTATCGTGGTATGAAAGAAAAAATCATATAGGTCGAATTTTAAATTTTAAATCATACCACGATTTAAGTATAAAAATTAATACGGCGGAAAAATTATTTAATAGAGCTATTGGTCTAAGTTCGGTTTCTTTTAAAGAAGAAAATATAAAAAGAGTAAAAGAAATATTGAATGACAATAGTTACCCTAAGTGCGTAATTGAAAAGTACCTGCGAGGGGCGTATGACTGTTTGTCACTCCACCAGAGTAAGCAGAACAATCCAAAAAAATATTTTCGATGAAATTCATAAAACCACTATCATTAAGAATAAAAAGAATATTTTGGGGCCACAATGTCAGTATTGCGTGTAGATGCAAAATAGCCTTAAAAAATCCCTCTTCTCTCAACTCAAAGATCGAACCAGCCTAGAAAAACTAGCAAATGTTATTTATGATTAAAAATGCTCAGACTGTTACGGAAAGTACGTCGAACGAACCTCACAATACCTACCTAGGAGGGTTTATGCGCATAAATATAGCGATACGCATCCAATTCTTGCAACCCAAAGTCCTTCGAACAATAGTCGATGCTCCTTTCTATGTAACTAACTAAACCCTACACCATGACCTTAATATCCCTTTCGTCCTAGACCTTATCCCAGCAAAATTCTCCAAATTCCACGAGAACCTTACCCATCATCCAAATCCCTTTGCACAATCTCTATCCAGCACCATTCATATATATAATTCTCCAAGGAGGTTAAAACCCGGGCGCGCGGGACCCCGCGACCTTTTATAGTTTGTATATATTGGAGTTCTGGCAATGGCCAGATTCTCCACTCACGACATGAGTGTATGTGGCTAAAGCACTCTTGCTCAATCTCCACTGGGTTTTGCCCCAGTGACGCGGTTGAGAGAGAAGTGCAGGGATCCCCTGGAGTCATGCTTTTCCCACAGTTGGAGGGAAAAGTCTAGTTTGGAGTTCTCTCGCCAGATTGTAAATATTGTATATAAGTATGTATGTGTTCTTTTTATTCATTTATTTTTAGGTTATTTTATTCTTATTTATTGTATATATATATATATATATATATATATATATATATATATATATATACAATATATACAGAACACATACATACTTATATACAATATTTACAACCTGGCGAGAGAACTCCAAACCAGACTTGTCCCTCCATATATATATATATATATATATATATATTATTTTTTTGTATAATTTCTTTTATTTATTGTACATAGAGTGTGAATATGATCTGTGAACAGTATTATAAATCTCCTTGAAATAAATTGTAATATTTTTCAATAAATAAGTTTAAAAAAAAATAGCAATGAAAGCAAAAAAAAAGATACGACGTTAGCTATTCATGTTATTAAGAATAAACATAAAATTGAGTTCAATGAAGTCAAGATTCTACATGGAAAAGAATCAGCAAAAAGTTTGGTTCTACTGATGATGAACATTGGAAGGATTAAAAACATAAGAAATACCCGGAATGATTTGGCGAAATAGAATTGTGCGTATAACGACATTTAAAAATTTGTATAATTTAGATGAGGGATTTCGTTTGGTTTTTGTTCTGGTTATCTGTTGATGTGTTTATTATCTGTTGAAGGTGATAATACAATTAGAGAATAGGAACTATGGTTGAGTTTTTTAAATATTGTTTTATGATTTTATAATGTTGACAACATTTTGTAAAATGACTAGTATATATATACATTTTAGGTAGTGATATTTATTTATTTTTTAATAATTTTTTAGTCGTAGCAATTTATTTATATTTTTAACAATTTTAAAGTTAGTTCGATGATATATATATGTATGTATTTAATGTTAATTAATTTTGGTACCCTAATTTATAACCAAGAGTTGTTATACGAGCTATTTTTCTTGTAGATAGAGATATGTTCTTGATACTGTTATATTTGTCATTGATGCATTTTTCAATTGCTTTATATAGTATAAATACAATGTTCATTGTTTCTATGTAATTTTTACCTTCGGGCTCAGGACCGGGGTGGGCAGACGCTTAGAGGCCCAGTTGTTTAATATTCTGTGCTGGTGGACGGTGCTGAGGCTGTCGGTGTGTCCCTGGCCTGAGGTATCGAGGCTCTAATTTAAAATTAGGTTAAATTTTGAAACAGTTGTTATTTGAAATATATGGGAGCATGATTGTGTACCGATTGAGCTATTTTTTGTTCTAGCTTTCAATAGCATCCCATTGTTAACTTATAAAAACCGGGATCGAAACGTCGAATAAACACAGAGGCAATGAACATTTAGTAGTTTATTGAATAACTATTAAGTGATCTTATTCCCAATTAAATAATTATGTTTATATATATATATATATATATATATATATATATATATATATATATAATATATATATATATATATATATATATATATATATATATATATATACGTGCGGGCTAAGGCGCTTGCAATAGGTAACCAAGTTAAGTAACGCCGATGGTGCGTGGTTAGCACTTAGATGGGTGACCGTCGGATTTGGGCGACCGTACACCAGGGAAAGCCACGCTGCCTGAGACCCACCCCCGGGTTTGTGAGACCCGTCAGACTACTGGGTGTGCACAGCACTGCGAGTTGCCCGTCAACCAGATATATGAAATTTTGAGAGACAAGAAAAGTACGAGTTCGCGTCCCGGTGCCAGAGGGGATTTTAAATTCCCCGCTCTCACCCTCCGGCCCGGGAAAATCCCGTATATGTATATATATAAAAAAATATATATGTATATATATATATATAATGATTAATATTAAATATATAATGATTTGAATATGATTCACAATCAGAATTACATGCGCTTACCAACACTCAGCTAAAAAATGTATATATATGTATGTATATATATATATATATATATATATATATATATATATATATATATATATATATATATATATATATATATATATATATATATATAAATATAAATATATATACAAACAATACTGATTAACAATATATTTAATATAACAGATGTATTGTATGAACAGTACAATTGTTCACACAAATTGTTACCAGCTATAATAATTGCTCCTTCATTATGGAAGTGACTACCCCAAAAGAACTAGGGATACTTGACAAGTTAAATGTATAAATCTAAAAGTCGACCTGTTGCCATTCAGCTAAAGATAGATTGCTATTTCAAGGATTAGTTAATTAATTAAGATGGCATTGATGAAGAATTCTTGTGTCTTTTTAAATAATAAAAAAAAAGAAAACTAACAAATAATGAATGAGGAAAATAGCACAGAACCGAAATGAGAATTAGTGTTGTATTTTATTTTTTTACTGAATAATTTGAGATTAATGTGGTTTTTCTTGACCTTAACACATTTTTTAATTTTTCTTTTATTCAAGACATGCTCATCCCTGATTAAATTTCTTAAATATGAAAAGAAGCCCAAGAGGTACATTGAGTTACTCAAAAATGTACCCAATACACGTGCATTACAGTAAAACAAACAGAGCTGAGTGTTGGTAAGCGCATGTACGCTGATTGTGATTCATATTCAAATCATTATATATTTAATATTAATGATTATATATATATATATATATATATATATATATATATATATATATATATATATATATATAAGTTATTATATAATTTATTTTCAAAAACCTCTGAGTATCCTTTGATCAAAAACTCTCTTGGGATAACCACATCTCCCAGATTACTAGTAAATCCATAGCAATCCTTAAAAAAAATCCTACGATTCTGTGATTCTACTCCAGAAAAAAACAGACAGCTCCTTGTAACATCCCTTGTTTTCTCCCACTTCGACTAGGGTTGCTAGGTGTATGGAGGATTGTACACAAGACTAAAGGAGAGATTGAAGGCACTTATGAATTGTTTCATACCAGAACCAAAAATCATCCCTATATCCTAGAAATCCTTATTCTACGTTCCTCAATCCATTCTCTTAATACCAGATCTTAACCAAAGATCTATATACTCCCTCCCAGAAAACCACTTCCTTCAGAAAATCCTTCGTCATTCGTGCTACTTCCTTTTGAAACTAGTTATACTTTTAGGACCGTCTAAAACTAAAAAAATATTTTAATTGCAAAAATATTGTAAAATAATTCTTTAGTCAGGGAGAAACAATATAAAGAAAGTTTATGTATATATAAACAGGGTGTCCCGTAAGTAGAGGGAAATATTTATAGGTGTGATAGCAGACCTTGAAAGCTACAAAAAATTCATATGAACAATCGGCCAATTTTCAGCAGATAAGTAGCAAATCCAAGTTTTGTGGTTTTGTAAGCGAGTCATGGTTTTTATTGAATAGAAAGCAATAACTAAAGAAATATTAAATTTAAGTAATTAATAATTACTTCATTGTAAACAAGATGAAATTACTTTAAATGAACAAAGAGTTTATCATTGTTAAAACCATCCACAGAGGACTTTTGAGTGGCTAAACTAAGCTATGTTCTGTTTTTAAAAAAATCATAAATTATTCGCCATTTTTTTTTATCATCATTCATCTATACATCTGCTATCCCACTTTTATAAAAACTTCTTCGTTTAATATTCTCTAAGTCTGTATTAATTCTGTTGAGGTTAATTAGAAAAATTAAAAACAAAAAAAAAAGTTATTAATTCTTGTTATTCTATAATTTAAGATGTATTATAATAATTCCAATTGCCTAAACACACATTTTATTTATATAAAAAACAAATTTGAAAAATACTTATTTTCAAATATTTTTCGGATTAATTGGTTATAAACTGTGTTTTTCACCCAGATATCTATTATAGGAATTAATGAGTGAATGAATGAATTTCTATTCTTAAAATTTATGTTTAAAATAAATAAAAAAACCCTGCAGTTTGCTTCAATTATTTTAATTAAAAGGTTGATATTAGGATCAGGAACATTTAGTATGGCAATTATAAATACAGATCAATTTATAAAATAGAGATGTGGGTGATAGTTTATAACCGATTTAATGGAAAATGTTTTAAAAATCAGTACGTTTCAAATTATTTTTTTATAAATAAAATGTTTGTTTAGAAGAGCGTCTGAAGAGGTCTGCAGGTCTGAAGAGTGTGCATGCCGAGCCACTAGTCCTGCACGGCCAATCCATTGATTAGGATATGGGATATGATTGAGCAAGGCCGGTCAATGATCTTAATTCCTTATCAGAGTTAGAAATAAAAAAACACGAAATTTCTAGCAAAGAAGGTTTTAAAAAAAATATCTCCTGGAAGAATGAAATAGGTTCAGCCCGGAGTCAAACAATACGTCGACTCTATTACAAACATACTGAAAGGAGAGGTAGAAAATAATGGTTCTGGTTTTATTTGTTTACTCTAACCATTTAAGTCTTTTATCTATTTTTCTACGGTGTGCATCAATTTCACTGTTGTCATGGGGAAAGACGTAGTAATACATATCAGGTTATAATTGGAAACATTGTACCACACAGCCTTGTCTTTCTAAAATACAGGTAAAAAGAAACCCTTAAATCTTTCATCAAAACAGGATGAAATCACTACATTGCATTTACTAACACATGCTCTGTTGTAGAGATGAGGAGGTGTTGGGATTTAATGGAGTGATCACATCCCTTGCTTTTTTCCATCCAGATGATGAAATGTTGATTGAATTTGTAAATTTGTTTATTTGACCAAAAGGTTTGTTTTTTACATTAACCAGAGACATAACGTTCTATGGTTGGATTTTCCAATTATAACCTAAAATATATATTTCAATCCCTTAGATTTTTACTCTTTTATATTAACATAATAACAAAAAAAAGGTGGATGAAATTCAGCCTTAAAAAATGAACAAATTTCATTATCAATTTAGATGATGAATAATCAAAAATCATTACTTTTACATTAGTTTTTTTTAGAAATAAAAGTCTGTTTATGCATTTACATTTATTATTATACATGTGTGGTGGCCGAATAAAATGAAATTAAAGCTTTGCAATAATTTATGGTAGTCATTATTGCTGAATACAATGGCACTTTTAGGTGACAGGTTATTTCTACATTTCTGCCGGAAATCGGACAAAGTTTATATAAAATTTTTTGTAGCTCTCGAGGTTTTCTATTACTCCTATAAATATTTCCCTTTACTCACGGGACAAGCTAACTAACATAATTATCCATAAAGTCCTCAGTATTCCACTTATTGCAGATTTGGTACAAAACAGATATGCTTCCTTCAATCCACACTAACTCACGAGTTTGTGATACGTCAGTTCAATTCTCTCCCGGTTGCCCTCTGAAGCGTCCGAAAAGGAGACAACCACGAGATCAACTAGCTTAGAGTAGTTATTCAAGTATTGGAACCAATGGTTAGTTTATTTACAAGGTTTATATATCAAGTTTTTATTGTATACTATTACTTTATATTTACAAGTCGTATTATAAATTTCAGTTGTAAATTCCAATAGATAAATTGAAGAAAACAAAATGTAAAAATGTTTGAGAAAAAACTTTTAGGTCATAGAAATCAGTCATTTTAAAACCGAAATTATTAAAAAATCAGGAAATTTAAATCACGTATCTGACAACTGAAATTAAATTTGTTTAAAACAACTTAAGTTTTCACGAAATAATAACGACTTACAAATTAGATATGTTTGTGCTTGATTGCGCTTCAATTAAGGTGTCAATTGTGATTCATGAGCAGTATCTAACAGTAATTATGATTGAATGAATGAATGGAAAATAATTGTATACTAGGGCTGAAGCCTCCTCAGAATAATACCGGAGTTCAAAAATTATGTATATCAGTCTGGCAGTTAGATATAATACATATATATACAAAAAAAAAAAAATACTAAGGAAAATACAAATATTTACATAAACACTAAGGAAAATACAAATATATACAGAAAAATAATTAAATAAAAATAAAATAGCTTTTATCAATTAGCTGCTGGTGAATGGATTCTCTTCCGTGATGCGGCTGAGAGAGGAGCGCTGTGATCTCTTGGAGTCTTGCCTTGTCCTTCACACGTGGGGGAAAAGGTCCGACTCGGAGCTCCCTCGGCTGACTGTAAATAAGTATGAATGTGTTTTTATTTATTATTATTATTTTTAATTTATTTTTTTAATGTAGTATCATGTTTGATTTATTCTGTTACTCCAAGTTTTAATTTATTTTATTTTGTTATAATCTTGTTTTTCTTTTATTGTATATATGTTATGATTGTGTTTCATTCATCCTAAATACCCAATGCCCTTAATTGAGGCAAAATGTATTTTTTTTCTTCCAATAAAAATATTTAAAAAAAGCTGCTGGTGAACAACTTTAGTTACACAGCCTAAAATGTCTTATAAGCTTGCGAAAGAATGAATGTGTAGTAGGTGGTGGAATAGGAGTTGTTTGAAGGAATTTGTGGATGTGGATTGACGAATGGAGATAAGTAAGAAGTTTCAAAAGGAGGTAGCACGAATGACGAAGGATTTTCTTAATGAAGTGGTTTTATGGGAGGGAGTATATAGATCTTTGGTTAAGATCTGGTATTAAGAGAATGGATTGAGGAACGTAGAGTAAGGATTTCTAGGATATAGGGAGGATTTTTGGTTCTGAGGACTTGGAAAAGGAAAATGCCAAGAAGAAACTACCGTCGGATAGCAGGATAGAGCCAATTCAACTCCGTGTACATGCTGGAAACATGAGAACGTCTAGAAATCCCTAAGATAAATCTTATGAAACAATTCATAAGTACCTTCAATCTCTCCTTTAGTCTTGTGGACAATCCTCCATACACCAAGCAACCGTAGTCGAAGTGGGAGAAAACAAGGGATGTTACAAGGAGCTGCCTGTTTTTTTCTGGAATAGAATCACGGAATAGTAGGAATTGTTATGGATTTACGAGTAATCTGGTTACGAAATGTGGTTATTCCAAGAGAAGTTCTGGTCAAAGAGTACTCTACTTTAGGACCTCAACTGTTATAATTAACCTCAACTGAATTAATACGGACTTAAAGAATGTTAAACGAAGAAGTTTTCATTAAAGTGGGGTAGCAGTAGCATGAATGATGATAAAAAAATTGCGAATAATTTATAATTTTAGTAAAAACTGAACTTAGATTAGTTTAGTCACTCAAAAGTCTTCTGTGAATGGTTTTAGCAATGATAAACTCTTTGTCCATTTAAAGTAAAATTCATCTTGTTGAAAATGAAGTAATTATTAATTACTTAAATTAAATATTTCTTTAGTTATTGCTTTCTATTCAATAAAAAACATGACTCACTTACAAAAACACAAAACTTGGATTCGCTACTTATCTGCTGAAAATTGGCCCATTGTTCATATGTACTTTTTTGTAGCTCTTAAGGTCTGCTATCGCTCCTATAAATATTTCCGTCTACTTATGGGACACCCTGTTTATATATACACATACACTTTCTTTAAATTGTTTCTCCCTGAATAAATCTTATTTTTGCAATTGAAATGTTTTTTTTAGTTTTAGACGGTCCTAATGTTAATTCCTTAATTGCAAGTGACCTAAGGCCGTCACAGTTGAAGTTTTCTGCATCAAATCTAAATCTCCATCTCTCTCTATTCTACAGCCCGCTCATCCCAATTTTGATCCTCCTCTTCTTTCTTCTATCTTATTTATAGTTAAGTTTGAATCATTATTAAAGTTGAGAATGACAAAAGATCTGAGTTTAGGATATAATAAATACAGAATTGAGAGTATTCTAAGTTTTTGGGGGTAATGAGGTAGCTAAATGAACGAGGAACTACGTTATTAACGCCAGGGCCGGAGTTTTAGGGTTGACTAATTTGAAAAATTAAATTTATAATAATTTTAAGAACCGAAACAATAATTTTCCAGTATCTTTGTTGAAATGAAGGGAACAAACTGCTACAATCCCTTAAAATGTGTACACAGCCGAAGAATAAGAGGAAGAGAAGCGTTGTCACCATCTCCAGCTAACGACCTGCAAACAAACTCTTCGGCTTCCCTCGCCTTTACTCCTTTACACCTTTACTCCCGATCCCCTTTCATGGTGTCTTAGCTGTGAACTCTATGAAGAAATGTACGGTTTTAAGTTTTAATATATTGTATATGTATATGTATATGTATATATATATATATATATATATATATATATATTATTATTATTAAAAATAATATATATATATATTTTTTTTTTGTGAAGCAATTGTTATTAACTTGAATTAAATACTTTTTTATTTTCCGCTTCGTATTCAACAAAAAACTTGACTTACTTGGAAAAACACAAAAAATTAAATTTACTACTTTTCTACACAAGTCCAATATCATCTTTTCTAACATAGCATTTTACTTAAGGGGCGCCCTATGTATCTATGATACAAATGGAGATTGCTCGAGAAGTAGACCCAAAACTAGAAGATGGATGACTAGATGTTAGCAATGACCTGAGGCGGATCTATAGGGGGGATTTCAGGCTTAAGCTCCCCCCTCTCTCCAAAATGGTAAAATATTACCATGTCTTATTAAAAAAATATTTAAAAAGTAATATCGTTTATCTGATTACATCTAATCGGACCTCAAGAATTAATTAAACTCTATTTCATATAGGTAATGAATAATAATGAATTTTCTATTACTTTAATTGCTTTTGCTTTAGAATTAAAAAAAAAAAAAGTTTTTTTTGTACTGTTTATTTTGTTCCAAGACATTGAAACGTTTCTTGTTTCCTAATTATTTAATATTTAAAAGAAAGTTTAGTAATAAAAAAAAATTGTTATTAAATTTTGTATAAGAAGTCTTACTCACTAACCAAAACATATCGCCATTTTATCGTAAAAAAATAATTCGGAGTGGAGGGGGTTTATTCTTCCCGTAAAAATAAAAAAAGTAAAACAAAGTATCACCCACCTACCGAAACATAAGCATATCCATTTATCTTTAAAAAAATATTGGAGGGGGGTAACTCTCTTTCCACCCTCAACAAATAAAAAAAAAATGAAAGTAAACAAAGTATCAGCCACATACCGAAGCATATGTCCATTTTATCTTTCAAAAAAAACGGAGTGGGGTTAACTCCCTCCCCTTCCTCCCACAAAAAAGTAATATAAAAAAAAGTATCACTCCCCCCCCCCCCCTACTCAGAGATATTGCCTGGAGGGGCACCGGAAATTTGGTATCGCCCAGAGCTTCTCAAGATCTATATATGTGGTTTAATATTGCTCAACATAGTAGTTACACGTACAATTATATTGACACTGTTTGAATAATATTGAAGAAGATTCAATGCAAAAAAAAAAAATGATAACCAGTTTGACCGACCTCAATATAGTGTAGCCCTTACACGGTCAATGTATTAACGAAACTCGTTATTGATTCAATAATATTGACCATATAAGGAGCCCTTTAGGGTCTTGCCTTGCCTTCCAAAAGTGGGCGAAAGCTCCCAAGGCTGACTGTAAATATTTATATATGTATATATATATATATATATATATATATATATATATATATATATATATATATATATATATATATAAACGGTATTTCTATTTTTTTTTTCGGGGAATGCCCCGAATGCCCTGTATGCCTAAATATAAAAAATGAAATATAATATAATACTGTATGTGGCTGAAGTGCTCTCGCTCAAACTACACTGGCTTCTTCACCAGTGACTTGTTTGAGAGAGTAGCGCAGGAATTTGTTAGAGTTGCTTTTCCTTCTATAGTTAGAGGAGAAGCCTGGCTTTGGGTTCCCTGCCTGATTGTATATACTGTATATAGGTATGACTGTGTTTTTATGTTTTTAATTTACTTATCTTTAGGTTATTTTATTTTTTATTGTACATAGTTTTTTATTATTATTTAGTTATTATTTTACTTTTGTTAATTTTATATTTTCTTTATATATGGTGTGAATGTGTTAATTTATCACTATAATCATTGTCCACGAGACATAATCTTATATCCCTAAATAATAAAAAAATATATATATAATAGATGACTGTAATCAAGTATTAATATGTGTCAAGTATTTTTTAATATTTTATTCAACTTTAATAACTTTCCTTTCGTTTTATTTCATTATTTTTTTTAGTATTTACACAGAAACTACAACCCCCCCTCCCTCCACTCTAGCAACGATTGCAAGTTGTTCCTCGAGGCCGTAACAAAGAACATGGAGGTAGCTTTTAATTTGTAAGAATCTCACATTGTAGTAGGCCTCCATTTACACTTCGCCCTGTGAAAGATTAGACCCCTACAACAAAACCAAAACAAGCACTCTAACAGGCCCGCCTACACCCTCACATACACATAACATTCCTCAAAACTTCATTATATTTCATTGTTCAAGACTCCAGTGTATTTCCGTTTAAAACTTGGTTCTAAAATTTTCCATGATCACAAAATGGAATTTTTTTAAAATTAAGATATTACGTACCCACGTACGAACCAGAGTAGGGATATCAAAGTTCATTAATCGGAAGCTGACAAATAAATATTCACTAACCCAGATGTGAATCGAACCAACAACTTTCAGAACCATACAGTCAGGAACCCTTCCCTATTTTTCTGGTCACATTTTCTCATATTTAGTTGGAAATAATAAAAACTAAGATAATAGAACTTAGCGCTTATTTTCTATTCATAGGTATATAAAAAATAATACATAAAACTGTACGTGAGAACTATAATGAAGTATGGTTGAAGAATAATTAGCCATATTTATAAATAAATAATGAAGTTCATAAGTAAATAAATTTATTTGTTTATTCATCACACTCAAGAATTAAATCAGAATGCATAAAGTAAGTCATCAATATCAGCTTCATAATTAACAGTTTTGATTAAGTTCTTTCTCTCACTAATTTCCCAACTTCAGCCAAGAAAGTTTGGACTAGATAGAGATGGATTAAGGCTCAAAACGTCACACGTAAAGCATTTTCATATAAGAGATTAACTTTCATTTGCACTATTCAATAGAAAATTAACGGATGTAATAAAAAAATGAAAATATTGATTTAATATATTATACTAGGTAAAAATATAATTTATTTTAGTATCAACCGAAACAGAAAATGATAAAGTTTTACGTTACATTTCTGAACGAATCACGAACCAAAATTTCATAATCAATGTTTAAAAAAAAAGTACTTGTTTATATATATATATATATATATATATATATATATATATATATATATATATATATATATATATATATGTGTGTGTGTGTGTGTACATATATATGTATATAAAATGTTTCAATTGTTTTCAGAAAAAGTATTTTGAATACAAAATATCAAAAATATGTTGATGATGTATATTTCATTATTGTTTGATAGGACAGACATTAGATCCAAATAGTCGTACTTTATTTTTAGTTTACATACAACGTTTCAGCTCTTAGGCTATTTTCAAGGGAAGGAACCTTTTAACAAAAAAAAAAAAAAAAAATCCCATCGTTAATAAATTTGCTCATTAATTATTTCCATAATTTATTTTATATTTACATACTTTGTTTTAATATAAAGATAAAGTGTAAATATTATACTTATATTAAAGTACAAATATTATAATACATATTTAATATAAAATCATATGCCATAAATTGCTCTCATCACAATACTTAATACTCTATAACTAAAACCTCTAACCATAAGGTTATGATTATTTAGAAAATAATTTATTGTTATTTGAATTCTATTGAAATTATATTTTTTATAAAAATTACATTATTAAAATATCTCTACGTATTGTTTAACTGATTCGAATCTTTTTATTATGATAATAACATTTTACTCACTGCTGTATTATTATTCAATTTATTTTTAATTTTGTTATTAAAAATTATAAAGTTTATTTTCATATCCTAAATTTAGTCTTACAATTAATTTTTTTAATATTTACGATTTAGCATGTTTTTGTTAAATACTTTAAACCGGTATAAAACTCATCATTTTCGTATATCAATATATTTACAAATTAATCATACTCATTACCTCTGCATGATGATATTATATTTATTAGATGATTTTATAGAAAAAATCGAAAAATCGATTTCAAACCCTGATTCTACAAAAACCCATATACACTGCCATCATAATGCCGACTCTGAAATATAGAATTGAGCTTTAAGGTTCCAGAAATTCATATAATTCCTCTCATATGCAATCCTTATAATACAAAATCCTAAATATGTTTCCTTATTATGTCAAAAATAAAAGTATTCATAAAGACCTCATAGTCCGTTGTACAGGACCTTTTTTATCAAATTATTAACATCTGCCTAACGAAAATTCTCAGAAATGTGGTTTTCTAATTAAATAAATTAATTTAATGAGGTACTAAAAATGCGTAATACTCATTTTCTTTCCATCTGAATCCTAAGGTAATTTTATTACAATATCGAAAAAAATGGGTGGCCTACAAAATTTTTTGGGCCCTTTGGCCGATACAACCTCGTTATTTTGACATGGTGGGAAGTCACGTCCGACACGTGGAAGTCATGTCCGACGGCCCAAGATTTTGGTATTTGGTAATTTGGTATCTTCTCGATTTTGCGATCAAATTATCTTACGATTCAAGCAAAGCAAATGAGCGTTCATGAATTTTTTATTATCTAATTAAATAGACAAAGTTTGTCGATCTGCAGATTGAAAACGCCTCAATTCCGAGAATTTTCTTAAATAAAATATCTTTAGGTTACGATGAGATGAAGCTATTCACGAAGTTTTAGGCGGATGTTGATAATTTGATAAAAAAATTTCTGCATCGCGGACTATCAACATTCCCTTTGTTGAATACTTGGTTCGAATTAGGTATTCTTCTTTTAAATTCAAACTCTTTGGTCTCTCAAAACCTCTAATTCACTTATTTTCATCCAAAACAATTCCTGACAACCCTCGACGCGTCCAAAAAGAACATGGCCAAGGGACCCTAATGAATTAATCTAATCATTGAAGTGTTAGCAATTGGAAGCTTTTTCACAAGGTCTTACCATGTCTTTTATTCTAACAGCAGGTTTGGATGTTGTATTTGTTTATACAGTTGTAAATATCAATAAATAAACAATAAAAAAAAATACATTTTTTGTATTATAATATCTTACAGGAAGATATCAATAAATAAATATCAATAAATAAATAAATATAAATATAATAAATAGTAATAATAATAAATATAAATAAATAAATAAATAATAAAAAATAAAATACATTTTTTGTATTTTGATATCTGATAGGAAGATAAAAATAATTTTTTCGTGTTAAGTATTTTAAAAATAAAATATAATTACAAACAATGTATTTTATATTACTTCTTAAAATGCAAAATACAAAAAAGCTATTTTAAAACATTCCATTTGTAATCCTACCAAAGTCTGATATATATATATTTTTTTTTCACCCCTAATGTACATTTGTACTGATTGTATGTATGTACATTTATTCCTATTATTTTATAGTATCTTATTTTATTTAAAATAAATTAACTTTATATAACTACCTAATTGTAAAATATATATTCATAACTATTAGACACCTTAAATGTTCCACACTATTTATGTAGTTCATAATTTTCCATAAAAGATTTCCTCTTTTAATGAAAAAATAAAATATTATATGAATCTGTATTAAGCATTTATACAACTCGGCCATTAACTCCAATCGAGTCCTCTACATCCTTTATATATCAATAATGCCATATAATAAAACTTGAAATACACCAATCAGCAAGAAGTAATATAAAAACATCCAAGATTGGAAGCTTGCTCAACCTATAGAGCTTTAACATCAATCGTTGGTTCTCTGGTTCACCAACAGATAGCATACCGTTATGTATCATGTTGTTCTAGTTGAAATGAAATAATATAGGATTATTATATATAAACTTATATAGGACTATTTTTCTTTGAATATTTTTTCGAATGAATTAAATCAAAATAACCTTATTTACTAAAATAATCATAATTTTGCTTCTGTTTTATGACTTAAGGTATTCATTGTATTTATTTGATGTTCACATAATTATCCTACTCAAAATACTGAGAATTAATTTTTTAAAGAACAGATAAAAAATCTATTCAATAGCAATAAAATTTCTAGTCTTTAAATTAATCAGGTCTTTCCGAAAATCTAATATCATGTTCTAAGGATTATGAATAAATTCATACGGATATTATTAAGAAAAAAACTAATAGTTTTATTTTATTTTTTTTTACACGAACGAACGTATGAATAAATCATTAATTCACACAAATACAAAATATACCAAAGCATAAAGTGGCTTGGGGAGTAAGCCGTTTATCGAATTGCCCAATTACATATAACTGCAAAATTGCTTAATAACTACATATTGATTAGAGAAAGACACTTGTGGATTCAGGATTGAATTTGTGGGAGGGGGGCTTCAGGCCGAATTTTTTTTTTTTTTTTATGGATAAGTATTAGTACTTTGGTAGAAAAATAAAGAAACTAACTAATTACCGATGTGAAATGATGATTAATTGGTTCTTGAAGTTCTATTAAATGTAAATACACGAACAATAACACTTTTACAGATATTTTGCTAATATTTATTTCATAAGAAATGGTTATATTTTAACATTTTGGGTTAAGCTTCAGCCCGAAAGCCTCCCCTCCCTCCGGAGATCCACCTGTGGAGCTGGATATATTCATTTCTGTAGCAATATTTATTGATGCTAAAATTATAAAATGATATGACTCTAAATCTGCAGCGAATTCAGGTTTTAATTTTTTTGGGGGGGAGAAGAGGTTTTTTAATTTTTTTATAACGCTAATTACGCAAAGAGAAATAGAAATAAACTATATAAAATGAGGTTTATGCAATACTCGGATATCTGCTGAAAAATAACAAAGAACAAACGACACTTCCAGGGGAAATAACGCATTTAAGAATAATTTAATAATATATTTTTTCTCTACACGAACTTTCGTTTTGTTGATTTACATGCGTTATAATTTAAATTGAGTACATAAAGCGATTGTTTAAGTGGTTGGCTCACACTGAAAAAAAATACGGAAGAACTGAAACAAAAATTTATGTTTTATTTTTTTAGTGGTTTAAGGTCCCCCTCCGTGTGGATCCACCAGTGCTCCAGATTGTTAATGCTCAATTCAAATTGGTTAGCAGTCAATTATTGTTTTTTATTGCCTTCGTTTCGACCCAAGCTTGTGGGTCATCATCAGGGCTGAAAAATTTATAACATAATATTATTTACAAAGAAATATTAGCTATTACATTTGTTCTAAAGAATATGTTTTTTTTACTAAGCTGTTCTTACAAGTATATTTAAACTTCTAGACCTTCCCTGATTATGGAGATAATGGTCCAACAGCCGTCCTGGGAAGTAATTGTTGTAAATAATAGTGATTTGTTCTAAGTCTATTATGTTAATTATTTGATAGTTTATTACGTATATTCATTTATAGCATATATAGTCATGTATTCACGTCATTCTTTACATAAAAATTTCACATCATAATTATATCTCTGATGTTATAAATGTCTCAAACCTGATGATGATACAAAAGCTTGGGTTGAAACGTTGTCTATAAAAAACTAAAAAATTGACTGCGTCCTGACAATCTTTTACCCACGATATGTAGAACAGACAACAAACTTCCTTCAATAATTCAATATTTTACTGTTTTATATAAGTACCTATGCGGCAGGTTTTATTTAACTTCACCCATATTTATCATTTCATGCGGCATTGGTTTACTTAACCAAAAATCATATTCTGAACTCTATAAAAACGGGGCATATTCCCAAGAAGTAGTAAGTGTCCTTCGGTACGTTTAAATTACAAATGGAGCAAGTGCCATATTGAGCCTTTATTTTTGGTGTTAAAATCCAGGAATATCCTATTTTATTCATCATAAAGTATTTTAACCAGATTTTTAAAATATTGAAATGGCATATTCGATTCAGAGGCGGATATAATTAAATTTCATTCTACAAAAAATAAGGTATTTTTTGCTAAAGGCACTCTCCTACTTCAAACTTATCTCACAATCAAATTAAAAATTTTTTATGAAGCTTAATTAATCTTTTTTCCTTTGTTGGCCCAAGACTTCTTTACTGTCTTTATTGTTTTATTATCAAATAATGAAGAAATGGATGTAAATTATTTAATTTTTTAAAAGTCTATTTTAGATTCTTCTATAAATCTGCACAAAGACTGAATGATATCCCTATCTAGATCTGCCAGCTCTTGGAGTAAAACGCTATGTTGTTTTTTATTATTTGATTTAATTTTGTCTATTTTTATTATTTCATTTATTTTTATAAATATGTTGTAATGTTTCGTAATGTTTTTACATTATATATGTATAATGTTTTGGTCTATTTAATATATATCTTGTGAAATGAAAGTATTTTTTTATTACTACATTTGTTTTTGTTAAAAATTTCAATTATATGAATATAATACAATAAATATGAATACGAAGATATTATCAGAATTATCAGTGTTTCGATTATCGCATTTCGAGCATTTATCGTTTTTATTAACTTTAATTATTGTCAAGACGCGATTTGTACGACTTTAATCTATACTCAATCTTGTAAGTATAGCTGCTTATTTTCTGTTTAACGTAACACTTGGAGAACCATGGGGCTTTGGCTTTCGAACTTGACTCCTAGGCATATCTATCCTGTCATGCCCCAATAAAATATTTTTTTATCCATTTAGATATTTCCTGTGAAGGTAATTTTGCATTTTTAGCTCTTCCAGAACCTCGCTTTGCCATCATATCAGCTCTTTTATTCCCAAACAAACCGACATGATCTGGAACTTATTGAACTTTAAATTTGTTATTTGTTGAACTTCATGTATTATGCTTATTTAGTAAGCAAGATGAAGTATGTTGTCGATTTATATTTTTGAGTGAATTGCATACGGACGCGAAATCTGTTAGAATTATGACATTTAATATAATTAATATATATATATATATATATATATATATATATATATATATATATATATATATATATATATATATATATAACTATTTTGTTTTTTATAAAGTTTGTGATGATTTTTATACGTTTTAGACAATATTTCCAGTGTTTTCTATTTTAGAACTGTTGGCGGATAGCGTATTTGGAAAAATCTGATTGGAATAATTTGAGGTTCGTTGGTAGTTATTTGTGACTTAAGAATGAAGGTGCATGGATCGAGTGGTCCGGGTTCGATGGCAAGTGCGTTAAATAAGTTTTTTGTTTCGTGGGCTATAATTCCTAATTTAGAATGTATAGAGTGCAGTTTCGAATAGCTTGATATAAAGGGTGGGAAATATTTTAGGCCACTTTTAAAAGGAATTTTTTTACTAACCAATCCCTTCTCATTTGAAAAGGCAATCGCCTGCTTCTGCTTGCTATGTATTTGCAGGGCTTGTGCGGAATGCTCCTAAACATAACATAAGAGCATTGTTTTGTATTGTATCTGGCTTTTTAAATAGAGGTGAGCTAAACTCATTGTATTGGGTTGGCAAATAAGTCCTTTCGGTTTCAGGATGAAATAAAACTCAATGTATTATAGAAATAAATTTTATTTTATTCTACAATATACTGACCATATGACTTTCCCCCATCTTTCCACTTACTGCATAATTCCATGTTCATAGAATGTCTGTAGTTTACTGTTAAAAAAATAATCCAAGTTGGTGGGGAAAATGGTCCCATCCAAGGCTCAATAATTTATTGCGAGTGACCAATGAGGTGTGGGGCCTAGCGTTGTCTTGGTAAAACACACCACCCTTCCGATCTTTCATCACTCTTTAGGATGTTATCCAGTTCTTCAAAGCCGTATGAATATTTTTCTGATTTAATGCCTACGTAAGGAATAAATAAACAAAAACTACTTTTTTTTTATTTTTTATCTCCATTAATAATTTGTTTACGCAGGTGTTGTTGACGTCATTTTGTGTAGTTTATGTGACCCTAAATTCCTCCTAAATTTCTGGTAAATAGCTAAAATCGTATTTAAGTTATAAATTTTTTTGTGATTTTCGTAAAAAAAATCATGTGACGGACCTAAACATTAAGCCTGAAAACATACCCGAGCTTGTGCAAATGGTTTTATAAGCTTGAGTGTGATACATTTAGGACCATAGCAATCTTTCGCACTGATTGTGTGGGATTTTGATCAACAATGGCTTTAATATTGATCGTTTGAATTTCATGTGGGCGACCAGACCGTTGAGCATCATTGATATTAAAATTTACTGAATGAAACTTGGCATAAGTGTTCTGGATATATGAAAGTTTCATGGAAAGGATTTTATTGTATTTATCATTTCAATTGTACCTCTGTTTATGTGGATGATTAATTGTTTTTTTTGTTGTTTTTTTTTAATTAAAAGGATGATTTTTCATGGAAATATATTTATTTGAACGTTAAGCATACAGATCTGAATATACATATGAACTTCTGATATATTTCAGCAATTTATATAAAATATTAAATAATTAGCTTATTAAAGAATTTTGCATTTATCGTGAGGGTACTTCACTATCAAGTGTGTATAAATATGGAATTGGATGGGAATTAATTAATTAAGTTCGATTTTATCAATAATTTCCAAACAATATAATTTACTTGATTTATTCATTCCAATTTACTGAACCCTTCATTATTTTTTATTCATCGGAATCGGAATAAAAGCAGAACTAATCAGAGAGTTAGATATACAGGAATTGATCAAGGTTGAAAAACGAATCAATAAATTGGGAATCAAAGTAACACATTCATATCAGCAGTCGTTTAATATTTAAGAACAGATTGTAAAATTAATAAATTAAAGTTGGCGAAATTAACATGTTCGCAACTACTTCATAAGGTACAACACCACAAGATATTTAAATGTTGTAGGTAAAACTATTAGAAATATGGCAAAAATTTTATTATTTGACTCAAAAAAAAAAAAAAAATAAAGATTATTATGCAAGGAGACCTTACGAATTCCTAAATAGAACAAATTAAAGAACACAACATTGAACAGAATGAAACTTGTAAGGTAACACAAACGAAAAAAAAAATGTTTTGCGCATGCTATTTTCAGCCTTATCTAAGAGCTATTTTAACTGAAATAACTTTGAGTTTGCTAGACTTTTAAATCTTGTTTCTCAATCTTGTCAAGTGACAAGCTATTGAAATTGGCCTCCGTTCTCAAGCCTGAACGCTAAGACATCATCACAAAATTCAATTTAAGTTTGTGAACTGCTTTAACAGTTTAATTTTTTTATTTTTTGAAAAATATATTAATTTCAAGATAACTTATGTTTTTTTTTTAATAATGCTTGAATACATTTATTTATGAAATTGGTTGCTTTTTTTTTTAATTTATTAAATTTTTGTCACTATTACATGTTACATGCGATATACTATTACTATTATATGCGATATACTATTACTATTATATGCGATATTTCATAAGGAGACATGAAAAATTGTGTTTCATTTTGAACTGGGGCATTGAAAATCTATGTCTATTTTTAATAGGAAGGACGAGTAGGAGCGGGGAGGGGGAGGAAGTTTGGAGTTGATAGACCAGAAAACACGTGCCAGGAATTTATATTATACCCAAAATTTACGTGTGAAAAAAGTATCTTTTCAAAGAAAGGAATATAGTCTTTATTGAAAATTTGAAGTAAACAACATAATCATTGATAAAAGAACACGATTATATACATAATAATATATTTGTAGGGAGTGGGGTAGCTGAGTGGTAGGGCACTGAGCTTCCAATGCTAAAGATCCCAGGTTCGAACCCCAGCTCATGGCAGAAAATTTATTCATCTGTTTGATTGGCCGTGGGACAAATCTGGGTCGGAAGACCCTCCTGGGGCACACCCAGCCATAATTTGGGCACCCTTGAAGTACAATGAAAAGTACAAAATTTTGACTTATAGACTTTCTATGGGAGTAGTTAGGATTAAACATACTACAAGTCCTCATTACTAGGAGGTCAGTGAGGCAAGGGGTGCACCCAGAAATTCCTTTGGTTTTTAATTATATGTATAGATTTCCAAACCATCAGGGATCCTCTACACAGCAATGAATATCTTAATAGTGGAAGGAGATGGTCCGGGGTAGCCGTCATAAAGGGACTAAAATAGTGAAAAAAACACATTATATTTTACTTCTATCTACGGCATTTCATTTTTATTTTTTATTCATATTGTACATCTTTCTATAATTCCTTAATTCAATTTTTTATGTATATATATACAGGGTATTTCAGGTTTATGTGGCCAAACTGAAGAAATGAACTAAGGACCTGAAAACAAGAAAAAAAATTCCCCTGAAGTTATGTCCGCAAAAGCTTTGTTTAGGAGATATACTAACCTAAAGATTTTCGTTGTTATGAATTATTTACATTATATGAAATAAATATTTATCATTATAATAATATTTGTTGTAACTACTTTATTAATTATATGTAAACATTAACATTCATATTAAATGTTGTTCAAAGGGATTTCCTTGAGCATTAGTACAGGCTCGGCTTCTTACTTCAACAGCGGCAGTGGCTGAACGGCACTGGATATGTGTTATTGTTTCACAAGATTCAATTATCCTTCTTTGTAAGAAATTAAGGTCATTGACAGGAGATTTTGCAGACAGCATTCTGGTAAATGATATAAAATTTTTACTGAGAGATGCGGTTTCTATGACCGCGACCGTATATTTTTTAGTTGGGGGAAAGGTTGGGTAATAAGACAGTTTATAGCGAGGAAACTTCGCATTTGCCCAGAGAGTCAGATGTTGAAAAGCAGAAAAAATCGAGGTGCCGACAAAAAAATGCAACGAAAAATTCAAGACCCGGGAAGATATGTTTTTAACACATGTTGATTTGTTTTCGAAAAAAAAAAAAAAAATCTACAATTTAAAACAACCAAAAGGCAAGTAATGTACCAGCGCTTGCTCTAATATAACCACAAAAGTTGCTGCAGATTGCTCAATATAAAAGTAAGATGAAAAAGTTGTGAAAGATTAAGCAGCCGAAGTAGGCGTAGGTTGCCTCCTCCACATAAAATATTATATTGGTTCTTGCCTCACTCATATATGGTACACAGTAGGAGATATAGACTTTACGGTGCTCAGGGCGATACGAATGTTACATAAAGTTTTCTGCCGTAGAGTATAGAGGAAGTTTTATGTATTTTCGGCTTTGGTAAGATTACCCAAAGGATTAAGGGGTTCTCTGGACTCAACCGGTCATCCATACCTACTAACTACTGGAAAAAAACGTATCTAAAGACACTGCAGCTTTTTTTTATACTTTCACTTACGTATATATGTAATATATAGTAAGGGTAAGTATTACGATCGTAAAATTTTTCGAATCTCAGTATTCAACGGAAATATATGTTTTGAAGCCTCCTTAGTCAATCTACAATCTAGCTGATAAATGAAAAGTAGTACGAAACTGATATGAAGTATTTAAGGTTCGTATATGGGCCGGATGTGACAGCAACTTTTTCGTTAAAATCGGCTAACCGGAAGTACCACTTTATATGAACGCTGAAACACATTTTTACAATTTTTTCAAAAACGGTTCTAACGATTTTGGTTAAACTCGGTGTATCATTGTTTAATTAAGTGGTCTTAAATATCATTTAGGTCTTATCTCTGTTGATGTCACTTTACAGGGTTTAAATGCCCAACGTTCATATATGTCTTCCTCTAAAGTACCTTTAATATGATTTATTTCAAAAAGTTAATCATTTCGTATTATTCAGAGTTACGAACAAATGCTACATATAACTTTTGAAAGAATTTGATAAGTTAATAAAGGAGAAAACAATATAAAAAATTCAGAAAAACCTGCGTTGCTACAGACTGTAGCGCCTAAACATATGTACCGATTTCAATGAAACTTCGCTAAACTCATTTTCTCGACACCCTTTAAATTTATCTATAAAACATACTTCAAAGAAAAGAAGTTGGAAAAAAACTTGCGAGGGATGGTAAAATTAAATTCCGAATAACTCAAAAAGTATACACATTTTTGTAGATATTGTATGGTTTTTTAAAAGTTTATGGAATTTCCTAAAAAAACAAAAAAAAAATCGTTAAAATCGGACAATTAGGAGGAAAGATATGTTCTCTAGTTTTTTCCCCTGAAGAAGCGAAAATTTGGATAAATTTAAAATATACTTTTTTAATTGTTGAGACTAAAAAAAACTATAAAGTATCTTTCCTGAGAATATCTTTCATAAGAAATAAGTACCTAAATTTATACCTTTATTCTCAGTTCTATATTTCAACACTGCAATCACCACCACCGGAATCACTTACTGCCTGCTCAGATAACTTTTTCAACAAAAAATATCACTAAAATGACATTACCCAAAAATGTTGAAATTGGAGTTAGTCATTCTGTGGCTTATAAAAGCAATGAAAGTTGTGTTTTTTATGAAAGCAGATGGAGTGACTAGATTTTTATTGCCTACCGTCAATATATTAAATAGACATTTTGTAATTATAATGGTCTTAATGACTTGTTATCTATAAGCTTTAAGCTTTAGCACCGTTTAAAATGCACTTCAAAAAATTTTATAGTAGCCTAGCATTGCCAGAAAATAATTTCTATTCATAGTGCGGTAAGTGAAAGTTGTGTGTTGCGCGCACCAGATGGAAAAAAATCGATTTTTTGAATAAAAATTAATGCAAAATAGTTACTTACACTTGACAATTATAGTTACTATATGTAAAGAATTGGTATAATCACTATACTTTTGCATTTAACTCTTCCAATTTTTCATTCAGTCTTAGTTAGGTTTCTTCTATCTAAAAAATTACAGTAATATCTCTATAGTAATAAGCTAATAGGTAACTGCAATACACTGTTGCGAGAATCTTGCGCAAGAACAAGACCAAGAATGAGTAAGCAAGATTAAGACTGGCCTGGACTCTCCCATATTGACCCCCAGCTGCCTCTGTGAACTCTCCAGTCCATGCTTCTCTCTCAGCCTATCTTCCTCAAGTGTCCCGTCCATGTTGCTCTCTCAGCCTGTCTTCCTCAAGTATCCGCTTTCCAACCTTTCTGTCACCCCTCCCCCTCTCTTTTTGTAGTTTTCTCTGATTAGCTGAACTTTCGTAGCCTCAGGGATGACCACGCCCCCAGGCCGTACTCTCTCGATGGCGTTTTTCTTCAAACATGCACACGTTGTCTGTGATTTGGTGTTCTGCCGACCTTAAGTGTTTCGTAAAGGTGTCCTTAAGTGTTTTATTGCAGTTTACAAAAGGTTGGACTCAACAGTGGGTCGCTACTCTCCCTCCGGCAACCGCCAGGTGTTCGCACTTATGATTTAGACTTATTTATTCCTTTGAAATAATTAAATACATCCCACATGCGGTCTTTAGAATACATATCATGAGTTATCAAGCCATGTTGATAGAAACTACTTTGGGATTACCTTTTAATAATGATAATGAACCAGCAACATCGTCGGCTGTTGAAGGACCCATTGCTATCATATTTCTTCTTTTGTCTCTTGCGTTTAGAGATTTCACGAACTATCTGAAACACAATCATCTAACTCAGGGATCTCTAAGGTTTTTGACCCGTGGACCATTTTGGACCTTAACTAAGTTCTGTGGTCCGCATTGAATCCTTCACCCAAAACAGCGAGGGCCAAGGCTTCTGATGAAAATACAAATATTGTTTAATAAATGACACTTCAGCTATGATATGAAATTTTAAAGAGACAAAAAAATCATTTAATAAATATTATAGTAGCCTCATGTGATAAATTTCAAATTTTTTAAAAAATTTTATCTGACAATCAAAGAAATTTTCGTAGGTCGGACTAAAGGTGCTTGCGGGCTGGATCCTGTCCTTAGTTTGGAGACCCCTGATCTAACTCAACTATAGTGACATTAGCACTAAGCCTAATTTTTTTTATTTCTCTATTTATCGACAGCAGGTAGAAAGTTATTTAAAACAATACACAAAACTACTAGCATTGGAAAGAAAACATAAAACATTAATGTATCCCATAGTTTGTAAAATTTCTAAACCCACCTTTGTATGCATTGCTTCTAGCATCAACGCACAAACTAAAATAAAGAAAAGAAAAATTGGCTGAGAGAGAAATTGATTATTTGTATTCAATGATACTCAAGATTCATCATAAATTTGGGAATTTTTTTTTTTTTTTTTTTTTTTTTTTTTTTTTTTTTTTTTTTTTTTTTTTATTGAGAAATAATAAATTTTGTCTCAATTAAGGTCATTGTGCATTAGAGCTGTGTGAGACCATCATAAATAGTATTCGAGAATGGAAATAGGCTGCTCAGAAAAAGAAAGAATGGCGACTGATGTGACAGTAGGCCTTGACCCCACGTGGATTGTAGCGCCAAAAATTATTATGATAATGACGTATTATATGAATATATAATTAATAAATTGATTTTTTAAAATATCCTTTTAGCTTCACAGATAAATTCTGGGAAGCCGTCCACCGTTAATAACTAATCTGATATAATCCTTGATTAAAGAAACCGAATTCTGAATGTGATCCTGGAAAAAAATAAGTCTGGATAAAAGTGAACAGTTATTGCAAAAGAACCTAATTCCTCGTTATATTGTTTTTCTCTATTTTTAATAAAGAAATTGTTTTATGTACCACAGTTAACTAAGGATTACATGATTTATTTTGACAAAGAAATACAAAAAAACTACTTTTATTTACACCATGAATACATATTAAAAGTATTAAATATGCAGGATTGCAGATTACACAAGTTTCTAACAAAGGAATAAAAAAAAGTAAATAAAATATATTTTTATGGAGATCTTATCAAACTAATTAAAAATGAAAACATGTTTTTTATAAGGTCTCCGTATAAATATAAAGTATAAATACAATATAAGCTTTGAGAATATTTCAGAGTGATTAAATATCATCAACAAAAAATTGCTATATAAAAAACTATAGCAAGAAGGGAATAAAATTATCTTTTTGTAACAATGTGGAATAGTGTATAGTTGGAGTTCTAAAGCAATGTGGGGATTATTAAAAAGTTTTAAAATATATTGCGAGCATCATGTCCAAATATACAACATATGAAGTTTATCTAAATAAGGTATAAAATAATTTTAATTTTATAACTGGCTATCCCATAGTATATGAATCACGACATTTTATTTTTCATAAAAGAAGTAACTAAACTGTTTAATTGTAAAAACATTGCTGCTTTGATAACATATTGTCAATCGACATGGAAGTTTAATTATATTTGATGAATCGAGGGAAATATGTAAATAATAGGTAAGCAAGGAAATTTGTGTTGTATTTATAATTGGTAGTTGGGGATGCACATTTTTATGTCTAAAATATATTATTTTTTGTATTACGAATTATTAAATATGATTATGGATTGATGATTGACTACAGTGAATAATTGAAAAGAAGAATCGTTGGGATGATCAGTCAAAAAAAAAAATTGTAAAAATAAATAATTATAATTATAAAAATAAATAAATATAATTATTTGTTTTTACCATTTTTTGATCATCCCAACCATTCTTCTCTTCTATTATATGTGATGAATATAAACATAATTTATTTGATTTAACTGTACATAAGTAGATTTAAACATTAGTCAATGCCAATGTCGGAAACTGGTTAAAAACGCACAGGTTGAAGAGTTAGGGAAAACTTGCTAAAATTAATTTTCTTTTTATAAGAAAAAATATATAAACTGATTTATTTACACACTTTTTGGAGTTTGTGAGAATATTATCAGTTGGCAGAATATACATTTGTCGCTATTTCAAAATTTCTATCGGAAACCTAGTAATAATGTATAATTTCGCACGATCTGTAGGTTTTATAAAATTGATTATTTCACTTGGTCTATCGTTATTTATTTCTACAGTAGAAAAATCATAATAATTTCTAGAACTTGTTTCACTTCGAATTTTTTTGCTTTTTCGTTAATAAAATAGGTGTTTTTAAAGAAAATGTCGACTAATACTGCGATATAAAATATGCACCGTTACGCTTCAAATTTTTTATTTTTTTTTATTTTTAAAGTGAAATTCGTAATAATTTTAACTGACATGATCCGCTTAAGAGTAGTTAAATAATAGGGTGTATATAAAAAAAAAAAATGACCGTTTTTCAATTAAATATTTGTATTATTATTTCTTTGATATAAAATACAATCAATACTCAAAGTATAGTTCATTGTTATCTAACACCATCTGCTAGATAATTGCTCGATCCCATGCTGATACTATTCTTTGGGATGGGTGTCAAAGAACTCTTGGACCGCAGTTTCAACTACCACAAAATTATCAATTTTTTTTCCTTGAAGAAAATCTGCCATGTATCTAAATAAGTAGTAATCCGATGGTACAAGGTATGGCCAATATGGTAGATGAGGCAGGAGTTTTTCAGGCGAGGGGTTTTCAATAAATTTTCACGAATTTCTAACCTCTTAGCTGATTTCTGACGAATCTGACGAAGTAAGTTCGTGAGGGACCAGTCTACTGCTCTTTTTCACCTTCCACGTGGAGAGTACATGGCGACTGACAATATCTTTCGACACACCACACTCCCTAGCAAGTTCACAAGTACTTGTGGACGGATTTTACTCAACAGCTTCCTGCAGAACTTCACTAATATCCATTAATGGTCGTCTGGAGCCTTTCTTTCTTTCCAACGTCTTATATACACTCTAAATTTTTCTAACCAACGCCGCGCAGTGCGTTGGTAAAGGACACCTTTCCCTTCATAATTAATAATTTCACGAGCAGCTTCAGAGGCTTTGAATTTTTTTTTTCCAGTAATGCCTTAAACGACAATTTCGAAGGACACTGTCATGTTTCTTCATTGTAACGAATAACTAATCTGAGGCTTTGTTTGAAGAAGTCTAATGGGGTTAAGCAAGCTTAGAGAATGCTCTAAGGGGATTATTAAGTATTGGAAAGTATTAAACAGGATTAAAATATTAAAGTCCTTTTAAATCTTTAATTTGACAAAACGGTCATTTTTTGTACACACCTTATTAATATTAAAACTTTTTTTTTTTCTGAATGAATGTCCAAGAAATTTCTTGGTATGCACTAATATCTCAAATTTAACTTTAATTATTGCATTGAAAATAAAGAAAATAAGACAGGAAACGGTTAATGCCGCTCACCTTAGTGGCCAACTCCTCTCGCAATTAGCATCCTAGTTGAAAAAACAAATTTTTTTTTGTTTATTTAATGAAATGTACAACTGTATACAAATACAACTAGTGAATATGCGCAAATTATAAATAATGACATTTACAGGCTTGAAGAGATACTACCCAGTGGTAGCACTCCCTAAATAATTTTAAGTAAGAAGATCACGGGGCCATCTCCTTAAAAAAAAAAAAAAAAATTAATGAAAATTTGTCGTTTAAATTCAATAGTTTTCATTTATACGTAAGGACAGCAATATATACGATGACGGAGTTTCCATCTTATTTAATTAATACGCCCCATTTTTCCTGGTATTTAAATTTGAATAATGAGGCTAGGTTATGCCTGCACTATATCTTAACCATTATCTACATATTAATGCCCTCTTTCTACAAATTGATGGCTGCTGCCGGTTAGTGCTCAACAGCCGGAGCGGTGGGTACCAGGGATAGTACTTTAATAATAGCTAAAGACAACTATAGAGCACTCTCTGCGGGAATTATTGTAAAATTAAAACTGAAGAAATAATCGAAAGAAAAGCTGCTCTACAAGGATAACTTCCATCTGTGAGTAAAAGACTCAACTGAAGGGAGTGTGTTAGTTATGCTATCTTTCAAGTAACATTATAAAAACTTCAACTTGAGTCATTAATTAACTAATTTCGTAATTTCCTACTTAAACTGCACGAGGAAATGTTAATATCATTAATTTCTCATGGTCAAACAGAAATGTTAATAACATTTTTTTATTGGCTGGTGCAGACTAAAATGTTAAAAATGGCTAGCAAGAATGTTTATAACGTTACGGTTTAAATGTAGCGTTAATATCCGGGTGTATTGATTGTTGTCATTTAAACCATAGAGGAAATAAATCCTAAACAACAATTCCATTGGAAGAGAATGCACTAACTAATGAAGCTTAAAGGATAACATTCGTCGAAATAAGGTTGGAAAATAAAAATCTGGAAATGAAAAACATTCCATATACTGTGAAGTTAATTAATTGAGATAACGCTATCATTGTTCATTCAAAATTAGCCTATCTTTGTTCATTTTCAATTATGCATTTTTATTATTTTTTTGTTAATTGAAATTAACAAAATGTGCAATTAAATGTATTTATCATTACATATGCAATGTAAAATTTGATTAATTGTATTTGAGTGCACTGATTCGTAAAACATAAAAATAGCATTCAGATAAAATATGAAATTGCCTGTTATTATATGCTTTACAATGTAAGTATTATTTTATTTATTTATTTTGTTTTTAACTTTTTTTTTCTATTTAAAGAGGGGAACATAGTAAACTCGAAACCTCTAAATAATGAAAATGCCCTTTTTTCGGGGAAGTTTTATGTTATTCTTCGTTTTTGGCAATGATGACTTCTAATTAAACAACAATTGGTTTATTTATTGTATCTAAAAATTACATTTTTACATGTTAGCGTTTCGGGATATTTACTCCCATCTTCAGAACTACAATCCAAATGTTTTTTTTGTTGATTCATGGCTAAAAAATTGAGTTAAAATATAATGCATGTTACAATACATGTCAGAATTGGGTTGTTACATTAAATTTGTAATCACCTTAACAAATAAACCAATTGTTGTTTAATTGGAAGTCATCATTGCCAAAAACAAAGAAAGAAAATGCTATAAATTAAGAGTTTCTATTTTGTTAGATCTATGGACAAAAAGTGAAGAAAAGAAATTGATTAAGAAATGTCAAAAGCATTGTATTAAACTAAACTATAAACTATTAATATTATGATAGCTTGCTACTTAGAAACAGTATGCTGAAATGTGATGTAAGATTAGATAAAAAGTAAGATTAGATTTATTTATTTTATTTTTTTTAATCGACTATTTTTTTAATCGATCTATCTCCGCTGGCTTTAGGACCAGTGAGGCGGTTGAGAGAGTAGCGCGAGGTTCTCCTGGAGTTCCCTCGCCTGATTGTAAATAGTGTATTTAGGTATGCATGTGATTTTTGCTTAGTGTTAATTTTCTTATTTTTAGGTTATTTTATTTTATTATTTATTGTATGTGCTTTTGATTATTATTTTGCTTCTATTTATTTTATATTTTTTGTACATATAGTGTGAATGTTATCCTACCTCATTATAACTAATGTTCAAGAGACAGATTGTTGTAATTAAAATATATATATAAATATATATATATATATATATATATATATATATATATATATATATATATTCAATGTAATAAGTTATTTTTAAACGTTATTTCCTAAGGCATATAATAAATTAGTTTTCAATGAAAATGGAACAGCGAACGATTAATATTTGTTTAAATTCCGTTTAAATACCAGTGCCGTAAGATGAGGTAACTTTGTGAATGGGTGGGTCATTTTGGGACAGCGGGTAAAATTTTGTTTGTGGCGGTTCTTTGGTGAATAAACTTTGCAAAAACATGTATTTGTAGGCATGTACTGCTACCTTGGACCAGTTTGCGAACCCTAGTTCACTACACTCGTTGTGTAGCTAGGTTTTATTTCTTTCCACTGTATTTTCAAAATTCTTGTTTTAACGAAACTTTTGCTTGTAACTCAAAAACTATGAACATAAGATACCTTAAGGCGTGTATACACACTAATTAATACATTCTTAACTGTTTAATATTGAAGTAATCATGTTATCGTAAGTAATTTGTTTCATAACCTGTAAATTGTAAAATTTCACGTGTTGCCGGGGTAACTTTGTGACAATCCCTATGTTCTGCATATCATGTCTTGTTTTATTTCTATTGGTTCGTTTTTTCTGGATTTTATTGGACAATGCCTAGAAATTCTAAAAGAGCTCTTGGCACAAGGCCATACAACAATTACACTGAAGTAAATTTACAGGAAGAAATATGACATTATCGATCCGAAATGCCGCTTCCTAGTACTTATTCCGAAAAATACACTGCATCTGAAATCCCAAGGAAAACTTCGTAGGTCGGGCTGCAGTGTTTTCAACGGAAGAAGAGAAATATATGTCAGTGCATGATGATACCATGTCAAACTACGGATTTTCTGTCAACACCTTTGATTTACTTAGTGTTGTAAAATCGGATCTTGATAGAATTGGAATAATAGAAACTCCCTTCAAAAATAACTTACCAGGAAATGATTGGCAGATTCGTTTATGAAGCGTCACAAAAGCTTTTTGTTCCATTGATACAAATTTATTATTCTCATGTTCTCTTAAATAGAGTATTTTGGGATAAAATTGGTTCACACCCATTTTCCTTGTTGGTCCTTATATAAATATACAATATTGTGGGGTAACATTGGTGTAAACTCATGTTTCCTGTCGTTTCTAATGGAGATAATGCACTGTTCCAATTTTACCCCCAATCAATGCAGTAACATTAGGACTTCTTTAATTTTTCTTTAGTAAAATATTCTTATTTCTGCCATACTTTGTAAGAGGAAGAGTGACTTTACATATTAATTATTTGTTCAGTATTTCAACTTTGAAAATAAATATAGAAGCAGCTTAAAACTTTGAAAAGTCTCCCAAAGTTACTCATTTCATTATAATTAATCTGAGAGGTTAAATAGGAAGTTTTAGGAACGAGGAAATAATAAACATATTTAAATAGGAATAGAAGGAAAAATCTTTCTCTTTCAATACTCGAACTAATCACAATAACAATTCAAATATAGGTAAGGTTTATCCCATTATATTTATTCCTGAGTATAAAGGAAAAGGAGGAAATATGCTTTTTAAATATTTTAAGAGGAATCAGGAAATGAAAGTGAGGATTCCTCGAACAGGAAAATGTTATTCCATGTAAATTAGGAAGAAAATCGAACCAAATAGAAAATAAATTATTATGTAATGGAATAGGTAAGTAATACCAAATCAAAAACAAATATAATAAATCATGTATTGATTAAACAACAATTCAAGCTATATAAATAGCAATTTTAGTAACGTACATAGGTATTTATGTCAAAACGTATTTACTTAATTTTTATATTTTTTAAGACTTGTTGCAAAATTTCTAATTTCTATACTTCTAGACTGGGACTTTTTTCTTTATTTAATCTGTTACTTTTAATTTTAATTAAACTTGTGCTTTTAACTTTTCTCACTTTAATTTAACTGTAATTTTTTTTTAACTTCATAAATTTACGGTAAACAAGTGTATAATTAATTATATTTTATTATCTGTAGTTTTGTCATTTGAATATTAGTATTAATTTATTTAATATTAGTACTATATTATATTATATTGGGAAAATGACCTAGGAGGTCGAAAAACTCAAAAAAACAATTTTATTAAACAATTAAACACATTTTTATTTATTTTTTAATGTTACGTTAATGTTATTAAAATAAAAGTTTCTTTGTGGGCATAGCTGCACTAATATTCGGTAGATAATAATATTATTGGCCATATTGGCACCGAAATTCAATATAAAATAATTAGCCGCCTAGTACAAAGGGAAGGGGAATATGGTCACTATGGTAACTACGCTAACGCTAGAAAGGTAGGGGAGGGGTATGCCCCCACCATTTGCTCTGCTCCCGCCAGATCATTCTCATATCAAACATCCTGACAGAAACATCTCATCCCATGGACACCAGGGCGATCACCAGTGTCATTAGAGACAGCATGATTGCTATCGACATCGGTGGTACTATGTCTGATGTGAGAGAGACGCTTAGCAGACTTCACGATGAAATCGTCGCAAGTATAAACAAGGGCGAGGAAGATGTACAGGAAGAGGAGACTTCATGCAAATGTTGCGTTCATCTGGAGAAATGACTGCAGGAGGCACTCGAAGGCTGTAGCGTGGTATGGCTTAGGGAGTTCGCTCAAGAAGTTCTCGGCTCCATCCATCAGCGCTGCTGGGGACAGAGGGGCAGATCCACAACACCTCCTCCAGTTCAACCTCAGCCTTCTACCCCGCCAAGAGAGGAGCCAGTAGCTGGGCCCAGCCGTGCTCAAGACAGACCTAGTCTCAGGTTCAAGACCCGCACTCGTAGCTTCCGCAACATTCTCTACTAAACAAGCTACGGTAATAATTTTTTCATTTTATAAAATCCTTACCTTTTTGTATTATGATGTTAATCCCAAAATATTTTTTTTGTTATTTTTTAGTTAGTTCAGTTACATCTTTAAGTTCGTGATTTTTGATAATTAACAGATAAATCCGTTCTTCTTGTAAAAGTAGTAATTTATATGCTCAATTGCATGAATAAAATTTTTATATTTGTTTGGTGCGCGTTTTATTAGAAATTTTTACCAAGTCCAGTCCGTTAAATAAAAAAATAAATAATCCGTTTTTAGACAAATGATTTGCAACTCCACTTAAACATTAATATGAACCAGGATTGACATTTTTTTAAGGTTTTTATATTTTTGGAAATAGCTTTCGCAACATTTTCTCCTATGTAAGCTTTGATAATTTTTATTTTCCTTTTAATTATTTTTTTTTACCTTGATTGTCAATCCATAGCATTTTTACTATTCATATTTTTGCACTTGATTCAGTTATCTCTTTACGTTTATGATTTTAAAATAATTTACTCATACATCATTACTCATAATTTAAACATATTATGAACATTTCTTGTCATAAAAGTACTAATTTACGTACTCAAACGCATTAACATAGTTTGTATATTTGTTTTTTTTATGGGTTTAATAAGATAAAATAAACAAGTCCCGTTCATTTTTACAAAAAAAAAAAAAAAAATCTGGTGTGTCTACTCACAAGACTTTCCTACCTATTTCAGAAAAGTTTTTATATCTTTAAATATGTCCATTAAGAAACAAAAAAAAAATGTATTTTCCTGGAAATTGATCAAAGAAAAGATTTGAGTACCTTTGATTAACTAAGGTAACGTAAACCGGCTTGTGGAAGATCAGTGTAAAACATTGAATACCATCTAATATCGCTAATCAAAAACTTTTTTACCTTAGCCTAATATTGCCAAACAATAATTTCTGTTAAAAGTCGAGAGAAAAGTGAAACGTGTGTGATTCGGTCAACAGATTTTCTTACTTTAACTTATTTTTCTTTTCTTCTCTCTCATTCACCCCTTCCTGACACCAGAATATGAACCTGTAATCTTACATACGAAATTGAATAGCTGTAACTTCGTTAATAGGTGTCCGAAATGAACGATTTTTATATTTTTTTGTAGAGAATTTCATCACCATTAAAACGTTTTTGTATAAATTTGACCGTACAATACATACTTAGCGAGTTATGTCCCAAAACTTTTTTCTTTTCTTTATAACCTTTTTTTCTTAATTTTCTCGAGAATTTAGTACATGTAAAAACATTGAAAGGACATTAATTAGAATATTATAGGAAAGTTTCATTAAAATCTGTTGAGGCGTTTTTGCACTACAGTCTAGAGAAAAATATGTTTTTCACTTATTGCACAGCAGCTATTGCTCAGGGAGAACCCAATTTGTGTCGCGGTCATCAGTAGTCAAAACCCTACAAAATAAAAAAATAAGCAACAAAATTGGTACCAGTTCTCGAGATAATTTCGGCACAGAAAGACAGACAGACCAATATATTTTTTTCTTTTAAACCCCTCACCTTTTTTTCTGAAGTAAATCCATAAAATGTTTTTATTTGCATTTTTTTTAGGTAGTTCAGTTATTTCTTTAAATTCATGATTTTTATTTAATCAAGAAATGAGCACTTTCTTATTGTAAAAGTAAAAATTCCTATTGTCAAACGCATACATGTATACTTATTTTGTGTGAGTTTTATATGACAATATATCCAAGTCCTGTTCACTTTTCAAAAAATTGTAAATTTATGTTTTTTTAAGTACTTTACGTTTTTTGAAGAACAGGGAGCGATAAATAAAAAAATATTTAATTTAAATAATTAACAATTGCATCAAAGTAAACGTGACAACATTTGTTTCAAAGGAAAGTAGAATTTATAATTGGTAAAAAACAGTTAAAGAGGTATTTTTGAATGGCTACGCTTAGCTAAGTTCTGTTTTAAAAAAAAAAAAAATCATGAATGATTTGCAACTTTTTTTTATCACCCAACTATTCCTCACTTTTAGAAAAACTTCCTTATTTCATAAGCTTCAAATAAAAATTAATTAAGCTGAGGTTTATTAAAAAATAAGATGGTAAAAAAAGTGATTTAGTTATTAGATCATGGATTATCATGATCACGTTTTATTGTGTAATTACTAATTTCTGTCCTCAAATGCATGAATACAATATATTTTTTTTATTTTATTCATTAATATTTAAAACTGTATTATAAAAAAAAAAAGACACCTAGTAAATATGCACTCAGGAATATAATAACATGAAATAGCTTGTTAAGTAACTACCCACTGGTAGTACTAATAAATTTACACAAGGAGATCACGAGGCCAATATTATACATTCAAATACAATATTTGTTTTGTTTTGCAATATTTATATATTTTTTGTTTTAAAATTGTTATATCATACTGTAACTAAGTCTTGTTAATTGTTAAAAAAAAAAAAAAATTGAGTACTTTTTGCGACTGTCGTTTCATGTATTGATTGCTTACTTATCAGTTTATAGACAAAAATAAATTAATATGAATCAGATTGGAAATCCATTAAGGTTTTTATATTTGTGTATGTTGCTTTCACAACATTCTCTAATAAATAAGCTATGATTCATTTTCCATAAATTAGTTTTTTTTCTTCAAAAAAAAACTTTCTCCTCGCCGTTTTGGGTTTTAAAATAAATTCATTGATTTTTCTTTTTATTTGTATTCTTTTCAGCTATCCCTTTAGTATCGTGATTTCTCTATAATGGACATACGAATTATTATGAACACGTTTTTAGTGTAAAAGTCTAATTAATATGTTCAAACGCATTAATATATTTATAGTTGTTTTTAGCAAGTATTATATGATACTGTAGGCATGTCCTATTCATTTAAGAAAACAACATTAAATACTTTTTGCAACGAGGTATCTATTGCTTATAATTCTTTCTTATTCCATGCCCCATATGTTGCTTTCTTATCACCTAACTAACTATCAATATAATTTTTTGGATTTGGAATCATTTTAAAATTTATGTATTTATATTGAAATTTATATAATATATATATATATATATATATATATATATATATATATATATATATATATATATATATATATATACTTATATATTTTTTTTTTTTCTAATTCTTCTGAATTTCTAATTTCTAAATATTTTTTAATATGCTCAGATAACTATATATACTTTAAGTAAAGGGTATATTTAAAGAAGTGATTATATACCTAAAATTCATATAAACTATGTTCCTATTTTTCACAGAAAAGTAAAAAAAAATTTTTGATTTTTTAAGTGTCACATTTTTAGCGTGACTATAGCGTCACGTTTAAGAAGCGGTAACTAGATAGATAAATATATAGTTTATTGGATAATACATACATCTTTTAGCTATTGAATTTGGCCCATTTGGTGTTAGTAGTTGTTGTCAGTATCGAATGACAATGAAAGCATATATAAGCAGATTTCAATACGTATACATAGGTAAATTCCTATTGCTCACTATAACATCTTAATATAATTTAATAATACACGGAATAAAATTTTACAAATGATAAATAATTAAATATTAATTCCTAATACTTTATAGATAATTAAACAGTTATTCCCAATACAACATTAAAAAGTATACATCTTAATTAACTTTTCAAACCTCGCCCTTGACCACGCTCCTGTTTTTGATATTTATTAAGTAGCAGTCTGCTTGTTATATACAAATTATATGAATTTGTTGGTACTTTATAGCTATATATATATATATATATATACTTTATAGTTATCAATATATATATATACTTTATAGTTATCAATATATATATATACTTTATAGTTATCAATATATATATATATATACTTTATAGTTATCAATATATATATATATATATATATACTACTACTATAATAATATAATTTCCCAGGTAATTTTCCCTATCAATACTCAGTGTGGGACATTGCAATAACAAGTGTTCTAGGTTTTGGGTGATACATTCTTGACAACATCTACATTTCCCCCCGTTTTTATATAGGAGGCAGTTACTAAAAAATATTTAATTTATGTAATTAACATAAAAATATATATATATACACACGGTGTCCCATAAATAGAAGGAAATTTTTAAATGGGTGATAGCAGACCTCAAAAGTTACAAAAAAGTATGAACAATGGTCCAATTTTCCGTGAATATTTGTGTTTCTTTTTATTTTAAGTAAGAAACTATTTTATTGAACAGGAAGAGATAGCAAAAAAAAAAAAATAATTGAAGTAATGAACAATTGCTTCACAGTAAAGTAGACAAAATTTACTTCAAACGAAAGAAGAGTTTGTCATTGTTAAAACCATTTTAAATGGTTAAAACATAACTTCAATAAACTATTTTAAAGCTTTTTTATTTTTTCACGATCTCGGATGTCTTGTAAACATAGTTGCATAAATACAATTTTTATTCATAAAAAAAAAAAAAAAAAAAATGGTGAAAATACATATCGTTTCAATTTTTTATGATCTAAAGTGATAACGCAAAACCTTTTTTATCAAGATTTCTACTATGGAAATCGGTCGTTATTATTTAAAATTGCTTTCTTTTCTTATTTTTGTAATTGTATATATTGCACGAATGTGTTTCTCACATCGCAAATACTCAATGCCCTTGATCCAGGGAAAATGTATTTTTTCTCAAAAAAAAAAAAAAAAAAATGTATTTTCAGTCAAAACTCGGTATTTAAAAAACAATCATACACCGAAGTTTATGAGATCTTCACCATCTGGGCTTCATACTTTAATAATTATCCCACATAGTTTATGATTTTTCCCAGATATAAAAAAAAAATAATTAAAAATGAGTTCTGTTTTGGTTTCCCCTTACATTGGTTAAATATCTCAGTTAAAGATATAATTATTACTGAAATATATACCCATGTCCAACAATTAATAAAAATGTCGGTTTGTGATTGTTTTATAAATAAAAATACAGTATAATCGAAGTCATTTTTCTCAATTTATATGTAGATGCATTACAGCTGCATGATGATAACTGAAACGAAAAAGCCCAAGATTAGCGGAGGACGAGAAAGCTGGTTAAGACGGCAAAAGAAAATCTTCAATATTGTCATATAACAATTTTACAGTCAAAGATTTATTTAAATATCGAATTTCATTTCTAAACTTATAGCAGAGCGGGTGTCCAGTTACTTGAGATGATAATCTGTATTATATTTTTGACCCTGTTAGATATTTTAAACCTAAAATAAACCAAGTAACAATAATGATATTTATATATTTTTCAACGCTATAAATAAATAGTAATATAAAAATCAATGTAAAATATGCGTTTTAAATTTTTATATGAACTTTTACATAACTTCATTTTTTAAATACAGTAGACTCCAGCTTATCCATCATTCGCCGGGCCGAGACGGGTTTAAGCGGGAAAGCCGGTTAATATGGAGGATATAAAAAAAAAAAAAAAAAATCCAATATTATTTTAACTTCTATATTCCGGAAAAAATCTTTAAAAAATATCCATGGCACAACTTGCTTTCTTTTTTCAATCAATTCAGTAACACAACTAAATATATATATATATATATGGTGCGCGCATCACACGACTTTCACTTACCACCCTCTTCTTATCAGAAATAATTATTTCCATATAAAAGGGAAGTGAAATTCAAAATTATTGACGCTATATTTATTTACAATTCATTGTGGGTATTTTTGTTTGTTTAAATACCCTTATATTTACAAATTTTTATATCGCCGTAATTATACAATTAAATATTAAATAATACCAACGATAGCATTTATGAAAATTGCATATGTATATGAACATAATTTTGTCGGCGTCCGTATTATATGAAGCTCATGTTAAGTAATTGAAACATTATTACAACTATTATCCGTTACGATCTCTTATTTCTCCTTTATTTAATTATCAAATTCTTTCATATTTTAAATTTAACTTCAAAGATTAATGTGAAATGGTTAATTATTTAAAAAAAAAAAAAATAAAGGTACTTTAGAGGAAGCCAATATTGAAAATTAGCCATTTAAGCCCTGATAGAGAACATCAATTAGAATAAAACCTATATTATATTAAAAAATGCTTAATAATACTCTGATATACTCAGTTTAATTAAAATCGATGATATATAGTACCACTAAAAACCTTAAATATGAGATTTCACTTTCATACGATTTTTAGTTTCAAGTCTACATTTCAATATACTTAACATATATCGAACTGCAACACAACAAAATTGGATTTATAACCTGTTGTTGAGAATCGGACACAGTTATAAGTGCTTTTAAGGATGTTAACATTTTTTTTTTCTTTTATCGCTACTGCTGGTTATCCGAAGATCTGGTCAAGCCGGAGTTTACTGAACTTTCAAAATTAATGGCTTGTTGATTTAGGTGCTCGATAAAGTTATGTTTTTTTGTGAACGATCGATATTCATATTATTTGACATTTTAAAATTTAAAAGTAGGCGAAGAATATGATGAATGATTAAAGCGTTTGATTAATGTTCTAATAAACTTTTAAAATAAAAAAAAAATTTCTTTGTGTCGGTATCGCTATATTTTAATTCACACGAATCTTTATTGAGTGATAAACGTAATCATGAGTTAGAAAAATGTAAAGAGAATATGTAAAAAAATTAAAGAGTTAATGCTCTTGTTTTTGCTGTATTATGAACACCTAAACCTATGTCACTCATAAATCTTCCCACTCATGAAATCTGTTGCTTTATAATCTCTTCATTTTTTCTTTTTTACTCCTCAAGCAACTGCAGCATAGAATCTCAGGCTTCCCTTCACACCTCTTATTTTTTGTACAGATACGGGAGTCCAGCAGGAAAAAAAATATATTTACGTAAATGGATAACAATATTTCTATTTATAAAACAGGTAAATATACTGTCTAATTTCTAGGGCTCGAATATGAAGAACTAAATTTTTAAAGGAATAAATCGTAAAAAATCAATGTTTATATAGAAAAATGATCTTAAAGCATTTAGATAAAATAGTGTATAGTCTTTTTAGACAACAAAGATTGTAAAAAACAAAAGAAAATTGATAAATATGGCAAAACTTTGAAGGAACATTAAACCGTATTGTTTACGAAAATCGAATTTTTATAATAATAATAATTTAATAACTAAAATATTTTATATTTTTTTGGAAAAATGATATTTACTAGATTTGTTGAAAATATAATCATACACTACCGCCGGATTCTATTAAATATGAATTATTTTCTAATTGTAACTGATGTAAAATAATTTACTTGTTTATTATGTTGTAGAAGATTTAGTACATTTTGTATTCTTGTAAGCTTCATTAAATCAATTTAATATTGTAATAGCATCAAGTAAATATAACTTCTTAAGACCGAAGCTCTTCTACATACTTTATAATTAGAGATGTGAGAATGGAGAACTGTCTAAAATTAAATAAACAATAATATTAACGTTTTGTAATAAACGCAAGAATAAAAGTTCTTATATTGAAAGTTTTTTCATTAAACATAAAAGTTCTTTTAAAAAGATTTTCATGGTTATCTTACTTTCGGCATTTTAAGCACTTTCAAGCAAGAATTGCCGATTAATACAGCTAAAAACAAAAATAATAACCATTGTTTCAAGGAACTAAAAAACTGACAGAATTATATGTCCACAATTTTAAAGAGCTTAATTAATTTGAGAAAGAAAAGTCAAATTAAATGAAACGCTGTGTGTTTACAGCAAATCTTTCTGTTAATTAAAGTTGGAAATTAATAACAGTGAATCCTCATTCAAAAGAACACTTCGTTTTCTTAGATATGACTTACTATTTTTTTGTTTGCAAATATCGGAATATTACAAGAGTTTTACTAATTTGTTTTCTTCCTTTTTTAAAGTTTAATTTAAATTGATATATTTAAATATTTAATTTAGAGTAAAAAATAGTCCGTGAAGCACATTTAATTGAATCAAATTTTGAATGAAGATACCAGAATAGCGCTAATTTTAGTGCGAAATAGCACAACAGATTTATTTATATGATAATCACAAAAAAAAAACTTTATTGTAAAATTTAAAAAAAAAGATCCCATAGGATTTTTAACGTTAAATTTACCATTAAAGGCACCTGGACAAACGTCTAACTTGGAATCCTTATACCAGACTGAAACGAAATGAAACCGCTCGGCGTTTCCGATTACTTTAGCACTTACTAGACAAACGCTCTAAACTTCCAACTAATTACAAAGACTCATATACATGACTATAATAAGGCTTATGTGGAATTTATGGAGAGTACAGTTTATTAGTCAACGGTTGTGTAAGGAGGTGATTTGAATAAGATCACGCTCAACCGCCAGATTTTTCCCTTAATCAATTTTTTAACTAAGGGTACCTACTTTATATAGACTGGTTTTTAAAAGTACCGCTGTAAAAAACTTTAAACAAAAAACTTTTAAGGGTTGCTTCAGCCCGAAAGCTTTTTTTTCATAAAAATAACAATAACTACTTTGGAAAAAAATAATGAAACTAACTACCTATATGAAATGGTGTTATAATATTTTAATATTTTTTCCATAAAACATGGTTATATTTTACCATTTTGGGAGAGGGGCTTCAGCCCTAAAGCCTCCCCCCCTCCCCGTAGATCCGCCCGTGCTGAATGATGTGGCAGAGGACTCAAGGCGCCTATGCATGTCGCTTATCCGCCGACTAAGTATATTTTTACGTAACCGCTTCAAATATTTAAAAAATTAATCAGTGTTTATAGATAAATGTTTTCTCCGTATATTTTAATTCGGGGCATTTTTCTTGATTGTTGGTCGTTTATTAAAAAACGACCCTTGATTTTGAAATTTAGTTTGAACGACTTCAAAAAATCAACTTTACTGGTGCTTTTTATTGATAAGGAATTTTTTAATTTTTAATTTTTTTAATTTTTCTAGTATTTTTAAATATTTTTTTCATATATTGTTATTTCCTAACTATTCAGCTTTTATATAACCAATTATGATCAAATTAAACTAAATGCCGAATCTCAATGACCGAAAAACCAACTCTAGTCAAATGTGTAAATCCACCTGGATGCCATTTTGGGACATTGCGGCTACTTTTTTATTGCGGAAATATTGGCTTTTTTTTCTTAATAAATAGTTTCAAGGAAAACAACTGTATGCAATTTTTAGGGATGTGGGAGGAGGTTGCGCGGTAGGGGGTTCTGGCCAACCATGTAAACATACTCTTCAAAACCCCTCCCGACTACCGTCTACAGGTCCAGTCATTGCCTCATTATCTTCAAGGAAAACCTCTGAATTCTCTAAACGAGATTCAAAATGGAGTTACAAAACTCTTCTATCCAAAAGTGAAAGAGCACTATTGTGAAGAGATCGAAGTGGGTAAATTTTTAAAGCTCGATATTTCGTTTCCTGTTGAATTTATAAAAAAAAAATGATGTGTTAAAAATGTCAGATAATTTTAAGCAGTTTCAGATTGAATATGACAATTTTTTATATATGTTGCTCTAAAAGGAGATATTTAGCGCAAACCCAAAAAAAGTTCGAAATTTCAATTGTTTTTGTAGCACTACAGCGAACCAACAAGGCTTTCAGGGGCGAAAACTTAGATTTTTTATATTCACTGCATACCTAACAATATAAAAAAGAAGTTTGAATTACCCAACCTATTGCAGAGTAACATGGCTAATTCTACTGGGCTATAACATCCCCTAGCGGAATGATCATTCCAGGTTGGTAGGATCATGAATATGCGAAATAAGCAGCTTATCTAGTTTATTCCGATTGTGATCCTTGTGGTCGTATGTTTTGTTAACAATTTTGCTATTGTTTCTGTAGTTGATTGAATACAGAGAGAGAGAGAGAGAGAGAGAGAGAGAGAGAGCGAGAGAGAAATACAACATTGCGCGGCTGCTCAACTGTTATAAGTTGCTAAACAACACAGCAAATTCATCAATCAATAGATGATACTGTCAAAAAAAAAATATAAGAGAGAGTTAGCTCGGGCCATTGGAATACATATCAGATATGCCAAGAACGGTTCACAGAATCAAACAAGCGAAGGCCTAGATCAATGTATGTGGTGATTGAGGATTCCTAAAAAGTCCAAAACAATAGTTTCTGTCATAGTCTGCAACTGCTCTCTTCCAAAACCGACATTCTGCGAAAGATTACTTCCATTGAGTGGGACGATGATTGTATTGATTGTATTGTGTGGGTTGCTTCCCCTAATTTCGAACCATTGCTCTTTTTAACTGAAATCCCCTAAAAATAACAATTTTAACAAATCTGTAGATTGTATAAAATTAAAATATAATTTTTAAAAATAAAATAACTTGTTTAAGAAGATAAAATATACACTCCATTAATCAAGTAGAGAGATAATTCCTTACCGTTTCTTATCGGTCGTTGTATCGTATAAAACTAACTTGTATTGGGTTTTAATTATCAATTGATCAATTATCATAAAGCAACAGAGAACTTTTTAATACCCAAGTATGTACAGATGAGACTCCCCAATTTTCGTTCTTTTTATTAGGGCTAGACTGTTACTCAATTGAGGCTGGCGTTCCTCAAGGCAGCGTCTTGGGCCCCATCCTTTACATTCTCTTTACCGCTGATATTCCTGTCCATCCCGATACCCTCCTGGCAACTTTCGCTGATGACACTGCTATCCTTTCTTCCAACTCAGATCCTGAAACAGCGTCCGCAAACTTACAAAGGCACCTCTTCCTGATTGAACACTGGTGTAAGAAATGGCGCATTAAGGTAAACGAATCTAAATGTAAACACATTACCTTCACCCTTCGGCGTAATACCTGCCCACCAGTTTATTTTAACTCCATCCAGCTTCCTTTCTCAGATACAGTCCGGTATCTTGGCTTTCTCTTAGACAGACGACTAACATGGAATCCACATACTCGACTTAAAAGACAGGAACTTAACAGACGATATGGCCAGCTATATAGACTACTGAATAGAAAATCTACACTTTCTGGTGAAAACAAATTACTGATCTACAAGACAATACTGAAACCCATCTGGACTTACGGACTAGAACTATGGGGAACAGCCAAATTTTCTAACATCAAACGCATTCAATCCTTTCAGTCTAAAGTCCTCCGTACAATAGTCAATGCTCCCTTCTATGTAACCAATAAAACCCTACATCATGACCTTAATATCCCATTTATTCTTGATCTTATCCCAGCCAAATTTTCCAAATTTCACCAGAACCTTTCTCATCACCCAAATCCCGTTGTACAATCCCTATCAAGCACCACCCATCCCTACAATCCCCTTCGTAGGTTAAAGCGGCAGTGGCCACGAGACCTTTTGTAAATATGGATATTTTGGAGTTCTAGCAATGGCCAGATTCTCCACTCAAGTCATGAGTGTCTGTGGCTGTAGCGCTCTTACTCATCCTCCGCTGGTTTAAAATACCAGTGAAGTGGCTGAGGGAGAAGCGTAGGGATCTCCTAAGCCTCCCTTTTCCCTCCACATGTGGAGGGGAAAGGATTGGTTCGGAGATCACCTGGCAAATTGTAAATAATGTATGTTTTATATAAGGTGTTTGTTTTACTTTTATTTCTATTTTTATTTACTTATGTGTATATATATTATTATTTTTTCTTTACTCTTTTGTTCTTTCTTCTTATTCTTTTGTTATTACTTTATTTATTTATATTTTTGTATATACGGTATGAATGCAATCTCTGCACTCTATTATAAGTGTCCTTAACTGTGACAAATTGTAATATTTCTGAATAAAGTGTTTTTTTAATAATTAATTATTAGGGCTAAAAATAAAAAATCTTTTATTTATTTATTACTGCGCGTGACCACCAAGATTCGTCAGAAAATACTATATGGTCAATATACATTTTTAATGAAGCTTGAGTACTCGTACAAATAAATGATTTCTTCAATTTCCCTCTTCACTAATTTCTACTGTGTGTATTTTTGAGAAACAATTTCATCTTTGTGATATTTTCTGTATTTAAGTTTTTTAGAAACCTTGAGCCTTTTTCCAGTTCTAATTCATACTCACTTCTCTTTCGTGGATCTAACGGTGGTTAAAATCTTCGCAATTGCCTTCCTTTTCAATTTTCATATAATAGAAATATTTCAGTCTTACGATTTGAACCATATTTTCTCGATCCCCCCCCACCTTTTCCTTGCCTTTTAGGAATACAGGTGTTTTCCAGATCCAGATCACTAAAGCTTCACCTCATCACCAACGCTGCACCACCTAGATGCCAGTTTTGCAATAGTGTCCCGTCCATAACTCACATTTTGCAAGATTGTCCGTTTATAGTCGTAAATTAAATGACTTAGAAATATCACACAATATATCACTATCCTTTGGAAATGACAGCAATATAACTGACAAAACAATAACTTGTCATAAAAATGAAAATTCGATTTTTCAGCTGTCTTAGAATTCACTAGAATAATTAATTCTGACTAACAATACCGTTAGGTCTGAACAAAAAATACTGGAAAACCAGCACTAAATATAAAAAAGATGGTTTTCATTCCTTCTTCTATTATCTCACACCACGGCATTATCAATGCGACAATTATGTTAAAAATTGCTGAACGTGAAGGGGAAACGATATTAGCTTCTCACTAATGCAGGCAAACTTCCAAATTTTAACATTTGTTTTTTTCATAATCCATAAAGACCATATTCCATATGTTTCCGATTGGATTCAGATCCAGATACCTATCCTTCCATAATTCAGAAAAATCCGAACCCTCTTGTTTGTAACCTTGCTTTCTATTCGATCCCTGATTACCCTCCGAGGGATCTGAAAAGAAGATGGCCTCGAGATTTCGTATTTTAAATACATTATTATTTTTTTTAGAGTCCTACCAGTGGATAGTTACTCAATATGTGTTTTCTTGTTATTATTTTTTGTTATCACATTTACTGAATGTAGTTTTGTTTCTTAATACAGTTGTAAATATCATAAATAAATAAATTTTTTTTTTGTTTTTCTTCCAATGTCCAACAGTAGTTTTAGCTTGCACCAGTGTGTGCCGGTTCGAATCCTACCTGGGAAGAGTTGACTTTTATTTCTTGGCGGATCCACCGAATGGAACTTCACCTTCCCACTGTGGTTAGAATAGGTTTGTTTGTACCTCCCTCCCCCCCCCGTATACCAGAAATAGTGGGTAGTAAAAATATAAAGTAATAAGTGACTTTTAGAATTGTGAAATATTCAGCACTGAAAATTTAAAAATTTGGCTGGTATGGAAAACAAAAATGTGTGATATTGCAACTTAGTTGGAGGACTTGGAAGCATCTTTGTACGCTTATGTTCTATATAAACATACAGGAACTCCTGTATTATATTAATACAAGAATATTTTGTATAATACATTGAACTCTATTATTGATTTATGCTCCTGTCTATTATATTCAATTCGATTCCCAACATCTTGGCGTGAGTAAAAAAAACAAAATGTTACAATTTTTGTGATACTCGAAAAACATAATAGTTAGTCAACTATCTGGGGCTTTAAGAATTATTTAGTGTGTTATGTTAATCAGCATTTTCGGTTAAACAAAACATTTTAGTTAACATGGATAAATTCTACATATATTAATTAATTTACAAACTTAGAATATATTTTATTTACTCATTTTTTCATTATTATTAATATATTATTTATCAGGTGAGTCAGGATGAATTCATGATTCTGTGTTATAACTATAGTTATTTCATAAGTTATTAATTGTTTTATTTGTAATTTGTTAATTGACCTTGAAATTTTATTTTTCAGATCCTTAAAATCAGTCAAGAAAAGAAGATTATGAACAATTTATAAGGATGCATTAATGTTAGAGCTGCAATGATTGATGCTCATTAAATCAATGCTTATTAAACCAAATTTCACATTTAAGAATGAATAAAATATGTTTTATTTAAAAGTAATATGCTAACGATAATAATAAAATAATAAAAGTTACATTAAACTGCAGAATTTTTATATACAGAAGCTCATATAAATATACATATAGTTATAAACTTCAGATATTGCAGCTCAGACATAAGTGTAACCTTAAATTTGTAAGCAATATATAGACCACGATGCAAAAGCCTCTAAAAATAATTTTACCTTATCTTCGAACCTATTTCGAAATATTAATCAAAATTATTACATAAAGTATTAGATCATTACCTTAAGTGTACAATAAAATTTGAACGAAAAAATTCATTCGTAACCCTAAAAAATTATATCTCCCCCTCTTCTAAATATTTTTGTTTTTAGCACTCGCAGGCTTTTGCGGAGTGGTTTTATATAATCATTTATTATTCTTAGATGACATTATTTTTTCTTTTCTTTTTTTATTGTTTGTAATATCTGCCAGGAATAATGGTAAGATTACAATAATTTGTATGTGGAATGGAGAGTATATATTGTTAAATTTTGAAAATTTGTCTTTTGTATTTGAGTATATTAAAAAACAAAAACGAAAAAAGAGAAGTAAACAAAGACTGGAAAGAATCGTAGATATTTATAATACTTATTTTTCTTAAGATATTATATTTTGATCTTGTTATATTTTACTACAAAATTTTCTAGTAATGAATTATAATGTGGATATAGAGATATGTATTTGAGATAATAATATTTTTTCAGTTATTAGATATTTAATGTTTTGATCGCATGACGAAATTTAAAGTTATTGTGATGTTTTTTCCTCCCTAAAAGACTATTATTTCGTTTTAATTTGTTTATCCTGCTGGTGTGATTTGGAGGTTACAATTCGCAGATTTGAATCTGATTGTGAATCGATATACTAAGTAGTATTATTTAATCTTTAAAAAAATATTTTTTTGCTGATAATGTTTCTCATTATATGGTATGTGTTAAGAGTAGGCTCATTTCTTATTATTTGATATAATATCGAGAGTCATTGAGTAATAATGTAGAGTTAATAAATAACTGTAATACGGAATTATAGCAAACGTTTTGTTTTATTTTTTGTTTCAGTTATTATAACTAGATCGTAGAATTTATTATATATTTTAAAAACTGAAATAATTTTTATTTTAAGGCGTCAATTTTTTGTTTTAATTTAAAAACCTTATATCGTTCTCAGTCCATTTTAAGACATTTATAAAAGACGTTTGTTAAACTTTGTAACAAGAAGTAACTAATTTCTTTAAGAACAGCCATTAATTTATCAGGAGTATTTGTATTAATCATATTTTTTTTTCACCGAATTCCATTGCTACAAATTTTAGCTGATCACGATTATTGTTCGGTTATACTTTTCGAAAATTATTTGTAGTTTCTTTTATACATTTTCTTAATTATATTTTTTGAAATTTTAAACAAAATGAAAAGTTTATACATTTTTTTCAAAGTCATGTACTGTAAATTATATATATTTATATATATATATATATATATATATATATATATATATATATATATATATATATATATATATATATATATATATATATATATAGACTTTCTGCTACTTACAGCATTATGCTAATTATAGGTGTGGCGTTGTTCTCTGTATAATATTGACTTATATAATATTGGATTTATAATAGTAATAATAATAATATATACACATATATATCGATGTTTAGATGCTAATGTTAAAGTTATCTATCAACCCCTGATGTGATTTCAACAAAACTTGGTGGCTGTCTATATTTGTTTCCCCTATATCTTCTTCTTCTTTTTTTTTTAATGTTGTTTATGATTAATAAAAACACTTATTAGAACCCATTAGCCCAAATCTATTTTTTTCTTTATACCAACGTTTCAGAACTCAAGCCATTTTCCAGGGAAGAAATATATTTAAAAAAGATTATTGTTATTATGACAAGGGCAATTTAGCCCATATGAGTTTAATTTTATTTTAAAATAATTTTCTTTCCTTCAACATGGCCTAAAGGCTGAAACGTTGGTTTAAAGGAAAAATATTGTTGGACTAATGGGTTCTAATAAGTGCTTTTATTATTACCAATAGGAAGTCCTAACTAAAAAGTTTGATATATGATACATTTATTTATAAATGATCTATCATTTTCTTCAACTTATTAAATACAGACCTACTAAGAATTATATAGGTTTACTTTTCATTCAGCTGTTTTCTTCCACTTTCTTGTTCTTCTATTTGAAGAATCCATGGGAATGCTCATCTGTTTTAATACGTAGCATATACTGTTATTTCTGTTCGAGCACCTTATGAACAAGAATCCTATAATTATCTTTAAATTGTAAATACTTCATCTTACTAAATGTGATAGCTATACTCCACCCTCAAAAATTCAAACCACCCCTTTGAAGTAGTTTTTTCCTTTTTTGATTTTTCTTGCGCCCGTTGGATCGGGGTTATTTACGCCACTGGTTAGCAGCGTGGTAATTCTTTCGAGAGAATACTCCCATTATTACTTAACTGTGAGCTCAAGACAATAAGTACAGTAGACTTTCCGATCTCGAAATTGTGACTAATTTCTTTGGATCAATCTACATTGAAATAGTCCACTTAGCATAGACAGTACTTTGTCTGAATATTTTTTTATGTCTGTGTGAGGTTGATTATCAGTGTCCGGGATTTTATGCATTGAACCACAATGAAATTATGCCATATAAAACTTTGTTATACATATGAGTAAAATGTGGTAATGTATGCCGATCTGAAACCACTAAACTTCTATAAACAAGATAATGAAATAAAAAATAATTCATTCTAATATTGACAAAGACCAAAAATTAGTATATGTAGTCATTTGTGTTGTTTATTAGCTTTGCCGACGTTTCGACCAAAGCATGTGGGTCATCACCTGGGATAAACATTTTAAAAAAATATGATGACCCTGATGCTGACCCACATGCTTGGTCGAAACTTCGGCAAACCTCGTAAACGACATAAATGACTACTGCATGTCCTGATTATTTCTAATCCTTATAATTTTAACAGTAAATTAAATCTACTTTATCTATATAATTTAAATAATGTCTGTGCTAGAGAATAATTTTAATAACACTGCACTAATTTTAATGAGAAACCACCTTGTTTAAGCTATTCATCATTTTATGGGATCTCCTTGATTTCATTGCCGTTCCCCATAGTTCGATCCCATATGTTCAAAGTGGTTTAATGAGTACTTTGTCAAGTAGCCTAGAAAGAAGTCCGTATCGCTGATTAAGTGCTTTTCTGTATTGTTTTATGTGGTATGCCCATGTCAGCTGTTTGTCCAAGTGGAGACCCAAATATCGTACAGTTTTTGAAGGTGGTAGAGCGATATTATTAAAGAACACTGGAGGACAAGAGTCACGCTTAAGTGTAAATGAAACAAATTGGCTCTTAGACTCAATATACGATTAATGTTTTTAAAAAATAGACCTGGTTATTCACACAATCTCTATTTCCTTATTAAAATAGCGTTTTAATAAGAAATTTCACTTTCCTCATAATATCAAGTTTTGGCGCTACTAGGCATTTTCAAACAGTCCAAAAAACAATAATCCTAAAATTGAAATATTATTTTCAAGTTTATTTATTATCGGCCAATTTTTACAATTTTGTCAACTTAAAGACATCACATCTAATTACGACGTTTCGGCTCGTTGAGCCATTTTCAAGTCTAAAATTTTTTTTACAATTTACAATCATATTTAAAACATTACATATTTCAACATATAGAGATTCTTTTTTATATACCTAAATACCCATCATGTACCTGTCCATTTCACTTATGCGAATTGCATGCGTCCACTCATAATACAATTTTTTATTTTTGTCATGTCCACCTTTAATTATTTTATAACATTATTATTACTCAATTATTTCTTATTAAATGATTCAATTAAGTTAAAATTACCTTATCATGTGTCACCGACATGTCATCAGTCTCATTTCTATTCAGTGACTGGTTATTCTTTAAGTAGTAGGAGAATACTATTTATTTTAAAACATATTTAAAAGTGATTGTAAATTGTAAAAATTTGTTTAGACTTGAAAATGGCTCAACGAGCCGAAACGTTGTAATTAGATGTGATGTCTTTAAGTTGACAAAATTTTAAATATTGGTGTAAAATAAGCTGATAATAAATAAACTTGAAAATAAATAGTATGCACCGAAGAAGAAGTTGAGAAATATTGTGAAATATTATTTTTTTTAAGTTTATAGATAAATTACTACTCCAGAGTATTGATATTTTAATTTAAATTATGAAATGTTTGTTTTAGTTTATTTTTTTCTTTCTTTATCTAAGATTTCTTTAGCTAAGTTTAGTAAAAGAAGCTTGGTTTAGCTCAGTTTTCCTTTTTTTTTTGTTGATTTTTGAACAAGGGTTTCATTATTCTTCACAAATTAGCCCATACCCCTAAAAGGCTGTAGTTAAGACTGTTAAAACTATATATACTTAACAACATTTGTAAAGTAGTAGCGATATTATTATTAAAGGAATCCCTTCATACAATAAATATGCGAACTAAAAAATTTTCACTCATAAGGCCATTCATAAAAAAAAATATATGGCTAGAAATTGCAGCAGTAAGACGTGATTTTAAAGGGAATTAAGAATTACAAAAATCATAATCCAGTTCTTTACTTTATTATATTTATTTATTTCAGTTTTCTGCTTAACAATCATTTGGTTCCTTTCAAGCCTTTATTCTAAGTTTTAGAAAGCTGATCTGGAAATTTGAGGCACGGGCGACTCTTGTATTTAGTTGAGATTTAATAATAGGATCTTAAAGGGACGTTTTCCTAGCAGCGAACAAGCGTAACGTAAATCGTGGAAGTAATTACGGCGCAATGGATGGAATGAAGAGTTTTAGTGCTGTTTTCCAAGATATCGAGAAACCACATGCTACATCACCGATAGTCGGCGATATAATCTTCGCTGATCAAGAAGCAGTATATTCGTTTTGGTTCAGATTACAGGCACTTCGAAGTTTATTAAATCTTTATAAAGCTATCGAAACGAAACTAATATTTGAACTTACTAGATCTGTTAGAATGACCATATATATGTATATGTATATATACCATTTTATGAATAGTATACAGGATGCGTGAGGAGAGCGAGTTAAACTGCACACAAGAAAGTCATAAAAATAACCCCATATGATCTTATACGATTTTCATTTGTTTCAATGTTTATTGGATCATTACAAATAAAAAACATTTCAGGAATAAAGAATATTTGATACTTGTATTAGCATTTAGGTCATCAAAGTCTTATTTTAATATACGTGGGAAAATACCACTGTTGACTTATAAATATATTCGGATTCATCTTCAAAGGGCGGCAGTTGGCCTCCTGATTGTTTCATGTGTTCCTTTAATGATACCCGCAGCATTTTTAATACATTGAACCAACCCCATAAACAATTTAATTGGTGAGTGCAGAAACCACTTCAGCCACAAATTACAAATTTTTCAGGAGAAAAAACGCCATAACTCTTCCAAATTTTCAAATATTTGAACTTTTTTTTTCCTCTGTAATACTCTGCAGAAATGAAACTCACACCTTTTTTTGCTGGCATATAAATGTTAATTGTCTTTGAAGAAAAAAGGACACTCAACAAAAAAATTTTCCGTATATATAACGATAATTACTTTGGGAAAAAAATGAAAGTTACAAACTACCTATATGAAAAAGTGATTAAGTGATTGTTTAAGTTCTATTAAATGTAATTAAACGAACAATAATACTTTAAGAGATCACTTTTTTACTATAAACATGGTTTACGTTTAACATTTTAGAGGGGAGGGGGCCTTCAGCCCGAAAGCTCCCTTACCCCTTCCCCCCTGAGGTTGCCGTTTTGGTATGAAGGAAGTGAGATCGCTCATAGCTTAGGCGGTTTAACCATTATCTTTTCGATCTTTATCAGATCTGTTTTTACTACTCACCACAAGCAGGCGCTCGGGTACAATATCACTTACACACAAAAAAAACAAAAAAAAAAAAAAAAAACAACAATAATCTATAACTTTGAGGTCTGGAGATCTTGGAGGCCTACTAGTCGGTCTAGTGCATCTAATCCAACCACCTGGCAAAGATCCATTTTTTTGCCAATCGAAGACAGAACCGAAAATATTTAGAAGTCGATGGTGGTATTTTCGGTAATTTATTAAAAATATACTTCGATAACCGAACTGCTAATACATCTATGAAATATTGTTTATTTTTTCGATTTCGTTTATTCGTGATTTTTCAATAAAAATTAAACAAATGAAAATCGGATAAGAACACATTTTTTTTTGTATTCTTTTCCTTTGTACAACCCACTTGTAGAGTTCTGCCCGTTCTTCCGTATATTACAAAATGTACATTTCCAATAATATTTTTTAATTATTATTCAGTTTATAGTTTTTTAAAAATAAACCTAATTATTCATTTTTTCCTTAGAAAAATTATTCTTTTACTCTAATTTTTGTTCTGATAATTTGCTTAAACTGAGACCATACTTTTCAACAGTTGTTTGACGCTGTTACTCTATTTAAAGTATGATTAGGCATTGCATATCAGCTTTTATGAGATCGACGAGAAACGATAACTCGTGTATATCTAAAACATTGCTTCAATTTAACTTATACGTCCATTAAAGTTTCACTCCACTCAGATGGGTGGGACAAGATCTCAAGATCACACCATAAATGTAAGTATTTATTTTTGATCGTTTGACAACAACTTCAAGCTAATATAAATTGAAAAGTCAATGCCACCGTATACGATTCCTAGGAAAACAGCTTGAATACTTACAATGATTAGTCTTGAGAATTCAGAGGTGTAGAGTTCATTCAACAGTTGCTAGGAAAACGCGCCTTCACGACAAAATTGCTTTAAATTTTGTTGTTTATTTAAATCTATGAGAAAAGTTCAAATATATGTATTTATCTTAAAATATTATACGGATGTTTGTAGAGATTTTGGTTAGAAAGTTTAAAGGGCATACAAATTGATACAATGCAAAAAAATCGAATATCTGATGAAAACCTTTGGACTTAGTTCCTTGGAAAATAAAAACGAGAGGAATTTTTTTGTGAGCGACATAAGTCTTTCTTTTTTTCTGTATCACTACAACCCATGAATGGTCTTGGGTTGAGTACTATTTAGCAAAAGTAGTTTCTTGATCTACGATTGTGCATGGAGTTGATTTGATCGAGGTCAAGCTCAACCATCTGGTTTTTCCCTTTATTAATTAATTAAATCAATTAATTGTACCCACTTTATAGAGGCTGGGCTTGACATAGGAGTTTCTACATACCCAGGTTCGGCCACGGCCAATGAAAGATAATAAATAATTTTTCTGCCATGAGCCGGGTTTCGAACCAGTGACCTTTAGCATTAGGAGCTTAGTAATGTACCCACTGACCTATCCCACTCCCCTGTGCGACATTAGTATATAAGAGAAAGTAAATTAGGAATAGACAAACAGTATTTATATCTATAGGCTACAAAACTATTATCCACTCTAAATGTTAGATATTTTAAGTCTGTGTTACTATAATAAGTGCTCAACAAAAGCTGTAAGTGATAATTTATTTGGCAGATGCGGGTTGGAGTATTTCCTCCTTTTCCAAACGGTTTTGATGAATCATTAAAAATGGCGTTAAAGAATAGATTGAAGGCTGTTAGTATAAATGTCTCGATTGGGGTGATTATTATGTAGTATTGGTATTAAAATATGTGTAGACTTTTACGGACAGGAAGAAGAGTGATAGTTTTCGACTGAAGAAAAAAAAACAACAACAACAGCGTAGATTATAATTAATCCATAAGCACACTGATTGGGAAGGTACACAGATGTTGGTAGTGTTAAGTTAGTTGTAATTAATATTATTATATGTTATCAATAGTAATCAATGTTGGATGTTGTTCTTTAAAATGTATTGTTCAAAGATATATTGATGTTGTCTAGTAGCTGCGAAACAAAATAATATCAACAGGTCCAACTCTTTTATTGTTTATAAAATATTTTCTAATGGTAATAAACAATAGTAAAAAAAATTAAATAATGTATATTTTTTTATTAATTTTCGTCATATTTCTGTATCCCTATGTAAAGACCGTTTATTCGTTTTAACATACCATACATAAATATAATACTTAGCACATTATTAATAATTTACAATTTGATAACATAAAAAAATGTTTATTAATTTAATGAACATTTAAAATAGAAGATAGAAAAACAATAAAAAAAAAATATATATATACCGTAAGACGGGTTTACTTTGAAACAAGAGTACAATATACTAAGGTGACAATATACTAGGGTTTATTTTGAATGTGAAATTACCTGCCGGGTTAAAAAAAAAAAAAAAATTGTTGATGATAAAACATTCCTTTAGTCTTGATAAAACCGTATTTCAGTCTGCCAGGTGATTTCAAATTCAAAATAAACACTAGTACATATGGTCATTCTAAGCCCCAAAGCATCCGTGGTTTACGGAATGTGTTATACTTCCCTCACTAAACTTTAGTGCTTTTCGCAAAATGTTTGTGCAACACTTCTCTCCGATGCCTTTGATAAATCTATTAAATTCGCAACTAATACAAAATTTAATTAATTTCTAAATATATGTTACTAAAAATATTTTTAAAAAATATGAGTCGAAGTTCGTCACTGATTTTATGATTATTTTTTTTTAAAATTAACTATAATTTTTTTGTAAACATTTTCTTTTTTATTTGTTTTTTATGGTATTTTATTCATTTTTAAATGAACGGTCCTTTCATGGGAAATACAATGGATACAAACAGAACTATTACATACATTTATTTATAAAGGTTTTATAGTGATATTTTTTCATGTCCTGAAGACTTATAACTAATTTAATTTACTAGTTTACTAGTTTATACATAAATAATCTATATTTCAAGCCTATTCAAATTTATGTATTTGTTTTTCCATTTCTATTCTCAATGGACTATAGTCGTTGTTTTTCTCTAAGAAGTTTGAAAAATATATAACATGTCAGTGTTTGAAAAATGTTTAAGATTCATTGTAATTAATAATTATATTTCTTATTCAAATTGCTTATTACCTTTTTTTTGAGTCCTTACAACTCTATAGTAATACATTTATTTATTATGGAATTAAAAAAAAAATTAGATTCTCTGATTTGACTTCATCAACAAGTTTGTAATTACAATGTCAAGAATCTATCATAAGAAGAAAGAAATGCAGAAGAAATTGTAAACATCAAGCATGAGTAAGTAACATTGATAGTTTTAGAAAGAGAGGTATTTTTATTGATTTATATGGTTTCTTTACCTTCAACCTTATTGAATAATTCAAAAGGATTTAAAAATGTATTTATTTTATATAGTCCTAATTTTATTAATGACGTCCAATGCATCTATAGTTTTATTTTAATAGTTTCTGAACAAGATTAATACCTATGAAATAATCAAAGAAGTGTATAAATATTTGTTTAAAATGTTATACATATTCTATAAAATTAAGGAAGATCATTGAATTTAATTTGGTGATAAAATGGCGACTGAATGATCTAAATTAAAACAAGTAAATTCATTCCAATCAAGCTTGTGAATTCAAATGACCACGATTCAGTTTAGGTTCTTACGTTATTTTTGGTTAGACTTTGGGTGGTGTTTTTGCACGTAGCATGTACGAATATTCGTTATTTCTAAGTGGAAGTAAGTTTGATAATACATGCGAGATAAGTCATTTGCATTGAAAATTAGATGGCATTTTATATATGTTGCTGCTTTTATGTCAAATATCATTCATTAACCTTGCATGATAACATAATATGGGTAGCAGCTTAAAGAGTTAAAGTGATATAGAACGTAGGTAATATTGAGATCACATGTTTAAATAAATAAAAAAAAGGTTCATATTCAGAAAAGAAGTTAAAATTGGTACCTAACACCGATGCACCTGAAGTACAGAGTGTATTCATAAGGAAATATTTCTTCTCAACCAGACTAAGTATTATTGTTAAAAAAACGCCATTTAATTAATTTCTAATAAAACAAGTGCTATGTTTTATTCCCACAAAATGTATGAAATTAAAGTTGCTATGTTTTATTCGGGATGCCAATGGATAATTATTGATGATAAATATAGTCAATAAAAATTATTAATATATCGATTGGTCCAGGATTAATTTATTGAATTTCTTTTCTCAAAGGCTGGTTTGTGTTTATCATGCTTTCTAATAACCAACATTACCTATGATCATTATGATATAAATGTTTAATAAACTACATATACAACTTATGTGAAAATCTTAACAACAATAAACTAAATACATGATTCAATGAATTTAATAATTAACTGTGAAGGTATGATTTCAGATGGACTGTTTTAAGAATAACGCCATTAAATATTTTAAAAATCTATTATTGGGAATTACAACTTCCCAATAATAGATCTTGTAATTAACAATTATATTTGAGGCTCTAAATATGATGTGGTTAGGTTGTGTAGGTCATTACATCTAGTGTTGCCCAAAATCGGTCTTGCAAAGTGCAAGACCAAGACCAAGGCCGCCTAACTGTTGCAAGAACAAGACCAGGACTGGTAAAAAAAGTCGATTTTTTAAATAAAAATTAAGTAAAAATAGTTACTAATACTTGACAATCTTAGTTGCTATATGTAAATAATTGGTATAAAAATAAACTTTTGCATTTAACTCCTCTAGTTTTTCATTCCGGCTTAGTTAGGTTTCTGCTATCTAAAAAATTACAGTAATGTCTCTACAGCAGTAAGCTAATAAGTAACTACAAGACTGTTGCAAGACTCTTGCGCAGGATCAAGACCATGACCAAGACTGAGTTTGCAAGATCAAGACTCGTCTCGGTCTCGCATTTGGGCAACACTAATCACTGCATCTACTCTGCCAAGGCGGCCATCTCCCCGGTCTGTGTAGGCCAAACCTGGATCTTTAGCCCCCAAGGCCGAAAAAAGACATAAGATCTCTTTTTCTTACTTCTTGCGAGATTTTATACAAATATCCAGGATGGGGCAAGTATGATTTTGATTGGTTCTTAACTTCGGCGGGTGTAAAAATTATTTTAACTGGTTACACCCTAAAGGGAACCAGTTATTTAACCCGTTACTCGTTACCAATTACTCTAAGACAAGGCCTTCCCCAGCCCTTTCTCCTCAAGTTGCCTGCTCTCCCTCCACCTGGACGTTGTCTTTGATGTCAGCAGATATGTTTGGTGTCAGCATATTTAAAATTTGTTTTCGGCTCCTCATAATAATTTTAAATGATTATTTGCTTTGTTCAATACGTAACACAAGTTTTTTTTTTTTTTGCTTCATGAAAAATCCAAATATATTGTTACTCCAACGAATATCACTTAGACCAAGATCATTGATTTATTTTTTATTTTCTGGTATTGTCATAATATTCGCATTAGGTATTACAAGGAAATTCAATGCTCTAATTATTTTCGATTAGTGCCAAGTAGAAACGAATGCACGATTATTTTTCAGATCATTGTAATTTTTTTTTGTTTCCTATAAACCTGCACCAATACAACCCATGAAGATTCTTGTGTTCAGTACCATTTAAGGAAAGTACTCTTTCTTGGTCAACGGTTGTGCAAAGAAGTGATTTGACCAAGATCCCGCTCAATCTCCAGATTACCCCCTCAATTAATTATTTAATAAAGTGTACCTTCTTTATAGAGGCTGGGTGTGCCCCAGGAGACTATCCTGACCCCACGGCTGATGAAGCAGAATAAATAATTTCTCAGCCATGAGTCCGAATTCGAACCTGGCACCTTGTGAGAATAGGAAGCTCAGCGCCCTGCCACTGAAATACTCCACTCCGTCTTATAAATAATAAGAAGATTAAAATAAAATTCTCAATTTTACATAATATCGGTACATATGAATAAACGTCTTACATTTAAAGTGACAAAGGTTTCAAGTTCAATGTTCGCTAAGTATTAAAAAAAAAAAATTGGATGGATAACAGTCTATCTTTGTTTCTTCTTTTTTTTTTTTGAAAAGACGAAAAAATAAAAACCTTTTTTTAAAGTGTCAGGTCTAGAAAACTAGAAAGTAGTAGGTACTTTTATTAAGGTTGAAAAAGTATTCTCTATTTGGCCCAGGCTTTTTATTTATTTATTTTTCCAGCTTTTATTATTTTTCGACTTCATAGAAACATAATTTGAAACTTTTCTTGCAAGAGTGAACCAACTTGTCTTTGAAGTTTTGTGGAAACGTGTCGATATGGAAGGCGATATGCTTTCATGAAACACATCTTCATATTATGTTTCGATGGTACCATCTAACCTGAGTTTTGGTTTACCATTTAATCTTTAAGTTGCTTTATTTCTAATGATCTCAAAATGTTATTGATAATGATCATAAACGCTATTACTTGTAGTGCCTTGTTTTCTTGACAATGACAAATCAATGATAATGTCTTGAAATCCAAATTTTGAATTTACATTCTCAATGAAGTAAATGTTTTCTCCTTAGCATAGTTGTTTAATTCACAGTTGCTTTCCCGAAATGGCTCAGTTAGTTATTGTGCTAAAAACAAGCGTTTCCCACCTGAAACACAATTCATACTGCTGCTTTTATATGGGCGAGGTTGCGCGAATAAGTTTACGTATTTTGTAATTTAACATGTTACTGGACCCAATAAATCAAAATTTTGGTCGCACACCAAGGTATGTAATGAGACTAAAACGTGTAACATTTCTCTGTACAGGTATGCGTTGCTGGTTGACGTAGAGTATGATATTCTATAATAACCTAAATTCGGGAAAATACAACAAAAAATACCTTCTTTATTCCAATTGCATCGTTAAATAGTGTTACAAAAATGCAAATACTAATACTGTTCACTAAGAGAAAGAACAAACTGACCTACCTATCTTCTAAATATGAAAGAGTTGAAAAAAGATAATGGTCGTCTTAACGTCCATATACGCCAGCTTAAATAGACAACATGTGAAAACCTCACGTATCCACTTTATCAAGCTAACATATGCTTTATTAATAAATAATCAAAATCAAAACATTTATTATTGATGTATACAATTTAGAAGAACAGACTATAAAAAGCCCAATGAAATTTCTAAATAAACAATAGACTATAAATAATTAATAAAACTTAATATAAGGAGTAATCTAAACTTAACTATTTATAACTAAACAACAAGAACTTACGGACTAACCTAAAGCTGATATAAAATTTACTAACTAATATACATCTGAATAACATACAAAATATACCAAAGACTTCATCCATTTATGTCCGTTTCTTCCAGCAGTTACAGATTTTTTTTTTTTTTTTTTTTATTGAATAATAATACAATCAGCCACTGTTGGAGGGCTATAAGTATTAAGGCTAGAAGTTCTCATTCATATAGTATATACAAGTAATACAGAAGTAACTATAAATATAAGAAGTAAATAAATAATACTTTTAAAAAAATGTAAATCAATAGGAAAAATAAAATAAAATAAATAAATAAACAAACAAAATAAAATAAAAACTTCTAAACACATTCATACCTATATACAATATATACATTCGCCCAGGAATCTCCGAGCCAGGCCCACATGTGGAAAGCAAAGCAGGACTCCAGAGATCCCAGTGCCACTTTTCCAGCCGCATCACTAGTATTAAAAGCCAGTGGAGGCTGAAGGAGGGCACTAGAGCCACAGATGCTCAGGACTTGAGTGGAGAAGCTGGCCATTGCCAGGACTCCAGAAGCATATTTACAATAGATCTCGCGGCCACTGCCGTTTTAACCTTCGAGGGGGATAGTAGGGATGGTGGGAGCTGAATAGGGATTGAGCTAGGGGATTTGGATGATGGATAAGGTTCTGGTGAAAGTTTGAGAATCTGGATGGGATGATGTCGAGGACAAATGGGGTGTTAAGGTCATGGTGTAGGGTCTTATTTGTGACATAATATGGGGCATTGGCTATTGTTCTAAGTACTTTGGACTGGAAGGATTGGATGCTTTTGATATTCGAATGTTTAGCAGTTCCCCACAGTTCAAGTTCGTAGGTCCAGATAGGTTTCAGTATTGTCTTGTAGATTAAAAGTTTATTTTCAATCGAAAGATGAGATGTCCTGCTTAGTCTATATAGCTGGCCATATCGTTGGTTAAGTTCTTATCTTTTAAGTCTCGTATGTGGGTTCCCAGTTAGTCTTTTGTCTAGGAGGAAGCCAAGGTAACGGACTGTATCTGAGTAGGGAAGTGGTATTGAATTGAAAAGGATTGTGGGACAGGATCTGCGTCGCAGGGTGAATGTAATATGTTTGCATTTTGATTCATTGATTTTGATGCGCCAGTTGTTGCACCACTGCTCAATCAAGGAGAGGTGAGATTGTAGGTTTTGAGATGCTATTTGAGGATCTGAGTGGGAGGATAGAATGGCAGTATCATCAGCAAATGTAGCTAGGAAGGTATCGGGATTTGAAGGGATATCGGCAGTGAAAAGGATGTAGAGAACTGGACCCAAAACACTGCCTTGTGGAACACCAGCCTCAACTGGATAGTAAGTGGAGAATTCGGTGCAGCAACGGACTTGGAAGGAACGATTTGAGAGATAGAATTTGAGGACTAGGTATAAGGATTGGGGTAAATGGATTTTGAGCTTGAAAAGCAAGCCATCGTGCCACACCCGGTCGAAAGCTTGCACGTCCAAAAAGGCACCAGTGCAATATTGCTTGTTTTCAAGTGCAGAGGATATATGGTCCACACAACGAAGGCCTTGTTGGACAGTGGAATGTCTTGAGCGGAATCCAAATTGATGAGAAGGGATGTTGTGGGATTCGAGTATGGGTAGGATGCGTTTGAGGAGGATTTTCTCAAAGATTTTTGAGAGGATAGGGAGTAAGCTTATCGGTCTGTAGGATGATGTGTTATTAACGGGTTTGCCTGGTTTTAGAAACAGCACGATTATGGGGTGTTTCCACATCAAGGGAAAGTTGGTAGTACAAAGGATGCAATTATATAGATAGGTCAGGAATATAATGGATTTTTTGGGAAGTTGTCTAAGAATTTGTGAAGTGAGGAGATCATATCCAGGGGATTTTCGGGGTTTTAATTTGTTTATGAGGAATTTGACCTCAGAGGGGTTAACAGGTTTTGGATGTAGAGAGAGAGGAATTGGTGAAGAGAGGAATTCTTTAACTTCAGCAGTGTAGGTGGGATGGAGTTCGGGATGGGGAGTGAATGTGAAGGATAGATGTTTAGCAAACTCTTCAGCTCTATTCGCATCTGACGAAGCCCAGGAACCATCATTACGGCGGAGGGGGTGGGAAATGGATTGGAATTTAAGGATTTTTTTAGTTACAGTCCTGTGGGAGTTATCACTAGATGATAATGAGGAAAGGTAGGAATTATAGGATTGGGTTCTAAAGATATCCAGTTTCTTTTTTACCTGTTTGGAATAATAATTATACGATGTACGGTCATCAGGATGCCTGGTTCTTTGCCAGAGGGCCCTACAGCATCGTTTGCTATGGATAAGGTACAATAGGTCTTGAGTAGAGGATTTATACTGAGGTGTTTTTTGGGACGATCAGGTGAGGATGCAGACCAAACTGCATGCTGGATCAGGGTTGTGAAGGAGTCCACTGCATCGTCAAGGTCTTCAGGTGTTTTTAAGGAAACTCTGAGGTCTATAATATCATCCAATATTTGACGGAAAAGGTTCCAGTTAACTGGTCCCCTGATAAATGAAGGAGGGGATGATTTAGGAATGGGTGATGTGGAAACGGTTAGGACTATAGGACTGTGGGCTGAGGAAAGATCATCAAGCCTTGAAATGGAACAGTGTAATGATCCTGGACCTTTGTGTAGGAAAAAGTCTAGAAGGGCGGGATTGCGGTTGGGATCTGTTGGCCGGTATGTATGTGGGAGTATTAGATGATAGGATGTTGCTGCGATGGGAATTAAGTGCAGATAGCAGTGTTCGCCCTCGGGAATTTGTGGATCTGGCTCCCCATTGTTGGTGTTTTGCATTTAAATCTGCACCTAGGATGAAATGGTGTCCTAAGAAATTCAGGAAGGAAATTATTTGGGATTCGGAAATGGGTATTTTAGGCGGGGAATATGCCGCAACTAATGTTATTGAGTAAAGGGAAGTTTGGATTATTACGGCAGTGGATTGTAGGAAATTATGGGTTGGTAAAGGAAATAAATGATGGGAGAGAGATCGGTGGATAATTATAGCAGTGCCAGCATGTGCTGTTCCATCAGGATGATCGGTTCTATAAATAATGTAGCCAGGAACGTTGATTTGTCGTTTGTTGGTTTGTCGGGTTTCAGTTATTAGTGCTATGTCGATGTTTTTGTCATGTAATAAGATTGTCAGTTCGTTGATGTGATTTCGAATACCATTCGCATTCGATAGGAGAATAGAGAGGGATTTGGTTGAAGACATTTATGGATTTCTCGGCGGTGGAAAAAGGTTGGATATAACATTGGTAAGTAATGAAATAAGAGGGGTGATGAGGGATCTAAATTCAGAGAGGAAAGAAGTTAATAGGCTTGTGAGGTAAGTGGAATTGGAAGGAGGATGAATGTATGTCTTGGTATTGAACCTAGGTTCAGGGATGGAGGGATATGGGTCTTGAGGTTGATGTGTGAATTCTCGAGGTTGAGGTTCTTAGGCAGGGCCTGAGATTGAGTGTTTATAGTGTCTCCTTTGAACATCTGAGTATAGGTCACTCTTCCGTTCACTGTTCTAGAGGGTTGTCTTGGTTGCCTGGATGTCCCTTCTTCTTTAGGAGTTGCGTACATTCTTGTTTTTAATTCTTTATATGTTTGACAACCCTTGTAGTTGGCAGGGTGCCCTTGGTGGCATAAAGCGCATACTGCAGGTGAAGTTCTAGACTTCCTACATTCTTCTGTTTTGTGTTGTTCACCACACCTCACACATCTAGGAATGTGATGACAATATCTTTTCGTATGGCCATAAGCCTGACAGTTATGGCATTGAACGATGTCGCACTTGGTGTAAGGCTTTTCTACAACAACGCTGGTGTAATAAAGGTGTGTGACCTTGTAGATGTCTTCGACCTGGGACGTTCGGTCAAGGTCAACGAAGAATAGTGGGAGCGGTATTTTACTTTTTATTCCAGGCTGTTCTCTATCCTCCTTAAATATGTTCACTATCTGGCGAACATGGCAGTCTTCTGATAACGACCCTGAGCGCCCTCTCTTGACGCAGTTGGTACTCAGTTGGTGTGGTAATCAGCCTTGGTGTCAGATAAATATTTTATAACTTTTCTATATGTTTCTGGAGTGTCGGACATTAATTTAGTGTCATTGGTGCGGCTTTGGCATAAATATTTTCCTGAGCCCACTAGGTTATTCAATAGGTGATACATTAACTGAAAGTTTTTAATATTCCTAAGGAATATTGGTGGGGGTTTGGGTTCCCTGGGGTGGGTGCTGCTTCCATTTCTTCGTTTTGTGTATTTGATAGCACTTGAAATGGGTTCTGAGTGAAAAACGGCGATTCTTCACCAGTCTGAGTTGTCTCATGATTGTTTTGTTGTTGTGAGGTACCAGGTTGGGGATCCACTTCTTCAACAGAGCTCCCTGGTGTGGCTGGTGGAGTATTTCTTTTCGAAAGTCTTGTTCTTTTTTTAATAGGAGAACTCATTGTAGTATCGAGGCTCCTGGACTTAGTATTTTTACCCTTGCTCGACATTAGCATATGATAATATCGGATTTCATATTATAAATGATAGGAAAAATTGTTAAATGAGAAGTGATAATTTTTTTTTTTTTTTAACACGGAAATATATACGCGTGCTTAGAGAGGTCTGGTCGGCACAGAACCTCCTCGGACGGAGAGCCAGAGCCAACGTTTTTTTTCCAAACGTTCTGTCGGCATTCTTTCGGATTATCAACGTGTTTTTTTTTTATAATCTGATTTACAAATATATACCTCATCATAATATAAAACTTAGCTTTTGGACTTTTGTCCTGCAAGATTCGCAATCTGCCACACTGCGATAGGCTGCATGTTTATGGCCCAGCGCATTGACACTTCAACTGTACGAACAAATTGCCTTTTATGTATTGCTTATTTACTTTTAAGCATATTCATGCTCTTTCTAGAATGTTTAAGAGTGCGTTTGAAAAATGCTACGGGGTCAAGTTTTGCCTAAGAAATGAGGATAAAATTGGTTATTTTTTCTGGAAGGGGCGCAAAAGAAGAAACGCATGCAATGGGGTATAGTCCCCCTTAGCTATGCCACTTGATTCTAATTTATTTTATTTCTTTATAACAGTAAGTAACTCAATTTGTTTACTGAAATGCGACATGATGAAAGATTAAAAAAAAAAAATAGATTTCTTGGAGAGAAGTTCTGAAGTTGGAAGAACTATAATAACTTAATAAGTATATTATCCAACAGTTTGAGCTAGGCGTTGGCAGCCTATGACGTAAACGTGTCCTCACTCCCGTGACATCACCCTGTGGCTCCACCATTGTTATGTAACGCTAATATTTTTTGTAAATATGCATTTGAGAAATTCGTTTTTTTTTTTTGCGATTTTGTTGTAATAATCTGATTGTCACCAACGAATATAATTTATAAATTCATGCCAGTTTATAAGCCGTTGAAAAAAAAAAAAAAAAAGGATGTATTTATTACTGCTCATGGCTGAATTCAATACATTATTGGTTGGGAATACTGCATTGTGCTACATGTATTTTTATTATGAACAAGGAAATTTATCATTTGAAATTTCTGACCCGTTTTGAGATGGCATATCTATTTATTTTTAAAAAAGATTTCTTGCATTCCAGTCATCATTATATGTAATTCAGATTATTTTATGGAGCGATCTGAATATATGATATAAGTTACCTGTTTTTTTTTTTTTTACGACGTTGGCACTATTTTGAGTACAACTACAAGATCTATTTGGTAACAACCCAAGAAGTGAATGAAGAGAAGAAATTTCTTAGGTAAGAAGGGGAAAGTTAATCAAATTCAAAAGATTAGAAACCTAAGAGGGTGGGTAAGTGTAATCTTTAGCACAAAGAGAAGCTCCTTGTGGCTAACTTTGTTGAAGACAAGTTAAACTCAGTAGTCTACTACCTCCCTCTGTCCCTTGCACATGTCTCTCCTGTATAACTTAAACTTCCCAGAGTTTAAAGAATATAATAATTAAATTTCAATTAGAAATATTGTATGTACCGTAAAACTTAAAATGTGATATTTATTGTTTTGCCATAATGGTGGACTGAATACTAATTAAAAGGTAAGTGATAACTATTTCCTTATATTGACCAATGAGTTTCAAAGCTACAGTAATGGTACTTTAATAAAACAATTTAATAATGAATAAGAATAAGTGATATTGCAATTCTCCCCTTGTTTATTCAGTGATTTATTCGAATCAAGAAAAAGGCTATTAGTGAAACAATGTTTGCAATTTTATTAAGTTTAAGGTGAATCTCTTATTTAAATGTTCAATTATTTTGTACTGTTATTTCTTTCACCATGTATTTGTTCATTCCAATGCCTTAGCGACGTTTTGGTCTTCATTCCACATACAAGCAATCTAAAAAAGTTTTATTAAACATTACTATTCACATCATCCTTTGGGAAAAACTACATTACACGGTGAGTTCATTGGTCCACAATGAATGGGCCAAATTTATCCACGAAAATCACGGGTTCCGCACATCACAGTTTTGTGGTGGAATGGGATACTGGGCATAGCACTATGCTTCGTCCAAAATAAATGGGTAAACACGAAATTTCCTTGACCAACTCACCCACCATTTTGTGGGTTAATAATGAATCTGACGTGAAAGTAGAATGACTCTAGCATGCTTTGAATTTTTGGGTAGTTGGGTCGATTAAGATTAATCCGGTCCTGCAAAACATCACCAATCGGGCAAATCTTAAAAAAAAAAATATGAGTCTCATTCATATGAACGCGCTCTTATTCGTCTTCCGAGGTTATCCCATAACTGCTCAATGGGGTTCAAATCTGGAGAACGTGCTGGCCAGGCTAAAACCTCAATATTGTTCTGTTGAAGGAACGTCTGCACTATGCGGGCGACATGTGGGCGAGCATTATCGTGCATTAGAATAGAACGATTGCCGATTTCGTTGAGGATAGGCAACACATGAGGTTCCAAAATCTAATCTACATAGCGAATAGCCGTCAAGGACCCTCCACGAACAACAACCAATTCTGTGCGGCGCTCCATTGAAATCCCAGCCCACACCTTTAAGGAGCCACGTTGAAAAGGTTGGCTCTGGGAAAAATTACAGGCTACATATCTTTCGTTTCTTCTTCTCCACACCCTTTCACGCCCGTCTAGAGATCGAAGAGCGAATCTTGACTCATCTGTAAAAATTACAGCACTCCATTATCCATAGTCCAATGGCTGTGTTCTCGAGCAAAAGCCAGCCGTGTTACTCTGTGAGTTTTGGTCAACTCTCGTCCTCTTACTGGACGAAAAGCCATTAATCCATACTCATTTAATCTTCTCCGAGCGGTATGTTCAGAAATTTGCACACCTCGAACTTCTTCGAGCTGATGAATCGCTTGAACAACGGTAAGGTGCCGGTTTCCTGATGGCGTCTCGTAAAGTTTCATACGGAACTCCGATGGCATTAGCTGCATATTTAATGGAACGTCCATCATCAATAAGTGCCACACCACGCGCAACATCCTCAGTACTAAGAGGCATTTTTAAACTTAATATTGAAAAAATTAATTTAGTTGCTTGGCAATTAAATAAAAAATTAAAAGCCGGAGACTAAGAAATGTGCTGCAAGAAACGGCACTGAACTAATGATACTGAATAAACATTTCGATTCCATACAAAGTAAACATTGGAATCTAGAATCATTTCATTGAATTAAGAATTAAGGGTTATTGTCCTCTATATTAACATTCCTAATTGAAAACAAACAAAATGATTACCTATTTATTCATTAAAAACAATAGACCAATCCAAAGCAGAAATATTTTTAGATGAAAACATGAAAAAATCACTTATATATATATATATATATATATATATATATATATATATATATATTTATATAATCACATTTATCTTTTTTAGTTCTGAAAGCCATACAGCCAAGGTTTTTTAGTGTATATGATATGATCTATGATCTAATCCAATAGCATACACTAACAACTCTCCATAACTTATATATTTTATCAATAATAGATTTACAATACAAAAATCAACAACTTTTTATGATTCAACCGAGACTTTACTTATTGGTTCGCAAGTGCCTTTTGATTTAACATGAAACTACTCCACTTCATCACCTCCCCTCCAATGACTTCGTCGAGAAAACCGGTTGGAAGATCTGACCTGTCTCTCACTACTAGTGGTTGTTTCAGGAACTTGGTATTCTGCCTGGGCGGAGTCATTGAATTCATTATCCTTGAGTATACTTAGATTACCCGGCAAGCGAAGACCAAGAAGCACCATGGACAACAAACTTGTCCATGCACAGCTGTTGAGCTGGGCCGTGAGAGCCGTCTTGAGCTTACGGTGCCACCTCTTGAAGAAGCCGTTAGCTTGAGGGTGTTAAGCAGTAGTCCTGCAGCGCAAGAAACCAAAAGTCTTAAACAATGCAGAAATAGATCAGATTCGAACTGGCGCTCTTGATTAGTTGTGATGCGTCCCGGAACACCAAAACGTGATAACCATACTTGACAAAGGGCCTCGACATAAGTAGTTGCTGATATCTCTGCTATTGGTTGTGCCACTGGCAATCTTGTGAACATGTCCACCATTGTAAGACAGTATCGCATTCCTGCCGAAGACGGTAATGGCCCAATTATATCCAAATGTATATGCTCAAAACGGGCAGAAGGCAGAAAAACTCCGGGGGGAGCGATCGTGTGACGCTGCACCTTGGACATCTGGCAGGAGATGCAGGCTTTCGACCATTTTCCAATGTCCACGTTTTGACTCGGCCAAAAAAATCGTTTGCCTAAAAGTCGACACGAAGCTCGTACTCCGGGATGGCTGAAGTTATGCATTTGCAGAAAAATCAAGCGACGCATACCCTCGGTTACATAGGTAGTTGTAGACTATTTATAATTGTAATCCAAACTTTTTATAATCCAACCAGGAGGTTACTGCCTGGTTCGCCGGTGCCTTTTGAATAAACATGCAACTACTCCACTACAGTTTCATAAATATAAACAGTGATGAGTTTGCAAATTTTGGGATCCATGTGGTAAGGATGTGTAGAAATATAGCCTCAACTGATGCACCGGAAACATGTACGTAAATTTCATGAGTTTGAGTAAAAAAAACAAAAAGGCACTACATTGCCTGCCTATGGGTTGAGACAAATTAGACTAGGAAGGTCCGTCTTTGGGTAGGAATTTTCTTTCGCTTCCTCCATATTTTTTTTCTTTTACTAAAGAATACTTCTCCTCTATCCTTTCTTCCATGTCATTTATTTTCTGATTTGTTTTTTTTTTCGTTTCCCTTATTATTTTGACTATTAGTGTGTACGGATATTTAGTATTGGATTTCTGAGATTGCACGGCAATCAACATTTTAATTATATGGAAAATATTTCCACGCTGAGACTCAAAAGACGTTCTTTTTAATATATTAATAATTAGCGTGCATTCACCGATCGAAGAAAAGGACAAACAGGGAAAAGACACATTCTATGGAATGGTTTTTTTTTTTCCTTTTTTTATTTTTATTGACATATAATAATCTGTCTCTTGGACAATAATTATAGTGATATATGAACACATTCACATCAAATAAACAGAAAATATAAAATTAACAAAAGTAAAATAATAACAATAATAACTAAATAATAATAAAAAAACTATGCACAATAAAAATAAAATAACCTAAAGATAAATAAATTATAAACACAGTCATACCTGTATACAATCAGGCAGGGGACCCCAAGCCAGACTTCTCCCTCCAACTACAGAAGAGAAAGCAGGACTCAAAGAGATCCCTGCGCTACTCTCTCAACCTCGCAACTGGTGCTAAAGCCACTGGAATTTGAGCGAGAGCGCTTTACTATGGAATGTTAGGAACAATATACGACAAACTCCCTCATTTCGATACCAAAATAGTGATGGGTGATATGAATCCCAAGATCGGTAGAGATGAAGCCTTTGTCCCAACCATCGGGATACAGAGTAAGTATGATGAGTCTAGTGAGAATGATGTCAGATTAATTGATTTTGCAGTGACCAGGGAGCTCAGAACAGTGAACATAAAATTTCCCCAATAAGCAAATTCACACAAAACTTTTGGGTATCTTCAGATGGTTGACTTCAAATTAAATAGACCACATCCCCATTGGCCGAAGGCCCGCATCACACGTAACAGATGTTATAAGTAACCGTGGAGCAGAATACAGTAGTGGCCACTATTTAGTAATTGGCAAATATAAACCAAGGCTGGCAATGGCACAAAAGCGAAACATGCAAAAGATGAATGCAAATTACAGTGTGGAAACTCTTAAGGATGATCGGGTCAGGAAAAGATATAAAGAAACACTGCAAAGATGCAAATAAGAGAAGAGAAAGAACAAAGAAGAGCTGCAGAAAACAAAAAAATGGATGTGCAATGCGAGGCACATTAGAAGAAAGAAATCAGGGTGTTCTACAAAGGTTTAAAGAGCATTAGAACTGATTTCAAATCCCACTCGAAGTACATCCTGGAAGAGAAAGGTAGCTGGATCGGCCTAGATGGCTGGCACTGAAAGACGAAGAAAATGGAGATGGAATAGAGAATGAATATGTACTACCGGACAAAGAGGAGATCATTGAAATCTTAATGGAATTAAAACATAATAAAGCCGGGGGCATTGTTGGCCTCACAAGTGAACTTCTTAAGTATGTTTGGGAAGAATTGTTCCACATAATATGGGATATATGAATATATGAAAAGAAGCCAAGTGAGAGATCAGAAGCTATAATCTGTCCTATTTATAAAAAATAAGACAAAATTCATTGCGATAATTACCGGGCTATATCCATCCTAAACACTACCTATAAAATTATGTCAATAGTATTTTGCCGAAGAATGAGTACATGGGCAGAAGGAATGATTTATGAATACCAAAGTGGTTTTAAGCCACAACGGATCATATTTTCTCACTTAGGCAAATGTTGGAAAATTATAAGTATAATGTAATGCTTCACCACTTGTTTATAGATTTTAAGCAGGCGTATGACAGCATTGATAGAAAACAATTGCTGATGGCACTGAGCAAGACGTATATGTTCATCAAATTTATAAGTATGATTAAAACGACTTTTACAGACACGAAATGCAGAGTTCCATTCCATTCACTTACATTCGAAAGTCCCTTCACACATGCACTGCATATTCAAAGTAGAACTTGGCCTACGTCAAGGAGATCCTCATTCTCCGGTACTCCGGATCGAGATAGGGGAGCACTGCTTTTCAACATGTAAGGTTCATTAAGTACCTTGGAGGGATTTTCAGACTAAATAACGAGAAAACAGAGGACATAAAGGCACTAATATCTGCTGGTGATAAGTGTTTTTATGCTATGTGTAAAGCTCTAACATTCAAAAACCTCTCCAGAAGCGTTATGCTGCGGGGTTACAAAACTGTAAATAGGCCCACATTATTATACAACATTGGAACCTTGCTGATAACTTCGACTAGTGAAAACAGGCTTAGAGCAATTGAAAGAAAGCTACTGCGGAATATATTTGGGCTCGTGTGAGGGGACAATGAATAGAGGATAAGAACAAACTCCGAGTTGGAAGAAATATTTTTCGAATCGGACATAGTGCAAAGTCATTAAGAAAAAAAGACTATGCTGGATTGGACACTTGAAAAGGATGGCTCCGTCGAGATTAAGTAGAAAAGTGTTGTAAGATCATCCCGGAGGTTCTAGAAGGAGAGGTAAACCTCGCAAACAATGGCTGGATGACGTGAAAGAGGACATTATACATCTACGTCTAAACATTAGGTGATGGCTCACCAAGACTATGGATAAAGCAAATTGGAGCAGAATAATGGAGGGTTCTTTGGTTCTTAATGAACTGTAACGCCATGCAATGTGTGAGTGAATAATATGGGATGGTAGTTGAATAACGGAATATATATATATATATATATCATTTGAGAGCTATTCCATGATGCTTGAATTAGCGACATTGGAATATTCTAATTGCATATTGTTAGGTTGTTATGATTTAAATTTACACTAAAAGAAATTCATTCTAGTTAAAATAACTATACTAAATGTTTTTCCAAAACAGTAGGAAATAATAATTATAATACAAATAAAACTTGAATACTTCTAAGATAACTAAAACAAAACATAACGAATGATCGTTTTAGAATAATAATCACATGTGATTATCAAGAGTCAACGCTCACTGAAGTATGCAAAAGTGTATCTAGGTACATTATAACTTTATATATATATATATATATATACATATATATATATATATATATATATATATATATATATATATATATATATATATATATATATTTTTTTTTTTTTTTTTTTTTTTTTTTTTTTCGGTTGGCGATACAGACCATGAAGATCTTTGTCCACGAGATGTGGTCTCCTAGACCACAGCCCGATTTCTGATTTAAGTACACGGGGGTAGGGTCATCAGTCCTACACCCGTTCGGTGTGAGTAGCCTCCAGTAGCAGGTCTCACATACCGGGGGGGGGGGAGGATCGGCAGCGTGGCTTTTCCTGGTGGGCGGTCACCCATCCAAGTTCTAACCACGCTCGGCGTTGCTTAACTTGGTTGCCTATTGCAAGCCCATTAGGTAACTTGGTTACTTTTATAACTCATTTATATTTTACATAAATAATACATTAAAGCTGATGTAGTTAAAAAGGAATCTCTAATCTCAGAAAAAATGTTTATATCATAATTTAAGTTGATAACCACTATACTATTACATACATGTGTTTATAAATTATAATAAAAATAAATTCTTTCCAAATGACAGAAACTGAGATCAGCCATTGACTTCATAATCACTTCAACAACACTATTCCTATGTAGTTATATAACGCAAACGACGTAATAACATAATTTGAAATCCTATATTTATTTAGGAGAGACATTTTCTTGTGTATCCAATATCCATTGTTCGTTATACCACAGATCTATAAACTAATAACTTAATTTAAAGATGATAAATTAATAAAGGGATTGGTGGTTTATTTCTAAGAGCTAACTTATATAATACTCATAAGTGCAGACTTTCCACTCTAGTTGAGGGGAAGGATTCTATTTGTGCTAAAGGGGACATTTTGTAATCTGAAAATACAATAAATAGTCTGCTGCTATGGAAAAGGGAAAGGGAATCATGGAAAATAGCAAGAGGGAATCGTATGAAAGTAAAACATGAAATTATACTTATAAATCGTAAAGAAATAATTAGAGTTTATGCTCTGTCAAAAAACTTAATTTTTACAACCTTTTGCACTAAAAGTAGCGTCATACTTCTTCTATAATTCTTCTGACCAGGAAGTAATACAAATTAACCACATGACAGCTTCACCACTAGTGTTGTACTATGATAAAAAAATTCTGGTGCGCGCAACACACAACTTTCACTTACCGCTCTAATTTGCATAGAAATTATTTTCTGGTAATGTTGGGCTATTATAACATTTTTTGAAGTGCATTTTAAACGGAGCTAAAACTTAAAGCTTACAGATAAAAAGTCAGTAAGACCATTATAATTACAAAATATCTATTTAATATATCGACGGTAGGCAATAAAAATCTAATCATTCTATCTGATTTTATAAACCACACAACTTTCTTTGCTTTTATAAACCACAGAATGACTATCCAACTTCAACATTTTTGAGTAATGTCAATTTAGTGATATTTTTAGTATTATCATGAAAGATGTTCTGAGGTAAGATACTTCATTAAATATCTGTAGAAAAAAATTTTTTTAGTCTCAACAATTAAAAAAGTATATTTTAAATTTATACAAATTTTCGTCTCTTCAGGGGAAAAAAACTACAGACCATATCTTTCCCTCTAATTGTCCGATTTAGACGCATTTTTTTAGGAAATTACATAAACTTTTAAAAACCATATACAATATCGAGAAAAAGTGTAATAATTTTTGAGTTAGCAACGCAGGTTTTTCTGCATTTTTATTTTTTTGCTCCTTTATTAACTTATCAAATTCTTTCAAAAGTTATATGTAGCATTTTTTCGTAGCTCTGAATAATGCGAAATGATTAACTTTTTGAAATAAACCATATTAAAGGTACTTTAGAGCAAGCCATATATGAACATTGGACATTTAAGCCCTGTAAAGTGACATCAACGGGGATAAGACCTAAATGATATTAAAGACCACTTAATTATACAATGATACACCGAGTTTAATCAAAATCGTTAGAACCGTTTTTGAGAAAATTGTAAGAATGTGTTTTAGCGTTCATATAAAGTGGCACTTCCGGTTAGCCGATTTTAACGAAAAAGTTACTGTCACATCCGGCTCATATATACAAACCTTAAATACTTAATATCAGTTTCGTACTACTTTTCCTTTATGAGCTAGACTGTTAACACACAATTTTTTTTTAACTTTCTTTATTGAATATTAATACATTCTGCCACATTGAAGCACATTAATATTAAGGCTACATGATTCATTCACACAATATGTACATACAATTAATATCAATAATAAAGAAAAAGAAATATAAAAAAAAAATAAGTAAATTGGTATGCCTGTGTACAAAAAAAATAATGAAATAATAGATAAAAGCTAGATGAAATTAAAGTAAATAAATCACATTCACACCTATGTACAATATTTACATTCACCCAGGGGACTCTGAGTCATGCCTTATTCCCCGACGTGGAAGCCAAGGGAGGACTCCAGGAGATCCCAGTGCTTCTCTCTCAGCCGCGACACTGTTATTTGAAACCAGTGGAAACTGATGGAGGGCACTATAGCAACAGACGCTCATGTCTTGAGTGGAGAATCTGGCCATTGCCAGTACTCCAATATATACATATTTACAAAAGGTCGTGGGGCCACTGCCGTTTTAACCTCCGGGGAGGATTGTAGGGATGACTGGAGCTAGATAGGGATTGTGCTACAGGATTTGGATGATGAATAAGGTTCTGGTGAAATTTGGAAAATTTTTCTGGGATTAGGTCAATAACAAATGGGATATAAAGGTCATTATGGAGGGTTTTGTTGGATACATAGAAGGGAGCATCGACTATTGTTCGGAGGATTTTAGACTGGAAGGATTAAATGCGTTTGATGTTAGAAAGTTTTGCTGTCCCCCACAGTTCTATTCCGTAGGTCCAAATAGGTTTCAGGATTGTCTTGTAGATTAATAGTTTGTTGTCGACTGAGAGTTGAGATTTTCTATATAGATGTCTATATAGTTGTCCGTATCGTCTGTTAAGTTGTTGTCTTTTAAGTCTGGTGTGTGGGTTCCATGTTAGTCTTTTGTCTAAAATAAAGCCAAGATACCGGACTGTGTCGGACAGAGGAAGTGGTATGGAGTTGAAGTAGACTGGTGGACAGGAATTGCGTCGAAGGGTAAAAGTAATATGTTTGGATTTGGATTCATTTACTTGGATTCGCCACTTATTACACCAGTGTTCAATAAGAGAGAGGTGACTTTGTAGGTTTAAGGATGCTATTTCAGGATCTGGATTGGAAGATAAGATGGCTGTGTCATCATCGAATTTTGCAAGGAGTGTTTCAGGATGCGTAGGAATATCAGCGGTAAACAGAATGTAGAGGACGGAACCCAAGACGCTGCCTTGAGGAACTCCCGCCTTGATTGAATGACAGTTGGAGGATTCTGTACCATAGCGAACTTGAAAGGAGCGGTCAGAGAGGTAGAATCGGAGGATAAGATATAAGGAATGGGGTAGATGGGATTTGAGCTTGAAGAGCAGTCCGGCGTGCCATACCCGATCAAAAGCTTGCGCAATGTCCAGGAATGCCCCCGAACAATACTCTTTGCTTTCTAGGGCTGAGGATATGTGGTCAACAAGTCGGAGTCCTTGTTGGACAGTGGAATGTTGGAAGCGAAATCCGAATTGCTGGGTTGGAAGGTTTTGGGATTCTATTATGGGTAGGATTCTTTTCAGTAGGATTTTTTCAAAAAAATTGGAAAGGATTGGGAGTAGGCTAATTGGTCTATATGATGATGTATTATTGGAAGGTTTGCCAGGTTTCAAGAAAAGGATGATGGTGGAATGTTTCCATAAGAGAGGAAAATGGGTAGTTCTTAGGATGCAGTTGTATATGTATGTGAGGAATATGATTGTTTTGGGTGGTAATTGATGAAGGATCTGTGGGGTTAGAAGGTCGTATCCAGGAGATTTGCGGGAAGATAGTTTTTGTAAATGATATTTGACCTTAGATGGATGAACTGCTTTTAGTGGTAAAGAGAGTGGAATTGGTGAAGAAAGGAATTCTTCTCCTATTGTAGTGTGGGTCGGATTGGATTCGGGATGAGGAGTAAATGTACTGGAAAGGTGTTTGGCGAATTCCTCAGCTTTGTCTTCATCAGACGCCGCCCAGGAGCCATCACCTCGACGGAGGGGATGGGAAATATTATGGGTTTTTAGGATTTTTTGGTGATATTCCAGAGGGAGTTGTCGTGAGCAGAGAGGGAGGTAAGGAAGGAGTTAAAGGATTGGGATTTGAAGTTGGATAATTCTTGCTTTAGTTGTTTACAGAGATAGTTATAGGAGCTGTGGTCAGTGGGATGTCTGGTACGTTGCCGTAACAATCTGGCACGGCGTTTGGTATGGATTAGGTCGAGGATGTGATGAGGTAATTTATTTTTCTTTGGAGTTCTAGGGGAATGATTAGGAGAGGAAGCAGTCCAGACTGCTTGTTGAATGATGGTGGTTAAGGAATGTACAGCATTGTCAAGGTCTTCTGGGGTTTTCAGGGTTGTTCTGAGGTCAATTTGATCGGAAAGGATTTGATGGAAGAGTTTCCAGTTGACTGGGCCACTGATGAAGGACGGTGGAGAGGGTTTAGGAATAGGAGCTAGTGATACTTGGAATATTAATGGACTGTGGTCTGAGGAAAGTTCATCAAGGCGTGCAATGGAATAGTTTAGGGGACCTAAACCATTATGGATGAAGAAATCAAGGATATCGGGATTACGGTTAGGATCAGTGGGCCAGTAGGTAGGTGAGTTCGGGGGAGCGAGATTGAAATGTTGGGAGTTGAGTGCATACAGCAGTGTTCGACCTCGAGAATTCGTTGTTCTTGAACCCCATTGATGATGCTTGGCGTTTAAGTCTGCACCCAGGATGAAATGGTGTCCTAAGGAATTAAGTAAGGAACTAAATTGGATATTAGAGGTGGATTGGTTGAGAGGGCAATACGCTGATGCTAGGGTAATAGGAAACGAGAAGTTTTTGATAATGATAGCAGTGGATTGTAGGAAATCGTGAGTAGGTAATGGGAGTAGTTAACACACACAGACCATTTTGCGACACTTGGTTATTTGGACCGAGGGGATCTCAAAACATTTATTTCCGTTGAAAACTGAGATCCGAAAATTTTCACGATCGCAATACTTACCCTTACTATATATTACATATATACGTAATTGAAAGTAAAAAAAAACAATCACACAGAGCACTTAGCCCAGTTAAATTAGACATGTTACCTTTCATTAGGTTAGGTAATTCAAATTTCTTTTGTATATTGTTAGCTACGTAGTTTTAATGCCTTGTGGGTTCGCTGCAGTGCCCCAAAGGCCATTGAAATTTCGAACTTTTTTTTTGGTTCACACTCTCTCTTATAGGGCGACATAGAAAACAATTACAATATTCAATCTTAAACAACTTTAAATTATTTAACAATTTCGTACATAACATTTTTTTTCTAAACCTAACAGGAAGTAGTGAGCTATCGAAATTTCAAAATTTATGTAAATCCATTTTGAACCTCGTCCAGAGAATTTGGAGGTATTTCATTGTTTAATTTGAAAATTTGTATAAATTTAAAATATACTTTTTTAATTGTTGAGAATAAAAAAACTTATCTCCTAAAGATAACTAATGAAGTATCATACCTCACAACATCTTTCATAAGAAATAAGTACCTAAATGTATACCTTTATTCTCAGTTCTATATTTCAACAATGCAATCACCACCTCCGGAATCAACTTACTCACTGTCTGCATGGATAACTTTTTCAACTAAAAATATCACTAAATTGACATTACTCCAAAATGTTGAAATTGGAGTTATTCATTCTGTGGTTTATAAAAGCAAAGAAAGTTGTGTGGTTTATAAAAGCAGATAGAGTGACTAGATTTTTATTGCCTACCGCTGGGATATTAAATAGACATTTTGTAATTATAATGGTCTTAATGACTTGTTATCTGTAAGCTTTAAGCTTTAGCCCCGTTTAAAATGCACTTCAAAAAATTTTATAATACCCCAGCATTGCCAGAAAATAATTTCTATTCTAAGTAGAGCGGTAAGTGAAAGTTGTGTGTTGCGCGCACCAGATTTTTTATAATACAGTTGTTAATATCAATGAATAAAAAAAATATATATATTTGAAGCGGTTACATAGAAAATACATTTAGTTAATCGAAAGAAAAGTGGTTACATCGTAAATGGCATAGTTATAGTGTTATAAGAACGTTTTATTATTTTGATTTTATTAACGAACACATATTAATTCAATAATTAAATTGTCCAAAACAATTTTTTGTTTTTGCTGAAGAGATCGAACAGCCTTGAGAACACAAAGGTTAATAATAAGTATAATATTAATTACTAAAAAAATGTGTCCGAATAAAGTTCACTTAAAAATAACAAGAAAAACAGCAATTGTTGATGACTAAATTTATTAAAATAAATGGAAAATAGTAAAAATAAAATTGTAAGGTTTTTTAGAGTTTTAAAACAAATTAGTTTTAGCGATTTGTATTTGAATTGTGAAGTTTAGAGAAATATTTTATCAATAAAAGCTATTGTAAGTTGTCTGTGACTTAATATTTAATTTAAATATGTGTGTTACGTCATCTATTAAAACAGATAATTATTTAATAACTAATTTTTGGCTTTCTAAGCTTAAAATATTTGTTTAAGAAAGTCATCGTATTTGAACAAGTATTAGTGATGGATGATACAGCGTTAATTAATGTTTAACCTATTTTGTTTTTTTCAAAGAGTATGAAATTCCCTACAAAACTATATAAAAACCATTCATTTCGGAAAACTATTAACGAAGTTACAGCTATTAAATTTCTTGTGTAACAATATGGGTGTAAGTGGTGAATGAGAGGAAAAAAAGAAAAGTAAGTGCAAGTAAGAATATCTGTCCCCCGGAACACACAAGTTTCTCCCGACGTTTATCAGAATTTATTGTTTGTTGGGCTAAGGTAAAAAAGTTTTTGATTAACAATATTAGGATGTACTGATTTTTTTACGCTGATCTTCCACAAGCCGGTTTACATTGCTTTAGTTTATCTAAGAAATCGTACTTAAATCTTTTCTACTTTACTAGATGTCATGGCCGCTACTGCAGTTTAGTTTTCAGTTCGCTCTGTGATTATTACTTTGCTATGTGCTTATTAGTCAAAACTCTGTGTTAATAATTGATTAACAGTGACATTATAAACAGTTGAACATTTTTAAGTTCACGGATAAAGAGGTGAGTTACAATTTATTAACAATGAAGTGATAAATTAGTGCTCGTTTGAATAGCCCATGTGGCTGTTAATTCCCTTGCTTCTTATCTTATTTACGTTAAGTTCCCGGCCAAGGTTTGTATACTAGCTCGCTTCCGTCAGCTGATCTCAGTACGAAACCAAAGACTTGTAGAACTCCTTTTTTTTTTTTTTTTTTTCTTCTCCAAGAGACAGTTTATTTAATTTTTTTTCCTTTGTTTATTTATTCTCAGAAATGTTTTGTTTTATTTCTGTTTCTGAGTTTGTAATTTTTTTTTTTACTTCTTTTTAATAGATCGTAAATTCTTATTTTGTAGTTTTAATATTTAGGTATATATATATATATATATATATATATATATATATATATATATATTTCTTTCTTTTCTCTTCCTATCATAATGGAAGATATGAATTTGGACGAGAAATCTTCATGTGAAGATTCAGAGAACGAGACACCATTTTCCGAGGTTAGGGAAACTGATTCGCAATATCTGAAAAGACGCTCGCTTCAAAAACGTCACAGAAACTCTGCCCCTGGGTCAGGCGGCAATTCGCCTAACATGAAGAAAAATAAATCAGCAAAATCTAAACAGACAGCTGAACAAAATAAATCTAAACAGCCTGCCGAGCAAAACAAATCACCACCCAGAACTAGAAGAAAATCAAACACCACAAAAACAGCTCCAACTGCACCAAATACCACAGCCAGCAATAATTTTGATCTTGGTAGTAACTCACCTAACATGCCTCTGGAACCTAAAGGTTTTACTGACCCCGAGCCGCCCCCTATTTTTGTCTCTAAAATTGAAAATTTTATATCATTCGTTCAATAAATTGCCAATCTTATCGGGCAAACCAGTTTCCGCTGTTTTTCTAGGGTTAATGACATTAAGATTAACACGAGCTCTAAAGAAAATTATAAAACTCTGATAAATTATTTTACAACTAAAAAATATGAATTTCACTGTTACCAACTGAGACAAGAAAAGGCATATCGGGTGGTATTGAGAGGCTTGCACTCAACCACTCCCATATCCGTTATCAAATCTGATCTAGAGGAAATAGGACATAACGTTAGGCATATAGGCATGCGTCCTACATCCAACGCAAAAATATCCATTGCCACTGTTTTTCGTTGATTTGGAGCCTGCAAGCAATAACATTGACATATTTCAAGTTAAGAGGCTTGTGTATTCCACAGTAAAATTCGAAGAGCCTAGACAAAAACCTGTCATAGTTCAATGCTCCAAGTGTCAAGACTTGGGGCACACAAAGACCTATTGCCATCATCAAGCGAGGTGCGTTAGATGTGCCGGGCCACAAGCTTCTTACACTTGTCAGATCCCTCGAGACCAGCCTCCTAAATGTGCTCTCTGTGGCGAAGACCATCCTGCAAGCTATAAAGGATGCATAGTATATAAAAAATACTACAAGTTAAGAACTCATAACATAGCCTTAAAATGCAGCCAACTAAATAAAGAAACTTACACCCAGCCACCAGAAATTGATATTACAAATTTTCCTGAGTTGCCAAAACAAACTACCCATTCAACACAACAAGAACCAACTACTTCAACTGAAATCGCCCATCCTCAACAGGAATCTACCAAAACTAGCACCCATACCACCATCAAGAAGCAGCAGCCTCGACGCCAGGCGCCTCAGGCCTCCCAAGCTAAACCTCATACTCCCAATCCTCTCATATTTCATCCTCCGCGTCAGCAAATTCCCCCTCATCATCTACCTCTACGAGTCAAATTACCGCCACAGCAATCGCACCCATCTCATCCTAATGCCCAGAAAAAAAACCCAGCACAAGTATCGTCGAATCCAGTCCCACCTCGTACACAACAACGAATCCCACTCTCAGTTAACACTCCTTACCCGCCACCTGAACCTATCCTAAATCCACTTCACAATCAACATCCATCTGATCTAACTTCCATTCTATCATCCTTCCTATTGGATCTCCAAAACACCATAAAACCTCTTATCACTCTACTAACCAGAATCCTGACCGAAATTCCGTTTAATTTCCCTCGATGAACACAAAGCCCCTAACTATCCTTTTATGGAATGCTAACGGACTACACAACCACCGTGACGAACTTGACATATTTCTTCATGACAATCACATTGATATAGCTCTACTGACTGAAACGCATTTCACAAAACGGACACATTTTCACATACGAGACTACATCACTTATAGATCTGACCATGCAGACAACACTGCCCACGCCGGTTCTTGCATCCTTATACATAAATCTTTACCCCATTCCCTTATTCCTTCCACTCCAACTGACGCCATTCAATCAACTTCTTTAATCCTTTCAACTCGCCCTTTCCATTTCACAGTCTCAGCTGTATACTGTCCTCCTGGTAATTCCCTCTCCTTTAATCTCCTTGATACGTTGTTCCAATCCCTCGGATTGCGCTTTATTGCTGGAGGAGATTACAATGCTAAACACCAACGGTGGGGTTGTCGAACATCCAACTCCCGCGGTAACATCCTTTCCCGTCTCTCATCTTCTAATAGTTATTCAATCCTCTCGCCCATGAGTCCTACTTATTGGCCAACATCCCTCAAAAAACGTCCCGATATCCTGGATATATTTATCACCTCCCAGATTTCCTCCTCCCAAACTATAATCAAATCCCTGGATGACCTTTCTTCAGACCATAGTCCGGTTCTGCTTTCATTACATTCTGACTTTGCTCCTAAACCATCACCTCCCAAACTGATCACTGGACGAGTAAACTGGGACAAATTTCGTGATGATTTGGAAAACAAACTTGACTTCAAAATTCCGCTAAAGACAAAAGAAGACATTAATGGTGCCATAGAAAAACTGACATCAACAATAACAGACAGTATAAATAATAATACCTTTATCAATAAGATTAACAAACCACAAAATACTAACTTGCCACAGCATATTCGCATCTTATTAAAGGAAAAACGCAGAGCAAGATCGAAGTGGCATCGAACTAGATACCCGAAAGATAAAGCGCATTACACCCAACTGACTAACAAACTGAATTCAGAAATAAGAAAATACAAAATTCAAAATTTACTAAATTTTACTGAAAAACTTACACCTACTGATAAATCACTATGGACGACCACTAAAAGGCTCCTGAAATTTAAAGATTGCAACCATCCACTACTCACTGAAGCCCAAACCTGGTCCAAATCCGACGAAGAAAAATCCCAAATATTTGCCCACCACCTCTTTAAAACCTTTAATCCACATCCCGATATTCTTAACCCAAATCACCTTGAATGTTTTGAAGCAGAACTGGATATCCCACTCCAAATGACTCCTCCTCCTAAAGCCTTTCATCCTTCAGAAATATCCAACATCATTCACAGGTTACCTTCTCGCAAAGCTCCTGGACACGACCTAATTACATCCCAGATCCTAAAACTACTTCCTCGGAAAGCCATTCTATTCCTTACATATATATATATAATGCTGTACTCCGATCAACATATTTTCCCGACCCTTGGAAACTATCCATTATCAAAATGATACATAAACCCAAAAAGCCACCAGAATACCCATCCTCTTACCGTCCTATCTCTCTTTTACCCATCATGGGAAAAGTCCTAGAAAAACTCATCCTAAAACGCCTGTACCCAATCCTAGATTCTAATCACATAATCCCAGATCACCAGTTTATATTCCGCAGATCCCATTCCACTATCCAGCAATGCCATCGTGTGGTGGATGTTGTCTCCTCTGCATTAGAGCGCGAAATGTACTGCACGGGAGTCTTTCTCGATGTAGAACAGGCTTTTGATCGAGTCTGGCACCCGGGATTACTTTACAGACTCCGTAAATTCCTACATCCTACATACTTCCTCATTATCCGTTCCTGTCTAACTGATAGATACTCAAAAGTCAATCACAATAATGCTTATTCATCCCTCTTTTCCCAGTCCGCTGGTGTTCCTCAAGGTAGTATCCTTGGTCCTATCCTTTACACAGTTTATACAGCTGACATCCCAACCCATCCTAACACTGTTATTACCACGTATGCCGATGATACATGTGTCCTATCCGTTAATAATGACCCAACCATTGCATCCCAAACTCTTCAATCGCACATCACAAGCCTTGAAGAATGGTGTAAAAACTGGAGGATTAAAATAAATTCTAATAAATCTCATCAAATCACCTTTACCCTTCGACGTAAACCTATGACCTCATGTCCCACAGTATCCTTTAATAATACCCCACTTATCCCTGTTGAACAAATCCGATACCTTGGACTTCACTTGGACAAACGTCTAACTTGGAATCCTCATACCAGACTGAAACGACAAGAAACCGCTCGACGTTTCCGACTACTCCAACACTTACTAGACAAACGCTCTAAGCTTCCAGTAAATTACAAAAGACTTATATACATGACTACAATAAGACCTATTTGGACTTACGGAGTTGAGCTTTGGGGCTCCACTAAGCCATCGAATTCCTCTCGTATCCAATCCTTACAATCCAAAATCCTTCGGAAAATCCTCAATGCTCCTTACTTTGTCACCAATAAAATAATCCATAATGACCTTAATGTTCCTTATGTTTCCGATTTGGCCCAATCCAGATACCAATCTTTCCATAATAAACTTCAGAACCATCCGAATCCTCTCGTCTCTAACCTTGCTTCCTCTTCTATTCCTGATAACCCTCCGAGGCGTCTGAAAAGAAGATGGCCTCGAGATCTCTTATTGTAAATACATTTTGTTTTTAGAGTGCTACCAGTGGGTAGTTTCTCAACAAGTCATTTCATGTTTTTATTTTCTGTTATCAAATTTACTTAATGTATTTAATTTTTTAATACAGTTGTAAATATCATGTATAAATAAATAAAAAAAAAAAATCTTTTCTTTGATCATATTTCAGAAAAATAAGTCTAATTCAATTTATTTTTTTCTTAATGGACATATTTAAAGATATATCAACTTTTCTGAAATAGGCAGGAAAGTCGTGTGGACACACCAGACTTTTTTTCCAAGGGAATTTTTTTATAAACCACCGAAAAGTACAGAAAAATATGTCCCCGCGTCATTCCGATGGGCCTTAGGAGCCCAGAAAAAATTATATAGTTTTAAAAATATTCGTATTACTTTTTTTCTGCCTTTGCTTTACCGGTTTTTCTAATTTATAATATATCATTTAATTTATTTTCTGTGCCGATATTATTAAACTAATAATAATGTAACATAAATTAAAAACGTTTTCAGTAAAGTATTTTACTGTAAATTTCGTTTTGAAAAAGTACGTTAGGTTAAATGGTGCTCATTGGAACTTTTAAATATGAATTTTTGTAAAGATAAAAGAAAAAAAATGCAATTCTGAGTACTTGATTTTCTTAAAGGAATTTTATACCAGTCGTAAAATAAAGTATTCATGAATTCTCCATTCATAACTGTGAATTCAACATTATTATAACCGTTAAAAAGCTACATTATTATTATTCCAAACCATATCAATAACTTTTACATTTTACGCCGTTATATGAAATGAACGAGTAAAACTCCTCAAAAGTTTTCATTTTATTTCTCTGGTTTCAAGGCCTCTTTACGAGTCGTATGTCATTTCGTGTATTTCACTATTTTCGACATTACTATTAATTTTCTTGTGGGTCGATGGAGTCTTGTAGTTATCACAATTTGTGTGGTATTCGAAATAAATTTGATCTTAGGTAAAAATGTTCAAAAACGTTTTATTTTGTCATAAAAATTATTTTAAACGAGTACTGAGGTGCCAAAAGTTGTATCAACTTTCTTCCCAATGAAATCTGTACTCTAACATTGCTATGACGCTTGGTCAAATTTAGCTGTTTAGCACCAACCATGGAACCCACATACCAGACCTACAAAACAAGAACTTAACAGAAGATTTGGCCAGTTATACAGACTATTTAACAGAAAATTTAATCTCTCAATTGAAAAAAAACTATTAATATACAAGACCACACTGAAACCCATCTGGACCTACGGACTAAATGGGGGACAACTAAATTTTTCGAAATTCAAACACATCCAACCCTTTCAGTCTAAAGTCCTTATAATAGTCAATGATTTCAGAAATATAATATTTAAAAAATGTGTACGTTAATAATGTATTTAAACAAATTAATATTTTATTTTATTTGTGTGTGAAGGTTGCTTTTTATTTTCAGATCTATTTTTTTTTATGTATCACTCAGTGAGTGATCTTTATTTTTAATCGAATTAATAAACATCAAATATCGATGTAAATTTTTATTAATAAATTGGACATGATTTTTAAATTCAAAATTAGATATAATAATTATTATATGATTGTGTGGAAACAATAATTATAGGTTTCAAACCCCGGTTAAACTACTGATTATCTTGTTAGTTGAGAGATAAGACCGTTAATTTGATTTTTTTAAAAATTAATTTCAAATCGCTTGAAAATTCAAATAAGCCTTGAAAACTGATGACATTAAATATATTTTAGTAATGGTTGCCTAATAATGGAGTAAGTCGATAACTCCATATTCCATTTTTTGACATTGCCTCCAACCTATGGGCTCGAGGTGTTTTTCATAAGCTCCGAAGGTTGTTTTTCTTTCCCCTTCCCCCATTCTCTTTCTTGTGGATCGTGATAAACCTGCGCCTCTAGAATTACTTGCCAGAACCAGGGCTTAGACATGTGCGTGTCACAGCAACGCCTGTTGCTCTCCCATTAGCTCCACCGACCCGCTGGGCAATTATCTTCTCTTTTCCTTCTTCATTCTCCATTTCTTAATGCTCTATACTCCTGACAGTCTCAATAAGTTTTCCGATCCTGGAAATTATTTGTATTAGTTGTATTATATTATAATATAATATATTCTGTATACGAAAAATAAAGAAATTTAGAAAATTGAAAAAGTCTCCAGTAATTATTACCAATATTTATATCACTAAAACATTAAACGTATTACAGTACAATCCAGATAATTCATAATATCAAGGGACCGAAAGTGTATTACGAATTAAAAATATTAATAAATATAATAATAAAGCCTTTTATTATGTTCATAGCTCAAAAACTGATACAAACAAATTAGAGAGAGAATCACTGTATTTTCATAAAAGGGTGCTGCCCAATTACATCGGGTTGCTTCAAACATAGCATACTTATTAATCACTATAGACATTTTTGTTAAACTAATATACAAATATATAGTGTTAACAATATATATGAGCATACTACAATATTTTTTTTTTTTTACAATTTTACAAATTACAATATCAAATATTTAATGAACACTAGACTGAAACGACAAGAAAACGCTCGGCGTTTCCGATTACTCAGCACTTACTAGACAAACGCTCTAAACTTCCAATTAATTACAAAAGACTCATATATATGACTATAATAAGGCCTATTTGGACTTACCTAGTTGAGCTATGGGGCTCCACTAAACCATCGAATTCCTCTCGCATCCAATCCTTACAATCAAAAATCATTCGTAAAATCCTCAATGCTCCCTACTTTGTTGCAAATAAAACAATCCATAATGACCTTAATGTTTCTTTTGTTTCAGATCTGGCCCAATCTAGATTCCTATCCTTCCATAATAAACTTCAGAATCATCCCAACCCTCTCGTTTCTAACCTTGCTTCCTCTTCAATTCCTGATAACCCTCCGAGGCGTCTGAAAAGAAGATGGTCCCGTGATCTCCTAATGTAGACATATCATTAGGGTGCTACCATTGGGTAGTTACTCAACAAGTGTTTTCATAACATTATATCCATATGTTCAAATTTACTAGATGTATTTATTTAATATATTTGTAAATATCATAATAATAACTCCAAACTGTAAGGACTGTCAGACAGCCTTAACAGTGAAGCACATATTCGAAGGCTATCCTAGATATACCTCGCGCGGGCTCATTACCGCGTATGGGGAGGGTCCCACGGGTGGCGGATGGTCGGTGGAAATTCCTTGGAAGTTCCTCCCGGCTGTCCGATGGACTCGCTGACCAACAGGGATAGGTTCCCCCAGACTTGCTGGAGGGAGGGGACCTCCAGACTTGCTGGAGGTAGGGGCCCACCAGACTTGCTGGAGGGTGTGACGTAGTATTGAACGCCCTACTCACATATCTTTAGTTCACCAAACACCACAAATAGTCATGGATCTCCCTAGGGTAAAACGCTCAGTATCCGAAGGTAAGCTAGTCCCCCTTTCGGGTCTCCGGGTGGGGACTGCTTTAGAGGATTCATGGCGTTGAAATATAGGAATTTAAAGATTGGTACGTGGAACGTAAGGAGTTTAAACACAGCAGGGGGGCTAAAATCGGTCGCGAATAAGGTAAATGGGTACAATTTGAATGTCGTGGCTCTGCAAGAGGTTCGCTGGCCAGGGGAGGGCTCGATGAGGGAAGGAAAGTACACTATTTGGTACGGAGGAAGCGGGAATCATTGTTTAGGTACCGGGTTTCTAATTAGGAGTAGATTATTATCCGCTTTGAGGGACGCACAATTCTTTAGTGATATAATTTCGGTAGCTATATTTCAGGGACGTTGGTTTAAAATCGCATTAATAAACATACATTGTCCGACCGAAGACAGTGACGATGAAGTCAAAAGTGAATTTTACGATAAACTCGAATGGGTTTATGATAAACTACCGCGAAACTACATGAAAATAATTTTAGGTGACGCGAACGCAAAAGTAGAAAGGGAAGTTTATATTCCGACGATTGGTAAAGAAAGTTTGCACGAATATAGTAATGATAATGGGATCCGTCTGATAAACTTTGCCATCTCGAAAAACCTGATAATTAAAAGTACGACGTTTAAACATAAGGATATTCATAAATATACTTGGACAACAACGGATTCGCAAACACGAAATCAAATCGATCATGTATTGATACAACATAGCTGGCAAAGCAGTCTTATTAATGTATACGGTCTTATCGCGGAGCAGAATGTGGGTCGGATCATGAATTAATAATCGGGAAACTTCGACAAAAACTTAATGTAAAAAAGAGAAAAGAAAACCGTTTCGATTTTGAGAATTTTAATGTGGAAAAATTAAAAAATCCATCAATTAGAACCCAATTCGAGCTAGATGTTAAGTATAGGTTTGAAGCTTTAGAGCTTCCTGACGAGGACCACGAGGATATTGACAAGTTATGGGTAGAGATCAGAGATAACATTAAATTAAAAGCTCTAAATAATCCTAGCGAAGACAATCTGGAATACTTCCGAACCTCAAAGAACGAAACAACAAAATTGCTCAAAAGTAAAAAAGGGAGTATCTTAAAAATAAAATAATTGAAATAGAAACTAATAGAATCGAAAATAACGTAAGAGACATGTAAAAAGGTATAAACAGATCACGAAAATGTGTAGGGCCCGTAACGTCTGGAATTATGGATGATAATAACAATATTCTGACTGATCCGGTTGACATATTGAATAAGTTTAAGGACCACTTTGACAATATTTTAAATACGGGAAATTATGATCTGTGTCCTCCTTCTGATTACCAGAGTGCTAAACCGTTAATAGAAGGACCAAGTAAAGAGGAAGTTGAAGTAGCTATAGGAAAATTAAAATCTTATAAAGCAGCGGGAACCGATAATATTCCTATTGAACTAATTAAGGCATGTGGGGAAGCTGGAGTTTCTAAAGTACATCGGTTGGTTAAAAAGATCTGGGTGAAGGAGAAATTACCTGAGGAATGGAAAGAATCTATTCTTATTCCGATTCACAAAAAGGGCCCGAGGATGGATTGTAATAACTATCTAGGAATTTCACTACTTCCGGTATGTTATAAAACATTTACTTTAATCCTAACCAGTGGAATCACGGAATACGCCGAGGAAATTATCGAACACTACCAATGCGGATTTAGACGGAATCGTTCAACTATTGATCAAATATTTTCTTTACGGCAAATATTAGAGAAAAAATTGGAGTACGACGGTATTGTTCACCAGATGTATATAGATTTTAAAAAGGCTTACGATTCTATTGACCGCCAGAAACTGTATAATATTCTAATCGAGCAGGGGATTCCAAAAAAACTAGTAAATCTAGTCAGGATGTGCTTGACGGAGACATTCAATAAAGTTAGAATCGGTAATAATCTGTCGGAAAAATTTGAGGTTCGCTCGGGTTTAAAACAGGGAGATTCCCTTTCGCCTGTACTGTTCAATTTGGCATTAGAACATGCCATTAGGGAGGTAATGCGTACCGAGAAAGGATTGGATCTGGGACGAACAACATCCGTGCTGGGCTATGCTGATGATCTGGTACTGTTAAGCGAACACGTTGAAACTATAAAACTAAATACGACAACGTTAATGAAAGCCGGTAAAAAACTAGGACTCGAAATAAACGTGGATAAAACAAAATATATGGTTAGCTGCAAAAATTGCGATACTACTGGTCATATCGATATAGATGGTAATATGTTTGAACAGGTAGATAAATTTAGGTATCTAGGTTCTACGGTAACTAGAAAAAAACGTAATTGAAGAAGAGATTAAGGTTAGACTGAAAGTGGGAAATGCTTGCTATTTTTCTGTGACAAAACTGCTCAGTTCACGCCTCTTGTCCCGGAACTTAAAAATTAGAATCTATAAAACAATTATCTTGCCTACAGTTCTTTATGGATGCGAAACTTGGCCGCTTACATTAAGGGATGAGCAGCGTCTTAAGGTTTTTGAAAATAAAGTATTGCGTAGAAAATTCGGACCGAAGAAGGATGACTTAACCGGAGAGTTCAGACGGTTACACAACGCCGAATTGCGTGAACTGTATCCGGGTAATATAGTTGAGGTAATATCGTCGCGGCGAATCAAATGGGCTTGTAAAGTTGTTGGGCTTAGTAACGAGAGAATTCCTAAAAGATTAATATTTGCTGTGCCTAATGGTAAGCGTCCGAGGGGTAGACCGAAGCGAAGGTGGGAAGATTGCATTAAAGCCGATCTGAAGGGACTGGGTTTGGACGGCGAACGGTGGAGGGAGGTGTGTAATAAGCGATTGGTGGTGTCGGCATCGAACCTTCGGGTTCGCTAAGCCTTTTATTATTATTATTTATCCTAGATATAGCAGAAAAATGGCGAAGTTAGGCATACCTAGATCCCTCGCCATCAAGTGCGGACTGTAGTTACCTGAAAAAAAGTAACCGAACTTTTAAAAGAGATGGGACTTCACTAGAAGATCTAAAACTCTATCCAGTTAACGGGAGATGATAACCACACAAGTTTTTCGCACCGTAAAGCAAAACAAAAAAAAATTACAATTTAAGTCAAATTAATATTAAAATAATTTAATAGAATAATTACAATTAAATCAAATTACAGACAAATTAAATTACTTAACACATTCACAGATAATAATGAATAAATAAAACAAATCTATCCAAGAAATCCTTAAGTGAGCTTGAACATACCTTCCCTCAGGGAGTACAGGTCTAGAAATTCCCAGGTGAGCAGCCTACCGGTAAGCCGAGTTCGCAATCTGGACCCACTTCTCTTTCCAGGCATCTCGATCCCTTGCCAGTCTCCACCGTAGTGGTCCAGCCATCTTCCTAAAGAAGTCACTCCACATTTTCATCTGTCTTCCTCTACACCTTTTGTAACAATAGAGTGTCCGACCAGTCAACTCCATTGATCATCTTATATCAGCTTTTCTTATGTATGTAGCAACTAGTGTTGCCCAAATGCGAGACTGAGACGAGTCTTGGTCTTGCAAACTCAGTCTTGGTCTTGCAAATTCAGTCTTGGTCATGGTCTTGGTCTTGCGCAAGAGTCCTTTAACAGTTTGCAGTTACTTATTAGATTATTACTATAGAGATATTACTGTAATTTTTTAGATAGAAGAAACCTAACTAAGCCCGAATTAAAAATTAGAGGAGTTAAATGCAAAAGTATATTGTTTATACCAATTATTAACATATAGTAACTAAGAATGTCAATTAGTTACTATCTTGCCTTAATTTTTATTTAATAAATCGACTTTTTTTTACCAGTCCTGGTCTTGGTCTTGCAAAGTGCAAGACCGATTTTGGGCAACACTAGTAGCAACCGTTCGGTAGTCGAACTTTGACCTTAACTAAAATCATAAAAAAAAAAAAATCTGATTACTATAAAAAAAAAACCTTGTAAAGACCAATGAAAAGAAGTATGACTACCATAAAGAGGACGAGAAAGATTAGGAGTTCTGTTAACAGAGAGGAGACTGGTTTGAAAGATGTCAACCATGTCGTTAAGCATAAATGGAAATGGGATTACAAAGTATTGATCTTTAAAAAAAATCATATCAACGGGATTATCAGTTTTTATTAAAATTAAGTACATGTACAAAATAAAATAAATATATTTAGTAAAAACATAAACTGAAATATGTTTATATCTACTTTGTCATCCTTGATAAAAAAAAACTTCTCAAAACTGTTTCATTTTGCTCCTTGATAATTGACGTAGATGTAGACGGAGGAATTGCAAACGTTTGGCTGCAAACATTTTTTTGCGCTTTCGGCAACTGCTATTATAATTTACATTTTTTTAAACAAACGAAAAGACACGTATGTATCCGTTATGTGAATCCACACTGGACTGAATAAAAATAGAAGATATTAAATGTAATGTAACAGAAATAAAGGGAGACAAACATGGTCCAGCGAATGGAAAAGTAGGAAGACAAAATGTCTTTTTGAAGCAGTTGGCTTATTTTGTTAGTTTATAAATACATGGGAGCTGAATTAAAGTTTAATGAAAAATAAATGGGAAACTCAAACAAACATTTTGAGCTCGGAAAACCAAAAATATTTAATTAACAAAATTATCATAATTTGTATTATTTGTTGTAAGTTTGTATTTATAATCATATTAATATTTATAAGGTTTTAACTTCTTGAAAAATTAATACTACTAAAAGTAGAAAATTTCATGATCAAACCATATAGTAGATGTTTACTAATATGATATTTCTTAGGAATATTTTTTTTTTATAGGTAATATCGAAAAAAATTTTTTTTGTTTAATGAATGAATTATAATGTATTATGTTAACAAACAAAAGTTGATATTAATTTAAAATTTATTATAAAACATTTTGATTTATTATTTTATGTTAAATTTAATTTTAATATATGTCATTCATCGTTTGATTTTTTAAAACCATTACTACTCAAGACATCAGATGTATTTGTTATTTGATATTTTAGGTATTTATAATCAAAATAGTCGAAACTGGTGTTCATATCTTATAATCTTATCTGGGGTTGATCTAGGTGTAAATTTAATCATATTATAAATATTTTAAGATTGTAAATTTAATAACTCTATGTATCATTTTTTTGTTTACTTTAATATGTTAATCTTCTATTCACCAAGTAGTTATATTATTGATTTTTGGTCCAGCATTTTCATTTGTTTTGCAATGAACTTTTCTTTTTTTTTTTTAATATTATCCCCATAGCCCACCAGATAATCTTGCTAACATGCTTGTAATTAGTGTTGCCCAAATGCGAGACCGAGACGAGTTCTGGTCTTGCACAAGAGTTTTGCAATAGTCTTGCAGTTACTTATTAGCTTATAACTGTAGAGATATTACTGTAATTCTTTAGATAGGAGAAACCTAACTAAGCCCAAATGCAAAATTAGAAGAGTTCAATGCAAAAATATATTGGTTATACCAATTATTTTACATATAGTAACTAAGGTTGTCAATAGTGTTGCCCAACGCAAGACCAAGACCAAGACCGCTTCGGTCTCGTCTTGGTATTGCGTCAACGAACCTTGGTGTTGGTCTCGGTCTTGGTCTTGCTCACTTATTCTTGGTCTTGGTCCTGGTCTTGCGCACTTAGTCTTGGTATTGCGCAAGAGTCTTGCAGTTAACTATCAGCTTATTGCTATTTATTAATATGGTACTATAAATCTTAGAAAAACGCTACAAAAATTTTTTCAATTCTTCTTCTATTGCTTCGGTTGGTGTTGAGGGGTGTAGATTTCTTATGACTACCCTCAAAGCTCGATCTTGCCGTAATTGGTACGTATGAAAATCCGCGTTGGTTTCCATTAGATACTTCACAATTTTTCTGTAGGTTTCAGCTGTATCTGGTGATATCTTCGTGTCCTTTGTTCTGCTTAGACATGAATAGCTTCCAGAGCCTGTTATTTTGTTCAGTTGTGAGCATAGTAACTGAATTTTTTTTATGCTTTTAACGAATATGGGTGGAGGTCGGGGTTCTCTTGGTATTGAAGCGGATTCCATCACTTCTTTATCATTCTGAAGCACCTGATAGGGGTTAGGGGTGAAAAACGGAGATTGTTCGGTTATCTCTTGTGAAGATGTACCTGGTTGATGCTAAAGTTCTTCAATTTTTGGTTTTGATGATGTTCCTGGCTGGGTTTCATTTTCTCTGGAGCTAATAGGCGTTACTGCAGGTGTTTGACGACATTGACGAGGCTTTTGTTTGACAGGCGAAGAACAAGGTGTTGAGAATAACGGCTGAATTCTCTTGATAGACGCTCTACTAGACATGGCCCCTATAACCCTATATATATAACCCTATATATATAAAAATAACCCTATAATTTATAACAAACAATAAATATCAAATGTTGTTATGTACTCTTGACCTGTTTTGAATAAATAATCTCAAAGATTTCACTGGAAAATAAGCAAATTCTGAGAGACGATGTAGAAACACGACCTTTCGCATCAGTTGATCCACTGCCTTTTCGATTTTAATTAAAAATCTATTGTATCCACTTACAAAACTTTTCTATATATTAAAAAAAATACAACTTTAAATGTGTCCATCAGATAATAAATAATTGGAATAGATTCATCTTCCTAAAAACCGATCCGTGAAATTATTAGGGTAGGATTCCTTAGATGAAACACGCAATGTAAACGGGCAAGTGAACCACCATTAAAATCAGCATATAAAAATCAATATATACGATAACAGCTAAAACTGAACCGATTCTTGTGATTTTTTCGTTAACAATTTTGTCAGAAACTTAACGACCTTTAAACAAATAGGCTTCAAAATAGGCTCAGAAACGTTTAGATCCGATAGGTGTATACGTGGTGAGCACTAGCGGATCCAGGATTTAATTTTGGGGGGCGGTTTCAGCCCGAAAGCTGTTTTTTTCATAAAAATAACGATAATTACTTGGGAAAAAAAGAAAGAAACTAACTACCTATATGAAATGGTGTTTAAGTGATTCGTAAAGCCCTTTTAAATGTAATTACACAAACAATAATACTTTAAGAGATACTTTTTAAATATTTTTTTCGATAAAACATGGCTATATTTTACCATTTGGGGGGGGGGGCTTCAGCCCGAAAGCCCCCCCCCCGTAGATCCGCCCGTGGTGGTGAGTTAGCTCCCCAAAACAATTTCCTTTTGTTTATAACTTTTTTTCTGGAATTGTCTAGAGAATCAACTAAAAATGCGAAGATTTAAAGAAAGACTTTAAGTAGAAAATTAGAAGAAAGTTTCATTAAACTCGTTAGAGCCGTATAATGTTCATTTTAAACTTCATAAAGCATAAATACATATGTTTATACAATTAATTGATTAATGTTTTTAGCACATATGTTAGATTCGCATATAAAACAAGCTTTTATTAGTAGTTTAGGTACTTAGGTATTATTATTTTGGGCACTTAGAGTATGAACAAGTACCGTGCATCCTTCACGTTCTTTAGTTTATTATTTAAATTTTGATTGAAACGTTTCTCCATAACTTACTGCACACTGTGGTACCAAATGGATATAATACTTTTTATGTTCTTCTCTGAACTAAAACTACCAATAGCCAATCAGGTCTGAGCTATCCACGGCGAGATGTTGTTGTCGTTGAATTACAGGTTGTTGAATTTAATTAAGTATTGAAAAATATGTACAATACAGCATGAATTTGGGTAACCAATAATTTCAGTTTTCACAGAATTATTATAAAATCTTTGTTAATGTCCACTAAAATGCTTTTCCACTTTTTAGAGGATAGAAATATGAAAAAAAAACAACATTTATTTTGTTCATCCTGGACCATTTCACAGTTTCATGTAATTTTGGAAGTTCCATGGCAATTCTATGCATTCCTTCTACTGCAAATTTTTAGATCCCATCAATTCTTTGAAATTGTTTGAAAACCTTCATTGGAATGTGCACATCAATAATTAACAAACAATAGTTGCCACCGTTGACTTGAGGCGCTTTGAATAATAATATTTTTTGACGTTTCTCAATATCTGTTACTCGAAGGTAAACTTAAATCATTAATTGGTTAATTAAATTAGTAGTAAATCATAATAACTATTATGACCAGAATAACGATAAACGTTAATGCAGTACTGTGTCATAAGTTATACAAAATAAAATACAGAAGGAAAGATAAAAAATCGGTAGGATGTACAGTAAAAAAATTATCAATTATAAGAATGAAGAACTATAAGGAAAATAAAGAACAATTAATGGACGATAATTGACCAGTATGAGTAAAAAAAAAGCGTTAATAAAATAAGCTAAGATAAAATAATTTCATACTGAATTTTATGTTGAAGTTCTGAATCCTGTGTTCATGTACAAGTATAAAAAAAAAAATATATATATTATTTTGCTAGCGGAAAGTCTGATAATACTGATATTTTCTGAAATTTACAATAAAAAATCCATCAGTTTTCGAGGAACGTGTTTTCAGTAGATAAACCAAATATCAAATTTATTAAAACAAAAAAACATAAATTATAATATCTTATTTGAAATATATATATATATATATATATATATATATATATATATATATATATATATTACTATATATTATATATTAATATTATGTATATATTAATATATTATATATTAATATATATATATTAAGTATGTAGAAGCTAAAACAAGAATTTCTAATGATCGAAAAAAAACCTAAATTTTATAATAAGATACTCACGTTATCTAACACACTGTCATTTATTTTTGTATTTTCATATATTATTTCTGATAATATATTCATTGCTCACATAATAGTTTTGCTACAAAACGAAACAACAAGGAAATCTGATTAAAAATAACGGATTTATAGAATTACAGCCAAAAATATCCAGTTAGGGATGACTATACGGAACTTGTGAAGCTCATATTCTGAGAACATTAATCCCCTTCCTGTCGTTTAGTTTCGCCAAGGAATCCGGTTTTGAAATAGAATTTAGTCTTAACCCTTTGTTGTCATTTACACACATTTGATTATAATGTGTCAACATGGTTTCGGTTAAATTTCAAAGAAAAAGGTATGTAATTAATGCGTGTATCAGAAAGTTCAGTACTTGCAATTTAGCAATTCGCTTAAAACTTGGTGGTTAGACATTTTAAAGAAATAACGAATACAGCGAACAGCGGACCAAACACAGATATGTCAATGCAAAGAAATAATTTATTTCAAGTGATTATCAACGGATGATTTCACCAGGCTTGTATCGTAACCCTCGTACAATCATTTCGAACAATTATACTCGCGGAGGAGCTTTGAGCTGATAATACACTTTCGTGATCTCTGAGTGAATATTAAAGAAGTTGTCTCACAAATTAATTGGCTGAAAAATAATTTCATCTTGAAAGACGAAGTGGAACAATTGTAACGATTTTATATATTCACAACAATTTGGAAAACAAAATAGTTACGCTAGTCAAACAAGAATTACAAATTACTAATCTTTTTTTTCTATATAAAAAAAGTTTACGTTTCTTATGTGCAATTTTATTATGCAAAATATATTATTAAATTTCTCATAAAAATATTTTTAAATTGTAATTTAACAAACAGTAAAGCATATATTATTTAGATGTAAACGGTCCACTGATACAAGGAAACATTTACAAATGGTAACGGACATGAAAGGAATTCTGCAAGATGAGGAAAACGAAGATAGGAAAACCGCCCGAATATTTAAAAGAAATTGACTTTTATCAAGGAATATAAAATGGAAACATAAAGCCAATGATCCTTAGGGGTAAAGGCTAAGTAAACAACAACAAAAAAATTTAAAAAGAAAAATGTTTTTAACGGAATAAACGATTTTATTTTAACGATATAAATTTTAATATACAATTTAAGTTTTCTGATTGTTATTTTTTAAACATTTTTTTCTTCCAATTTATCTAAAACGAACATCTCTCTATAGCGTGCATTTTTTTATTCCCTCTTATAACTTAAAGGCGAGGTAGGGGGAGAACAAAAAAAGATTAGTTTTTTATTATTATTTGGAAGGATATACTCAAATATATAATTCCACAAGAAAAAACAACGCTGTTTAGATTAGATGATTAAAATGTTTAAGCATCGTACTATGTCTGAAAATAGTCTCAGTTTGACTTAATTGCAAGCCCTGCAAGACTAGCAAGGTTTGGTCTTGGTCTTGCGCAAGACTAGCAGAGTCTGGTCTTGGATTAAAATGTTTAAGCATCGTACTATGTCTGAAAATAGTCTCAGTTTGACTTAATTGCAAGCCCTGCAAGACTAGCAAGGTTTGGTCTTGGTCTTGCGCAAGACTAGCAGAGTCTGGTCTTGGTCTTGGTCTTACAACAATTTTGTGGTCTTGGTCTTGGTATTGGTCTTGCAAAACTGCAAGACCAAGACCAATTTTGGGCAACACTAGTTGTCAAGTATTAGTAACTATTTTGTCTTAATGTTTATTCAAAAAATCGATTTTTTATACCAGTCCTGGTCTTGGTCTTGCAACAGTTAGGCGGCCTTGGTCTTGGTCTTGCAAGACCAAGACCGATTTTGGGCAACACTACTTATAATCATGTGTTATTGTTCTTTATTAGTTCCAATAAATTCAAATTTTTTAAATTATTCTTTGCACATAATTTTATTCTCGTTTAGGTTTATTTCTAATTAGTGCAAAAGTTAGTACATATCCTTATTTAAGTGTTGTTTAATTTTTATTTTATTTTTATTTGATTTACTTTAATTTCAATTAAAATTTAGTTTCACTTCTATTACATTTTTTACACTAACGTTATATAGTTCATAAGAACAACTCAAGAAAGATAATTGATCTAATGGTCTGTTTACATAAATTATAATAAGTAAATAATCTATGAATAATAGGTTTGTAATATTTATTATTTTACTCATTATTAAAAATTATATTTGCCTACTGAAGTCTAGGATTTATTCATACTTTTCTAAACGGATTTTTGTCTACTAATATACCATTCATTTTTTGGAAATACTTATTTTGCGTTTACTGTGTATTCTTTCAGCATTAATGAATTCAATATATTAGTATTCAGTGAAAAAAAAAAGCTATAATTCACTTGTGAATTTAAATAAAACCCTGTATTTATTTTATCAAATTTTACCAAATGAACTTCAGCATTATTCATAATTAAACGGTTTTAATTATAATGAAATCAAAATACACTTGACTATATTGATTATTACGGCATGAGAAACGATCAATGAAATTAAATAATAAAAAAGTAATTAAATACAAATTATAAATTTTAATGCCCATTATAGCTTTTCACATTACAGCCATAGAAAATATACCTAAACTAGGCGGTTATTAATTCCTAGAATTCTTATGATGTCCAGAAATTTTCACAGCATGTTTCATACCTGGTGGGACATGCTGTGAGCGCGAATGTTCGTCATTGGGCCATGAGGTGAACTACATGTCCTGAACGCGTAGAGCATCGTGTGACTGGACAAGGCATCGTGTGACTGGGAATATGCACGAACTTTGTAACTTCAGATTCGGGACTCACCATTCGCAACACGGTCACACGATGCCCTAAGTGCACTGCAGCGAGAATGTTCATAGTTATTTTTATTATAATTTTTTATTTATTTATTTTTATATTTATACTCGTTTTAATCTATTATTTTTACTTAGTTACTTATTTACTTTTTTTTCATTAAACCTACCAACTAAATATTTTAATATTAATATTTTTATGAATAAGGAGCTGAAGACCTAGATGTTTTGCGCCTATAATATCTAGGTAATATCGAATATCGAATAATATATATAATAATATCGAAACAATCAATCAGAGGGATGGTAAAATTAGATTCCGAATAACTCAAAAAGTATAGACATGTTTTTTCAAAAGTTTACGAAATTTCCAAAAAAAAAAAAAATGAAATATCGCTAAAATCAGACAATTAGGAGCAAAGATTTGGTTTCTAGATATTTTTATATGTTATACTGCAAAGGTTATGTCGTTTGTTTTTGTTTTGATTTTTTAATGTGTTACTGAAATTACTAATGATGAAAAAAAAAAATGTTTAGGGCAATAATTGGTAGAACCTTTTATTTCTTTTTCTTTCACACTAGGAAGGCAATGTTACTTTAGTTGTATACTTGTTTGGAAATAATAAACTATTGTGAAATAATTTACAGTGTTCTATATATGAGCCTTTCGACAGAATGAATCAAATTTCAATATTCTTTATTATTAATTTTAGTGATGTTTCTAGTGGCCAAATTTATACCTTTATTCACAGTTGTATATTTTAGCACCGCAATCACTTAATCTTTAATCAACTTAATCACTGTCTGAATAGATACAACTTTTCCAAGTAGAAATATCACTAATATGACGTTTCTCAAAAATGTTAAAATGATTCGTTCTGTCAAAGGCTCAGAGACTATAAAGTTGTGTGGTTTATAAAAGCAGATTTTTATTACCTACTGTTGATGTAATAAATAGACTTTTTGTAATTTTTATGTTATTAATGATTTGTTAACTATAAGGTTTAAGCTTTAGCTCGGTTAAAAATTTTCATAATAGCCCAACGTTGCCAGAAAATAATTTCTATTCAAAATAGAGCGGTAAGTGTGTTGTATGTTGTACGCACCAGGTTTTTTCCATGAAACTGTCTTTTGCAAGCCTTAATAATACATTATTGCATATAAGCAATGTTATAATATTAAATCTACAAATCTATTTATTCATTTATTGAATAATATACCATTCACACTATAGATACATAAAATAGACAGAAGCAATATAACAACTAAATAATAATCGAACTAATATTGAATTGAAACATTACTTGTCCGAAGAAATTCTGATTTTTTTTTGTATAATTTGTTTAGTTAAAATTTACAAATATATTTTATAAAAATAAAATACTGAAATCATATTCTTATAATTAAAAATGGTTGTTACCTCTTAGAAATGAATTGTACTTTGTTCTTACTCTGCTATTCGATATTGATTTATAACATATTTATACATTTTATTTTCAATCCTATAAGCTCTTGTAAACTTTTTATTACATTTAGCTATATTCTGTAAGCGGTTTAGCAGCGAGAGGAGAAAATATTTCGAGGGGTTAAGGCTCAATATTTTTTCTTTTTTTTTTAAATCATATTTACTTTATCCCTCCCTCGAAAAATCCTTAAATGACTTCCAATAAACCTTTATCCATTCTCCATTGGAATGGGAATGTTGTTAGGAATCATACAAACGAACTAACTACATTATTACTTGACAAAAATATTGACGTGGCACTAATTACTGAAACTCGACTAACCACTAAACAGCACTTCAAAATACCACAATACCTGACATATCGTACTGACCACCCTGACGGAAAAGCATATGCCGGTACTGCTGTCATTGTACACCAATCCCTCTCCCATCACCTACTCCCCTTACCTACACATGATTTCCTACAGTCCACCGCTATCGTGATAAAAACCTTTTCCTTTCCGGCTACCCTTGCATCAGCGTATTGCCCTCCTAACCGATCCATATCCAATGCCCAATTCCGTTCTCTCCTCGACTCCTTAGGACATCACTTCATCTTGGGTGCAGACCTAAATGCAAACATCAACAATGGGGTTCCAGAACCACGAATACTCGTGGCCGAACCCTGCTGTCTGCACTCAATTCCCAACATTTTCACCTTCTTTCCCCCAACTCTCCTACCTACTGGCCTACAGATCCCAACCGTAATCCCGATCTTCTTGATTTCTTTATCCACAGCGGCTTAAGTCCCCTCAATTGTTCCATTACACGTCTAAATGAACTTTCCTCTGACCGTAGTCCTCTAATCCTTAATGTTTCACTTGAACCCGTTCCCAAACCTTCTCCACCGTCATTTATTAGGGGCCCAGTTAACTGGGACCTTTTCCGCTAAATCATCTCCGATAAAATTGATCTTAACATATCCCTCAAAACTCCCGATGACCTTGATAGTGCCGTCAATTTCTTTACTAACACAATCCAACAAGCCGCCTGGACTGCCTCCTAAAAGACTCCTCCAGAATTCCCAAAAAGACCATTCTACCCCAACACCTCCTTGACCTAATCCACACCAAACGCCGTGCCAGATTATTGTGGCAACGTACCCGACATCCTACCGAACGCTGCTCCTATAATTATTACTGCAAAAAAATTAAAACTGGAATTAGCCACCTTCAGATCACATTCCTTCAACTCCTACCTATCCTCCCTCTCTTCTCACTCCCTTTGAAAACCACAACAAAAATCCTAAATCCTCACCGCATTTCCCATCCCCTCCGACGAGATGATGGCTCCTGGGCAGCATCTGACGAAGATAAGGCTGAGGATTTCGCCATTCACCTATCCAACACATTTATTTCACATCCGGAATCCAATCCTGTCATAAATCCCATCCCTAGTCCTCCGATCCTACCTCTCTGACCGCTCCTTCCGAGTTCGCTGTGGAACAGAATTTTCCAATATTTACTCCGTTAAAGCCAGTGTTCCCCAAGGCAGCGTCTTGGGTCCCGTGCTTTACATCCTCTTTACTGCTGACAGCCCTGTTCATCCTAATACTTTTCTTGCAACATTCGCTGACGACACCGCAATCGTATCACCCAACTCTGAAACCAACATAGCATCCTTAAATCTCCAAAGCCACCTCACCTTGATTGAACACTGGTGTAATAACTGGCGCATTAAAGTTAATGAATCTAAATGCCAACATATTACCTTTACACTCCGACGCAGTTCCTGTCCACCAGTACACTTTAATTCTATCCAGCTTCCTTACTCAGACACAGTCCGGTATCTTGGCTTTCATTTAGACCGAAGACTAACGTGGAACCCACGTACTATACTCAAAAGACAAGAACTCAACCGACGATACGGCCAGCTATACAGACTACTAAACAGAAAATCCCAACTTTCTATTGAAAACAAATTACTTATCTACAAGACAATACTGAAACCTATATGGACATACGGACTTGAACTGTGGGGAACAGCAAAAGCTTCTAACATCAAACGTATTCAATCCTTTCAATCTAAAGTCCTTCGAACAATAGTTGATGCTCCGTTCGATGTAAATAACAAAATCCTACACCATGACCTTAATATCCCATTTGTCCTAGACCTTATTCCAGAAAAATTCTCCAAATTTCACCAGAACCTTACCTATCATCCAAATCCCCTTGCACAATCTCTATCCAGCACCACCCATCCTTACAATCCTCCTCGAAGGTTGAAGCGGCAGTGGCCCAGAGACCTTCTGTAAATAAGCATCTATTGGAGTTTTGGCAATGGCCAGATCCTCCACTCAAGCCCGAGTGTGTATGATTAGGTTAGTTCTTTTGTTTATATACATTTATTTTATTTTATTGTATTTATTTTTATTTTATTGTATTTATTTTAATTTTATTTTATTGTATTTATTATTATTAAGTTTCTGTATTATTTTTTTTTTTGTTGTAAATAGAGTGTGAGTGTGCTCTCTGAACACTATTATAAATGTCCTTGATGTGACAGAATGTAATATTTCTAAATAAACAAATATAAAATCATATTTACAACTATATTAAAAAAAAATACATCTAGTAAATTCACAATCGTGAATATAATAACATAAAAACGATTGTTAAGAAACTATCCACTGGTAGCCCTCAAATGATAAGTCTTACACAAGAATTTTAAATAGTAAGCACAGTACTAAGTAACAAGCATGAAATCTAAACTTCACTTACGGCCATGACCAAATGAAATTTTCTTACTTCAATATTCTTAATACAATACAACATCAAATCCGAAGGATATAATCTATTTAGAAAAAAAATACGGCTTTAATACTTAATTAATATAAAATTTTAGCCAAATAGGATTTTAAAGATTTGTGTTAAAATGCCTTCCTATTCGTCTCTTCATTTTCCCAATATGACGAGAAACTATTTTTTATTATCAAACATTCATTTTGTGATTCTTACTGTATCCATCGTAATTAATATTATTATATAATAGTTTTGTGATATGATATTACCTCACTATTTTATTACTCAAACATATTTTTATTGTATTATACAGTCTCATACTAATATGAATAGTGAGGTAATTCAAATATACATTAATATTAATTATTAGTGAATAACATATCACAAGATGTACTGCATTGCGTATTGTAAAAAATTGAAAAATGAATGTTTGAAAATGGAAAAAAAAAAAACATAATTACGCAATGTCATATTAAGGGTTTAAATAGATCAAAGTGTGAAGCCGTAATATAAAAAAAACAACAACATCCTAGATATAAAATTGAAATGCGAATTGTAAGCTTTCAAGATAAAAATAAAGTTTGTGTGTATGTAACTAAAAACTTCAAGATTCCACTAAACTTAAAATATCATATGTATGAAAAATTCATCAAGAATTTAATAACTTTATAATAAATTAATAAAATTTATTAAAAACCTGTTAAGTTTCGAATTTCAAATAATTCATATTTATATTATCAATGTTAAACAATTGATTGTAAACATTACCTTTGAGCTCTGGATTATGGAGATAGCTAGATAGTAATCCTAAATCGGTAAAGTCTTTGTTTTCCTCTAGAGCTAAGAATGGTCAGTCTTACGTGTGCGGTACATTAGTACGAGTCGATTTCTTGTTTCGAAAGTATCTACACTCAACTCCAGATAGATGCTTCCTTGTGGTAAAGTTAAAATATGATAATTATTATATATTACTATTTTATTATATAGCATAAAACCATAATTATACTAATACAGAAATATACTCATTACAGATTAATTTTTTTTTTTTTACTGTATGATATATGAAAGTATATTATATTCTGTAGTACATTCTTAACTGAAATTCATAAACAATAAAACCACTTTAACCGTAGTTTACACTATTCTAATTTTAACTATTTATTTAATAATAATTAAGAAATGCACGTGGTCATTTCAAAATACATTAATGATCATTCAAGACAATACAGTTATAGTTATAATACATGAAAAGACATATCTTTTTATTCCCAGCACGCATTTGAAGACAGAAATAGAACAGTCAGATAATTGATCTTTATCCCTTCTTGACAGCATATCATTATCCTCATATTAATAATATTATTTTTATTATTATCATTATTATCGTATAATAATTGTTATAAGTTTTATTAATTGGCCATTGGGATAAACTAGTAAGCTGTGTAGCAATTAAATATAATTGGGAAGTACCCTTTTATATGATAAAAAAGTGTTTTTTGTTATTTTAACCATTTTTACACTTTTCTTAAATTAGAATTTTTTATAAACATTTAAAAATTATCGAGGTATATTAATAAGAGTATTTGTTTCAGCGAGTTATTCTCCCAAAATCATTTCACTCAACTGCATCATGACGTTTCGGGACCAAATTAATATCCCATCTTCTGACTAGGAATTGCAAGCATTATCGCTATCAACAATTATATATAAACAATACAGCATTTATTAATATAACTTCAAACAACAATAATTTAATTTTTTTGGCAATCTTACCAGTATCCCACATCACCTTATTCTCCATTAGACTTGTCATATTATATTATTTTTTTAATGTCCTATTCTTAAAATGTAGTAATTTTAAATTTATTATTTATTTAATTATTATTACTATTATATGTATTCAACTCTTTTCAATATTGAATATTTTACCTTGGAATCATATTTTAGTCTCCTCTAGGGAGAGCGTAGTCAGATACTGAAATAAAACTTTGAGCGAGGGGTCAAACTCCAATTCTTTTATTTATTTTTATATATCTAATTTGTTTATTAGATAGGAATAATGACTACCTATTTTAGCTGAATCAGTTTTAAAATTAATAGCTATTTTATTATGTTTATTAATGAATATTGACTCTATTACTTTTATATTTATACTATGTGTTTCCTTATATAATATTTGTGGTTGTGGTAAGTCGAAACTACGTCTGTTACTAATGCTATGATGAGCTAGGGCTGTTTTTTTGTCTGTTTTACTACTTTTTGTATCATTAAGATGCTGTTTCGTCTTTTTATCCATGTTTTGTCTTGTTTCGCCAATGTATGTATTTTCGCCAATTAAAATTAAATATCGATTTATTTTTATTCTATTTGATATATCCTCGTAACGTGTGCTTAAATTGTTCGTATCATTTGTATGTTTTAATTATTTTATCACTACATATTTTTTTATATGGATGGCTTCTAATATTTCTCTATTTTGCTTCCTCGCTACCGAAGATAGGGAAGCATTGCATTCATGCGAGAAGATAAAAAAATTCTATGCTCAGAATCGAAAATTTCCACTACGTTTGTTGCAATATTTGTTTCAGTAGTATTAACCATCCAACCTTTGTGTGCAATTCTTCATAGGATTTAATTATGTTATTACGGTTTATAGGATGTTTATTTATGAGGGCTTTATATGGTCTTTTACTTTTCACTTCTAATATCAATCTATTCAAATTAACATAATTACTTTCGCAATTCAAAACTAGTTTATTGACATCATTATATATGTTCAAATGTATGTCTTTTAATTTATTTAAAAAGATTTCATGATTTTTATTTAGTGCCTAATAACACTGTTTTATTCCCAGTAATAAACAATCGTTTGCTAATTTATTGAATAAGTTATTTGTTTTTTTCCTTGTAATTTGTCAGAAATGATGTATTAAAAAGAAAGAAGAGTAAAATATTGAGAATTCATGATATTTGATTTCCAAACAACAAATATATATATACTTTCCTTTTTTAAAAAAATATTTATTAAAACTAAATATACCTATAATTTGCAAATCAAAATACAATCACAAGGAATATGCACATACATAAATATACTGCACATGCTATCTAATAAATATCGTACTTGTGATAAATGATAAATATAATAAATAATATCAGTTAAATAATATAAAAATAAATAATAGAAGTTTGAGTTTCAATATAAAAATATAAAGGAATACAACGTTCACAAAATATATAATATATTAAAACATAGGCCTTCCTACAATAGAACAATTTATGATCTAAACATAACCGCGCCAATCCCCACCACATATTTTATTTACTGAAAAATAGCAATAGGAACAGCACCAACTGACTTAAATGTAATTCTAGGTTATATATTAAGCTCAATTCAGATTTAGTGCGATGTTAAATTTAGATGTGCGGCTATAAAGCGTAACTTCAACGCCTGTAAATTAATTTTTGTTTTATCTTTGACCTAAATTTTTAGAAGCTTTAAATATTACCTGACAAATTGTTTGATTTCATGAAATATAACTCTAACTTTATTGCCAGTTTATCATTTTCAGAATGTTTAATATTGGATATGTAAGTCCTGAAACGGTTAGATTTGAGATGTAAAAAGAAAATTGTTTTAAAATATGGCTGATTGTAAGTGTAAAATAATGGGTACCCAGTCCATTTCATATGGCTGGGAGCCCTTCTATTTTGTAAATAAAGTAAGGTTCGAGAATATTTTGCGAATAAAATAACGTGTAATAATGCATTTAATAAGGTTTATTGATAGAACATTTTATCCCTGAAGGGAAGTTACTTATTTACGCGGTGCATTTTGCTTATCGGTGAAAGTTATGAGAGTTGTTATGAATCAGGGTAACATAAGTATCCCGAAAGCGCTTCCACTCCGACAAGTCCCCATTAAAAACTGGCACTTCGATTATCGGGAGTTGAGACGGAAACATTGAAGAGGTTGAACCAGATTTGGCGGTAATAGCAACCTCACCGCAACGCGAATTTAATTTGCGATAACATGTCTCAATTTTCCTTAATTCTCCCTGTATCGCATCGTAGCCTGTTTCCCAGTCGGGCGGATAGGCTGAATGAAGCGCCCTGGAACGCGTAGAGAGCATCCAATTTTTCCCATGAGCTCTCGAACTTTACTCACATAAGCTTGCCTTCTCATAAATGACCTCGTACTCGAAGAAATGCTCTTGGTCAATATTCGCGGCTTGGGCATATAATTTTTGAAAGTCCCGCTTCAGATGTCGAACTCTGCGTTCAAGGACGTCGATACAACTGGGTAATTCGTTATTGTTTTCTCTGCTCCAAACAATGGTTTTAAATATATTACTATTTGAGAGATGAACGCGAACAAAATAAGCGTAAATAATCAAAAATGAATATAAAAATCATGAGCGCACCTAATTAGGACAATCAGAGGGAAAAAAGAGACAAATTTAAATTCGCGATTATAAGGCAAACAAAGTTAGATTCTGAATAAGGAATTAGTAAGATAAAGAAATGTAACTCTAATAAATGAATAGTTTATGTAACTAACTATTACGGCGTTATGTATATAACTAAGTTATAGTTATGTATATAACTAACTATCACGGCGTTATGTATACAACTAACTATTCTTGCCTCCATTTCTAACCATGACAAAAGACTCATGTCTGAAACCCTCTACACCCACCTCTAACCTAACCAAAACAGACAAACAAAATTTATCCTTAGCCTATTCCCAATTTCTGAATTTGTTAAAACATCAACCACTTTTTCCTTTTCGCTGACAATTTCTGTTTAGGCAACTTTTCTAATTATGGCAAAATAACTCTCATAAGTTTCAATAAGGCAACATTCTAATTTTAAGCAGTGGACTGTATCACAAGGGATTGGTAGGTTAATGATTGTGCACAAAATAGCTTACCGTCTATACGCCAGCCTACATTTTTATTACCTTGAGGGCTCTCCTCTGTGTCTGTTGGTCCTTGCTGGGTGAATGCTGGTCAAGAAGTGGGCCGAGACAACCAGTCGCTCTCAAGGCTTAAGTGTTATATCTTTTAGATCTGCCCCTACCACTCGCCGTAAGGCGGGAAAATTGAAACCTTCCCTTCCTTCCCTGGCACAACCAACTTCCTTATTTCTCTTTAATTTAATTCATTTTCGTGTTATTTAATAAATTCCTTTTCGTTTTCTTTATCTTACGTTTCACGTAGATCAGATATACTCCATTATTACTTAATATTTATTATCTCAGCATTATGATTTCTCCTTAATTTATTCTATATTATATTATTATAATTTATTTATCTATACAACATACTTACTTATCCATATGTAATGAAATCCGTATGTAATCCATATTACATATATAATATACTACATTTACTATATTACATTATAGTTCCTCCTTAATTCTAATTCTTTTTCGTTTTCATTCATTACGCGTTTCACATAGATCATTAATACTCCATTATTATTTAATGTTTATTACCTCTAAATTATACCATCTCCTTAATTTCTTTATAAAAGCTTTCTCATTTCCGTTTAACTTTCAGTTTTCGTTTTCTTTAATCTCATTAAAGAAATTCATTTTTCGTTTTCATTACTCTCACGTATCATGTAGATCAGGTATTCTATATTATTACTTAACATTTATTATCTTTGCATTATAATATCTTCTTAATTTATTCTATATTTATTTATTTATATATTTCACCCTCCCATGCCACTTTGGCAATACGGGTGTTTGCAATAGTGTGTTATTAGGCATGAATGCTTAATAACACAATACTACTAGTTAACATGATGTGCATTTCGTCTGTTCTTCTTCTTTTTATTTCGGCCATGCTTTCAGAATCTGGAGTTCTTCCTGGCGCTTGTCCTCTTCTTCTGCGGGCACCAATGTGGAAGTGAGCGGGCCCCACCGCCGTCTTCCATCCATACATGAAATCCTTAAACCACGGGAAATTTTCCTCGCTGACTAGCTGAGGAAATTCATTTTCAGTGAGATAGGTTCCCGCGGCTCTTGTCATAGTTGCTCTTAAAGTTTCAAATGCGGTGTAAGTCGTGACCACGTGCTCCACAGTTTCCGCAACACTACAGATAATTTATTCTATATTATATTATTGCACTATATTACCTTTACTATTCCCACATGTATTATTCAAGGCTCGAAATCGGTTTTTTACCGAATATAAGCTCCTGTCATGCTCAAATACCATGAATGGGGTATCGTTGGATTCAGAGTTACACGGGGAGTTAGCGAATCGTATTCTCCACTTTTGTTTTTCTTTCTAAAACAAATAAAGTCGATACAAACATTTTGCTATACTTCAATACCAGAACGGTGGTAGGTCTGTAGATCGATACGGGACAAACAGGACCTTGAAGATTTTGATGTGTACAACAAGAACCGGATAGTTCCCTTGGAACTATCGGATCCTGCGTTTTTAAGCCAAAAAAAATACTATTTTCGAGATAACGCAAGGCATAGGGTTCGCATTCACACAAACTTACGTTAATTGTAGTACTTTCATTGAACACATGTCTCATTTCAGTTAACCGTTACAGGTGGTGGACGCTCTATTCTTATATCTCGCTATATTATTATATCTATAAGCTCTATTCTTTCCTGCTGTAATACGTTTCTCTGTCCATGCTCCTTCGATTGACGATGCTCTTTCATATCTTAGTTTTCTCCTTTTTTTTCTCTTTCCCGTCACTTTAATTTCCAGATCTCCATCTCTATTTTGTATATATATATATATATATTGATATATTTGGCATTTATCTGTTTCACATTATTTTAACTTTTATTCTCCCATACGTAGTCAGTACTTGATAGATTTTACAATATCTTCTTCTTCAGGAATGCCCATTTCCAGCAGTGAATTGAGATAATCTTGATTAACAGCAGTGTTTGGGGATTCTTCATTCTGGGAGTCTCCCATTTAAAAGAAGACGTGCGCGTTAAATGGCATTTCCGATCAAACCAAGGACTGGATAAGATGTGAAGAATTTTAAATGAAATCATTTTTTAAATGGAAATGATTTTTCTATACATTGACCTTAATATGAGAGTTCATAATCCTAAGTTTTTTCCTTACATGGTGGCTTTCCTTGGTTTCTGGACAGTCACCCATCCAAGTGCTAATCACGCTCGGCGTTGCTTAACTTTAATTACCTATTGCAAGCGCCTTAGCCCGCAAGGCTACCCCAGTCTCATATATATATATATATTTAAGATCACGCTGCTATCATTGTAATTTTTCTTTATTTTCATTTTTTTTATTTGGTGTAAAAAAAATTTATTTTAATGTTTTTACACCAAATAAAAAAAAATGAAAATAAAGAAAAATTATAATGATAGCAGCGTGATCTAGCAAATATACCGAGGAGGGGGGGAGGGAGCTTTTATAGACGGAAACCTCCACTCAAGCAAATACTTTTTTTGAAATGAATATTTGTTATTAGTATTTATGAAAAACTTAATGCATTTTCGCTCTAACCATATAACAGAAATTCGCATGTTTAGTCCTTTACATGTCATAAATAATTTCATGAACAAATTTATTAAAAACAAGAAACAAAAATCATTCGAGAAAAATTTTCTTTTAACATATCAAGCATCAGGAGTTCTATTTTCTACTATAAACATACTAAATAAACTTTAATTCTTTAACAAAAATGGTGTCCATTCACTGAACATTACAGATATATCTAAATAATGTAACAATTAGGTATGTGAAATAGGGTGAAATTACTTCACCCACAACAAATTTTTCTCAACCTTAGATTTGTTTTTTTAGACTATGACGTTAATACATTTTGTAAATAATTCCTTATTTATCCTTTAAAAGTAGTGGAGGTTATTGTTGTTCTCATCCCTTGCTACTTCCTCCCAGTTGATTTCGATTCTTTCTCTAATCTCTAGCGGAACTAGGAAGATCAATAGTAAGGAGGACGATAAAGCTTCTGAAAAAGAGAAGACAATCGAAAATACTGAAACTTACAAGGCAAACATTGTCAGAGTTTCAAGTCCAGTTGAAATGAACGTTGAATTAAAATATGAAGAGAGGAAAAGAAAGAAGTAACAGGAAATCCAGTTGTAATACCATAACCAGCCAAGAAGCTTATATACAAAGGAAGAAAAAATGAAAGACAAGGAAAGATTATCAGAAACATATAGAGGCGTTTCTTAATTTTATCTGTGTGGATTGATGAGAAATTGATAAATACACATTAACTATAAAACCATTATATATATTATATTATATTTACATGAACATAGTTATAGATAAACAAAGGACCCTTCTACAAGAAACGCCATAACAACTATACTCTGTTTAACCTTACTGCAATAAAGGTTTCCCTATGCCTTCTAAAGCATATACCTTTTATATCATAAACAATGGTTACCTTATTTAATATTGTCGTATATATTATACACATATTATATTATAATTATTACATTATATACAAATAATAGCGTTGATTACAATATCAACTTATCCCTTCTAATATTATAACTAGTTACATTTACTTAATTTACATCAGACCAATTTTTATTTAACATATGTGGTAAATGCACCGGCAGCTGACATGCTTAAGGAAATTTCTTTGAACTTTTAGATAAATAAACTTAAATATTAATGTTGTATTTTTCATGGATTCGTCTTATACAACTACTTCTAGTCTTACCAAGACACACTTAAAATCGATGAAACATCCACCTAAATTAAAAAAAAAAAAACAAATTTAGAGAATAGTTTGGTTGCACCAGTGACTGAAATTGATTTCCTAAGTTCCTAAAGCTGAAAGGGATGAGAACAAGAATGTAATTATGAGAAATAAACAGTATTAAAATTATGAAATTTTAAAATATATATTAACAAAATTGTATTATAAAACTAACTTCCTATGGTTTCCAACTTCAATTTATTCCTAATACTGGGCTGGATACTGCCAAGAAGATGTTTTTGGAAATAGGAAGACCTTTTCTTTTTCTTTGTATTTAATCCATAACATTAGTATTTTTTTTTTTTGTAGATTGCAGTGGATGGTCTCATTTTCATGACTCGTTATAAAAATAATATCTCCGAATTTATGCAATTGTACTAGCATGTCAGTTACTGGCAAAATACCCAATATAGGACTCCAGTAGCTGACACCCATTAAATTTCCAATTCCTTCCACAAAATAAGATAACAACCGATAAAACATAGTCTAAGAAAATATAAAACAATTTTGTAATCAATCAAAGTAGTCAAAGAGAAAAAGGCAAATTTAAGATATGGTGTCCTTAATGATAGTTGTTCCTGGGACACTATTTGGACCGTAAGGGACCTCGATTTGCCACCCATTATTTTGGTTATGGTTTCCAGTACGACTAAATTATACCAGACAAATATACAAGGAAGAAATATAGATATAAATATTTACTTGAAATCCAAATTAAATGCTGTAACGTGGCGTAAAAAGTTGATGAGGAAGGCTCGGTACAGGTCATATGAACGGGAGCCTCTTCCTTGTGTGAATGCAATTGAACTCTGTTAATTTTGTTTATTTGCTTCAAACAGATATCTCAGAAGGGGCAATTGATTTAGATTTTTTAGTAGAATAAGAAATAGAATTATAACAAACGTTAAGTTGAGGGTATGGTATCATTATAAGTAAATGATTATTTTTGCTATTTTAGTTGCCAGTGTCGTAGTGCCTTACTCTATTCAAAGCTAGCGTCGAAGTCTTCGGCCTAGCCATTGAGAGTCGAGACAGAATGCTTGTCAGGCACATGGACTTGGGAAATCGTCGTCAGCGAGAAGAGATAAAACAAAATGTGTACGGTGGATTCGCGCGTAACACATACACAATTTTAAAAATGTATAACAAATAATACAATAAAATAATTAGGAGGCACATTCAACAAGGATATTTGTTCCATGGTGGTCAATTAACATTTTTTAAAGTTGGGGCATTATCAAAGCTAAACATTCATAAGAAACAATGTTCATTCACAAATTTAGTAACATATATGTATATGTTAAGCTCCCTCTTAATTTAGGCCAAACTTCGAATGAAGCCTAACTATTATTAAAATTGAGTTAATTGTGATTAAAAAAAAAAAACAAAAAAACTGGACTGTATCTTGAAACATTTACGTAAATTAATAATGGAAACATAAAAACAAAAGAAATCAATGTTATAACTTATTAAATAGGTAAAATAAAATAACAACCTCTAGAATAAAAAATGAAGACAAGCTGAGTAATACTAATAAACAATTGTAAAAATATTTAATAACATATTTCTATGCTTACAATAAAAGTATATAAGTAAAAAGTATAAAGTATTCTATGCTAAAATTACAATAAAAGTAGAAACAAAACCAAACTTCTTCAGAGTCCCAAAATAAAATTTATAAATTCCAAAGTTGCATAACTTAACGTGGTCGCAAAGCAGGACTTTCGTAACTCTCTATCTCTATGCAGAGACCAAGTGTAGATTTTCCATGAGCGTGCTCTAAACGAACTGCAAGTGGGCAGCGGCGAGGGTGGCTCGAGGGAGAGAAGTACCTCTTTTTCTAAGATCGACTGCAGAGGGCAGTGCAACAGTTGGCAGGACTGAGCTCTGTAACGGACGGAGTCAGACTGGCGAAGCCTATAGGCTTAAGACTTAGACCTAGGAGCTGTTCATAGCTAGGGCTACAATCTATAACAACTAGTTCAACTATAAACCATTGACCTATTTAATGTAAACAATGTAAGCTATGGCCCTATAATACGTAATATACACATATAATATACATATATCATACATAAATATACATATTATTAATTGATTTCATTTTGAAATAAACCTAATCAACAATTAATTAAACTATAGTTAAATATAAAAATAAAATAAATTAACGCTGTGGCGTTAACTATATATATATATAATTTAAACTTAACTATTTAATTGGGAATATGGCATATATTATGTATTTATATTATATTTTCGTGGCTCTTCAGTCCGTGTAGGGCCTTGGCCTCCACAACAACGTCTCTCCAATTCTCCTTATCAGCGGCTTCTCCATTGTCCAATTCCCATCTTCCGCAAATCGCCCTCTTACGGCTTGATTTAACTTAAGTGACTATGTCTGGTTCTTGGAGTTCTCTGTTATTTCTTATTTTCGATTGGTGAGTTATACGTATAGGCCGAAAGTTTTGCAGATCCGGAGGATCTTCTCGCATTCCTGTGACAGGACCCATGTTTCACCTGCATAAGTGACTATTGGTCTCAAGATAGTCTTATAAACCAGTAGCTTTGTCCTCCGTGAAAGATATCTAAAACACAATATCTTGCTTAATGCAAAAATAAATCTGTTGCCTGCTGTGATTCTTGCTTTATTTTTTACAGAATGTCGCTGATTCAGCCCGAGCCAGATACCTATCCTTTCATGATCAACTCCAGTCCCTTCCAAATTCATTTGTTTCCAGCCTTGCTTCTTCCTCGATTCCTGATAATCCCCCTTGGCGTCTGGAAAGAATATGACCACGTGATCTTCTAACATAGAATTAAATAGGTAGTGCTGCCACTGGGCAATATCTCTTCAAGTCTGTTCGTGTCATTATTTCCAATGCGTCCATTTTTACTAGTTATATTGTTTATACAGTCGTAACTTTCATTAAATAAATAAAATAAAATAAAACAATTTCTACATTGATATCATTTTCGTACGTCACTAAGACTCCAAGATATTTGAAACTGCCAGCTTTCTTAAAGGTGAGTTGGAGCAGTTGGTTGCTATCCTGTCCCTCACTTTTTGAGGATATCACATATTGGGATTTTTCCTTATTTATTTTAAAGCCCAATTTTTTTTCCGGTATTTTCAAACTCCTGTAAAGCCCCTGATAGTGCGGCTTTAGATCTAGATGTTTACAAAATTTGACAGACGTTCATGTTTAAGTTGAGTGTTATAATATTTTTAAATCTCTGGTCTTTTTGCCATCTTACCCCGTTGCTCGGGTAAGATGAATAAAATGACATTTTTCGGAAACCCGTGTTTTATCCCTTTGAAAAAGAAAGTGACAATTGAAAAAAAAAAAACTCACGGAATTAGATAAGATGTTGAAGAAGTTCTCACCGAAATTTTAGTTCTTAAATCCATCTATAGCGTCCTGGAAACATTTCAAAAGCTTAACTTAGTCATCTTACCGCGCCTTGTTCTACAATTCATTTATCATAAATTATAGGCATAACCTCTTCATTTAGCAAAGCAAACAAATATCTAACCGCTAAATATACAAATACTAGAATATTCTAATTACTTCAACCTAACGTTAAATTTCGGAATATAAATAATTTTAACTAAATTTTATTTGTTATAAAATTATACTCATTAATCTTCTTTAGATGGTTTTCTGTACTTGATAAATGTCTTTAGCTTTATAAAAAGTTGTAAACTACTTTGGACTAGACTTTAATTGATTTTACTAACTTATTACAATGTTCACAACTTCATTAACGGTAAAAGGGAGGTTTGTTAAAAGGAGGGCTAGCAATTATGGCTACTTTTTTAACAATGAGAAATTTATTGTTTTTAGGTATTGCATTTTTTGTGTAAATTTCAAAAGACTGCTTAGCTCAGAAATGCATAATACTCTGTCAAAGGCATTTTAAACATTAAGTTTATCGCGCCATTGAATATAGTATGAAAAATTAATTTTTCATACTTCATACTTTAAAATAACATTATGCCCAAGGAAAAGGTAGGGATAATTATGGTTAATTTTCTAGAGAGGAGAGAACACAGACAAATTTACAATTGAACTCAGTAATCCTCAACAGTGTATAGAGAATAAAACATGTAAAGAGAATAAAGAAGTTTGAAAGTCGCATAATATCATCACTTAGTTATAGAATATTACATAATGCATTCTAGATGTTTGGAATGTAAACATATATATATATATATATATATATATACATAGAAACTCTCTTGTGAAATATTTATTATATGCTTATACGGTTTGAGTAAGTCAGATTTTTTTTCTCTGATATGAACTTCCTAATAAAAATAATTTGGCAATTGTATTAGGATTAGAGATTACTGATTTCGATGTTTTTAAAATTTGTTGAAAAAAAAAGTATCTTCTATGTCGTGTTAGTTTTACAATTAGTAGGAACAAAACAATAGTAAATATTAGTTGTAGTATGACAAGTTTTATTTTCTTCGAGTCCTGAATCAAACTAAAAACTTTTGCCATAATGCTTCAGTTTAGTGGATTCATTTGCCAAGTAGCTTTTTGTTTCTCAGACAGAGATTCAGAAATGATTTTCAACACGAATTTAAAAGTTATGATGAAAAGTTTGAAATCTTGTTATTTTTAGCACAGCTATCACTCCAAGGTGAAGTAAGAGTTAACAAAGAAATATTTCATTTAATAAGCTGATTACAGTAAAAAAATAAGAAGATACGTTTAAATAATATCCTCTAAGTTTTTAAGTAAATTGTTCCAACTTTTAAAAACTTCATTACATTGCTTAATTAATTGAAGTAAGTCTTAAGTTCATTCTTCTTATTCAAAGGTATCAACTTCGACTTAAAAAGGGGTATATAATTAGTGTTGCCACTTTTGTTTCCGTTTTTTATAAATAATCTGGTTTAATTGAGATTGTTAAGAATATTACAGAAAATTTGAAGTTAAATGGAAAATAAAGTTTTTAAATTAAAAAGTAAATAAAGGCACACCTCATTAATAAGAATCGTACTTTTTAATATCGTAAATGTTACTGGCAATCCTTTTTTGAAAGTCCTTTCAAATTTATCGAATGTTCAATAATTTAAGCAAATAATGAAGATAAACAAACATTTGACTGGAATTGTGCTTTGAAATACAGAGATGCTCAATAGTAATCAATCCAATATCGGATTCAATTAAATATAATTCACGGAAAATAATAAATGCAATTCACTTTATCGAGAAAAAAGGTAGCTATATCATTGACTGAGCTACCGCAGTAATATATTTAATACTCTTTAGTAAGAGCGCTTGATGGATACCGTCTTTGAGTTGCTATATAGGCCTAATCACAGTAATCAACTGATTTTATAAATTTAATATTTATTGCTTTATCTTGAAGAAACCCTTTCAGATCTTTTCTCCTAGAGTTCTGCTTATGGCTAGCAGCAGTGGATCCAGGATTTGATTTTTGGGGTACAAGGGTTATTAGGGAGCCAAATGCAGTAAAAATCAAATAAATAACTGTTTACAAGAACAATAATACTTTTAGGGATAATATTTTATCTTGTTTTATTAGTAACTTTAATATATTATTTTCATTTAAAAAAGAGTACACATTTTGATTGTTTAAGTATTAATCTAAGTAGCTACTCAAAGAATTAATTTTCGGAGGTTTAAAAAAAAAAAAAAATCATTTTTCTTAGTCCGAAAGCCTCCCTTCCACTTCCGGGACCCACGGGTGGTGTAGCAATGTTTTCTTTAGAAATTCGTAATTTTCAAAGATTTTAATACTTATGTGGAACTAATAACAATTAATTGTTTTGTTTTTTCATAATAGAATAGAAGAATCAACTTTATTTTGGGACAAAGTTCCTTGAGAATAACAATATTGTACATAAAAATTAACATAACATCTGGCCAAAATGCATATTACAATTAAAAAAACACACAAAAAAAAAAAAAGTAATAACAGAAGGATTTACATAACTATACTGATATATTAAAGACATAATATGAGCAATAAGATCCTAATACTGCAAAATAGTTACTAAAAACAATAAACTATGGAATTTTAAGTGAGATTTGAAATGAATGACAACTTACTTCTGATGTCATACCATTGTATTAAATGAAACAAATAATAATAAAAGAGTGGATAAATATTTATTTTAAATGATTTACATATGTACTTTAATATGTTCAAAGAATACAATAATAGTATTGTAAACATCATACAAGTCCTATATAATCTAAATCTTAAGATGTAGATTGATCGGTGAAAATCAAAGAAAATATACATATAGACGAGATTATATACATATATAATATACATGATAAATGGCTACCCTGCGTCTGAGCGTAGTAATATTAACAATAATGAAATAAGTTTTATTTCCTTCGAAAATTTCCGATTTTCTTTTATTATTTATAGTAACCACTCTTACAGGGGCAGCAATCCAACAGCTGCACTAACGTTGAATTTGGAAAACATCCCGAGAATATGATAATGGTTTTGTAAACGGCAGGGCCTAAAGTTTATATATTTTCATTTCTATAAAAATTCGTATTTAAGATTTTTAGGGGAAGCTAAAAACCAAAAAAAAATCTAACTCGCAATTTCGTAACACAACTTTACTTGACTTACTTTACTGGCATAAACTTAATGTGTCTTTTGGCTATTAAATTAAATAAACAATTATATAAAAGGTTCATTGGAATAAAAATTAAACATAAAATACAATAGCCTATGGAACTAAAGAACATTATCCATCAAAAATAAATTTCTAAAATTAGAGAAGAATTACAAGAAAAAAAAAAACCATTTTCTAGTTCCTTTCAGTGTTCAAAAATAAAACTAAATTAATTTAAGGGAAAAAATTAAATTAATATTTGAATGTTTTTCTGTGACGGTGGAGAGATGAAAACAATCCAAGTTGGAGTTATATAGTCTACTTCAAACGAGTTACCTTAAGCTCAAGGTGAAGCAGTCGATGGAAGGTGGTATCAATACGCATACCGATCTCGATCGACGACCGCCGGGGTGCAGTTCAGCTTTGGTGCTCAAGATAGCGCTAGACCGGCGAAAGATGAGTTCAGCCGGAGCAGCTGGTGAGGATGGAGGTAGATCCGATGCTCAAAATCATGGATCCAATGTCAACGAAAGCTGGCTCTAGGCTAATTCCCGGCAGTCTTATCGCAGTAGTTTGGTTGTCTTAATACCTAAGACTGTATATTAATAAGGCTGCTGCGTATACATAACAAAATAAAGCACAATGTTTAAATAATATATAATAGAATACATTTCGGAGCCAATTATTTCCTAGCTTATCACAAAAAAATAAAATAATAAATGGACATTTAAAAGGGTAAATGGTGAGAAACTAAAGAAATAAAAGAAAAGGGAAAATAAAATACGAAGATTCGGGCGTTAATAAACCGCTCACCAAAAATGTATTAAATGTTTATAGATCTCATCCCTGAGGAGATATAGGAGATAGGAGGGAAATAAGAGGTATATCCGCGAAAAAGAGGCGCTCTGAACTGAAATTGTTCCTGGTTGAGAACTCGATAATTCTCAGGGTCACAGGATATCGAATGGAGAGGTGAGTTGCAAATATTGTCGGCATGACTCACTGTTGTCGCTAACTACTCGTAAGTTACGAGCTTACCTAAGACGTAAGTAATATGAGGCATACGAGAATATCAAAGAGTGCAAAAGCTATGGATCTGCGTGCGGATAGATAAGGTGGGAGTGGTCAACGAAACGAGATTTTGTTGGCAAAGGCATCAAAACGTAATAAAACCTGCCGCTCATCCTGGCCAAATTAATGGGATCGACAAACGGTATGGTTGATTGGAACGAATTTAGGTCATATTGTGATCTATGGTCAGTAAGGAGCCAATGATTACATATTCCGTATTCCGCCGCCCATCCTGACCAAACCAAGGGGATCGGAAAACGGATTTAACGATTGAAACTACTTTAGTTAACATTGCGGTTTATGACTGGTGTGAGATTGATCATATAAGAAACCGTTTCCCACCGCTGCAGTTGTAACAAATGGAATCCCATTCTTAAAACATCACTGTGTGGGAGAGAACGTCTTTTGGGTGGAATGATAGGTGGTATGTAGCTTTCGGGCTGTGTACGCATTGCTGCTGCACAGTAGAGTATAGTGATGAAACGAGGTTTGTCGAGGCAGTTTTTCTTGATGGCATTGCAAGACGAGCTGGGTTCCTAACGTTTAGAGACTAAAAACGAGGAACTGGTGGCGGAAGATGACGTATTCCGGTTGTTAACAAGGAAAAACGCGCTTTCTGACCTTACACAAGAGCGACGTGGCGTAGTTTTCGAATTTCCATATTAGATCTTATGAGAATCTCGAGAGAAAAAATGTATATAGCTATTAATATTCATTGGATCTTTATCTTTCTTCAGAATAGGAATAGTGATAGCTTTTTTCCAGATATTTGGGAAAATATTAGACAAAAACAATTTATTCAAGATTTTTAGAATCATTGATTTATTAGAAAGACTCAAGTTTTTAATCATACCTATATAAATCTGATCTAGACCGGATGAAGAGTCTTTTCGTGAATTCAAAGCTATTATAAATTCTGTCATTGAAAAGGGCACATTTAAGGGCTCTAATGAATTATTATTTTTTTTATACACAGGCATACCAATTTACTTATTTTATTTTTTTTATATTTCTTTTTCTTTATTATTGATATTAATTGAATGTACATATTGTGTGAATGAATCATGTAGCCTTAATATTAATGCCCTTCAATGTGGCAGAATGTATTAATATTCAATAAAGAAAGTTCAAAAAAAAAAAAGAATTATTAGTAATAACTAACGGTATTGATTCAATGGATTCTTTTCTATTGAGAAAGTATGCTGAGTAATTTAAGGACGAGGGGATAGCATAAAAATGTTAAATTTTTCGCTAGACTTACAGAGTCAGTTTGATATTTATCGCGATCTTCTAAGCACTTTATTTGAGGAGAATAATTTAAACCCATCATTTGTCTAATCGTTTGTCAGAAAACAACACTCGGTGTATTACAGCTAACTTTACTGAGAAAATTCTGCCATGAAATTTTTTTGCTTTTTTTTAATTACATATCTCGCATGTTTTCGGGCAGATTTATATATCTCTAACTTTTCCGAAGATGGCCAGCGTATAAATTTTTTTAAAGCTTTTTTTTTATATCTTTTATCGCCTTATCACATTCATCAGTCCACCAAGTAACAGGGGCGTGTAAACTATTATTTGTGGTGTCAGGTGTAAAACTATATGGAATCGCTACCTGAGCCGCTTGTAGCGATCTATTGTTTAATTGAGCAATTAGTTGATCAGCATCAGATTCAGATAAATCAATGTCCGCAAGCTAAGCTACCTCTTAAAAAAGGGCCCAATCAGTTTTTATAATCAACCACTTGCAATGCCTGTTGGGTGAGAAGCATTTATCTAGAGAGCTAATAATGATTGGAAAGTGATCGCTACCGTGGGTGCCATATAGTGCATACCATTCTGTCGATGCTTGTAATTGGGGGCTAGTAATTGCCAAATCTATTGCAGAAAGTTTTCCAGATCAAGCACAGAAGTGAGTTTGGTAAATTTGGTTATTTATAATATTGAAATCTCACCTATCTAGAAAAGATTCTATTAATCTACCTCTCTCATCCAAGTGATCACTACCCCACACCAAGCTGTGAGCGTTATGATACCCGGCCAAGATTATTGGGGGCGGCATCTAATCAAATAAATCTTTTATGTGTTCCGTGAATGTTCGACCAGGAGGGAGGTAGATAGAACAAATTGGGAACGTTCGAGGTTGAGATAAAATTCTTATAGATACCGCTTGTAAACTTGAAGTAATATTGAGGTCAATGAAAGGAATATTGTCATTAATTATAATACATATCCCACCACAAGCAATTCCACCATCTCTGTAATCTTTTCTCCTTTTTAAATATCTGCGGAGATCAAATTTTTCAGTAGTTTTTAAATTGGTTTCTTGTAGATAGGCTAAGGAGCAGTTATAGTTACTGAGTAAATATTTTAATTCATCTCTACGGTGGTTTAAACCATTTATATTCCACTGTAATATATTCATTTGATATAATATGCTCTACCTATACTGTCTGTCATTATATGTGAGCCGATAAAAATTACAATAATGCTTATTAAAAATAAATAAAAATGGTAATTATTGTATGAATATTGAAAATGATTTTTATAAGTTGATAACAAGTAGAATACGATTAAAAGAAACATTAAATATAAATAAAAATATTTTATAAATTAAATATTCAAGCATAAAAGGAATGGCAATATTATAGATATAAAGTTTTATTATTAGATTTAAATGGGAAGAAGGCAGTGGATCAGCTGATGCGAAGGTCGTATTCTGAAATCTTCTCTCAGTTTTTGCCTATTTTTCAGCGGAATCTATTTGATTATTTACTGAATACAGTTGAAGTGTACACCACAGCAGTTGTTATTTACGGTTTGCTACATTTTTTTTGTTTTTTTTTTAAATTTTTTTTTCTCTTATGATATGTGTTAGAAATCACGTTGACGGACTAACAGCTTTACTACAAGACAAGAACATTGACGTAGCCCTAATTACAGAAACTCGACTGACCATAAAACAGCATTCAAAAATCCCACAGTATATAATATACCGTACTGACCATCCTGACGGTAAAGCACATGCCGGTACTGCTGTCATCGTACACCAATCCCTCTCCCATCACTTACTCCCATTACCTACTCAAGATTTCCTACAGTCAACCGCTATTGTAATCAAAACCTTCTCCTTTCCAGTCACCCTTGCATCAGCATATTGCCCTCCTAAAAGATCCATATCCAAAGTCTCCACAGTCTCCACAGATCCAAAGTCCAAAGTCTCATATCTTAAATCTACAGTCTCCTACAGTTTAAACCCGTGGTCCACTCCCAGAAAACAAGATCCCGTGTTTCCGACCTTTATATCCCTTCCCATAGAACTAAGACGTTTGAATATTCCTTTATTTCCCGATTCACAGCCTTCTGGAATTCCTTGCCAACTGAAATCCGCCATGCCTCCTCCTTGTCCTCATTTAAATATCATCTCTACCAATTCCTTCTCACACCCCAAAATGACGTTATACAATAAAATAAATATTGTGAAACAGATTTTGACTGAGGTGAATGGTTTCTTTTTGTCATCTTATCTTACTTCAATGTTGGAATATGTTACAGTTTTGGAGGTCTGAGCTCAAATTCACGATTCAAGAAGAAAAAAAAAACTGTCTAGATTTAATGTAAGGTGAAAATGTTTAAACACCGTATTAATATCACATTAGAATATTCAATACAATAGATTTCAGTGTTCTAACGACTTACTTTATAGTCAAATGGAAACCAAATACTCAATATCGCACAAATCTCAGTTTTATTTAACTACGAGACCGCAAGACTCGTGCAGGTAAAACTTGGTCTTGCGCAAGACTTGGATGGTCGGGTCTTGGTCTTGGTCTTGCAAAAATCAAAGCGGTCTTGGTCTTGATCTTGGTCTTGCAAAAGTGCAAAAGACCGAGACCAAGACCATTTTTGGGCAACACTACTGATGGGTCGGTAGGATGAGGGATTGAAAATGTCTTTCTCCCTTTTGTGAATCATCTTTATATGTGAATATTTCCATTGTAATGGGAAGTTAGTTGTCCTCAGAATACAGTTGTATATTGTCGTAAGGAACACTAGAGCTAGTTTTCATGTTAAAATAGTTTTCTTCTAAAATTAATTTCCTTTGCATTAGCTTTTACAAAATCATACCCTACAATGCAATCTTGGCTAAGATTTGGTATAATAAAAATGTTTAACTTCATCATAGAACTCTGAAAATAGGTGCTACTGAAGAAATGGCTCCTAGTTGGTGGAGATGTTTCTCGTAACGCTGTAGAAATTCTTAATCCGGAAACCGGCAGTTTTTCAGGACTGAATCTATCTTGGTTCCTTTCATAAAAGGATTCATTTAGGCAAGTTACTTATTTCCCTGTGTCGAATGATATTGTTACAGGTAATTTTACTAAAGCCAAAGTACCTTGAGGGCAGATGATATTTTGATTTTGGTTTTGAAAGCCCATCAGTTCTAGAGTTAGGAGTTCAGACTCTCGATAAAACGACGCAATCCGAAACCCCAACACTTTGTTCTCATGGTCGGTCCTGCCTCTCGCGGTCTCGCCCTCCGAATTTTTCCTTCTTCCCTTCTTCCTCAGAATTATTTTCTTTATCAGTTCAGGTTGACCGTGGGGGTACCCTTCTTGACCATGTTTTTCGTAAGGACCACCGTCATTTGCCTCTCTTGACTGAGCTTTCTCTCCCGTTCTCTTCTTTAATTTGTATTTGATTAACTGGTAAGTTTCTTTGGGGCCCTTTTTGTGAATATGACCAACTATGCTCTCTTTTTTCATTCCTATGAAAACCTCGGTGCTTGTGAATGTCTCTCTGAAACCACCCCTTTGGCGATGATTTTTTTTCTTGCTCGGCCATCCCTCGATATTTATTATATTTCTGAAGCCTGTCTTCTGGATAGGCTATCTTTACTCCCAAACTCAGAATAGAATATTTTGATATTCTAGGCTCTGTTGATTAAATTCTTTTTTCTTTTCCTACGTCTTCTAACATCTGCATGAACCTATCCATGTTATCAATCCCTTGATAAATAACAATCTCTTCTATTTCCAGGCCGAAGTGACGGTCTAGAATCCAACAGATATATGCATCTTCGAGGCTATTCTCACATGCTCTGGTCTGAATAACCATTCTGCTAAAATATTCGTTTGAGGAAAGATGTGGCTTGTGGAAGAATTGACCGCAGTTAACCACCTCAAATACAGGCTCGTCATATCTAGACCCGTGAAATCTTGGTACATGCTTCTCTGGATTCAACAAAAGTAGTCATGGTGCCCTGACTAGTTGAATATCAGGCCAATGTGTCGTCTGCCAAGTGATCCTTCAGAAAATGCTCTAATAACACATACCTATCATAAACGCTGTACTCTATTTGGAAATTGGCGATGAATTCGGTAGGTATATGCTTTTTACTGTTGGAAAATTTACACCTCTCCGAAAATCTGTTTTTCTTTAGCTAACAAGGGTCCCATATTCCACACATCAGTATAAGTTCTGCCTTGCCCTCTAAGGACAACCTGCCTGTGAGGTATCATTGGTTTCTGAGTCCACTCGCTTAAAGCTGGTTTCTGACTCTGGCGTTGATTCCTTTTTCAACAGATCTAACTCCTGAAGTCATTTTTTTCCCGTCCCTAATATTTTTATCGCGGAACGATGACGTTTATTAATCTGCATTTTACTTCTGAGAAAACTTTTACAGCCAAAAAGGCCATATTTATTCGATCTTTTTTTTTCCTCACCTATAATTCCAAAACAATGCATCGAAACGAAAAATATATTGTTTAGAAAACTAAATAACGTTAAATTTTGCGTCAAACGAGTAATTAAACATAATTATTTGATTAGTATGGTAGAAAACCACAGTCAATCAACGATGATTTTTATCATACACTGACAGGCAAAAAATTCCACCCACTTGATTTTTCCATGTTTTCATCTAAAAATATTTCTGTAAAGTTGTATTTGTATATAATACATGGTAATAATACTTGGATAATACTTAGTATTTATGGAATTTTATAATCTTTTTTACCTTTAATAATCAAAATGTGATTGGGTAAGAAAGATTAGAAAAAAAAATTGAAAAACGAACCATTATTATTCTAAAAGAAATTAATTACATCATCGTTTCGTAGCGCGTGTTTCCTCCTCTTGCCTTCACTACTTCTTGAAGACGCCTCGGTATACTTTCCACCAGTTGGGAAATATCCCGGATAGCCCATTCCTCCCGAAGAGCCCTTTCAAGGACCTGCAGTGTATCAGGAAGTGTTGCACGCGCTCTTATTCGTCTTCCGAGGTTATCCCATAAATGCTCAATGGGGTTCAAATCTGAAGAACGTGCTGATCAGGCTAAAACCTCAATATTGTTCTGTTAAAGGAACGTCTTCACTATCGTTAAAGGAACGTCTTGTGCAGACGCAATGCGGGCGACATGTGGAATAGAACGATCGCCGATTTCGTTGAGGATAGGCAACAAATGAGGTTCTACATAGCGAATGGCCGTCAAAGACCCTCTACGAACAACAACCAATTGCCGGATTCGTAAAATTCTCAAAGTCAAAAACTGGTCATCCCGTGGTTGTGTTACCCTAGGCCGTCCAGAACCTGTAAGAACCAGTTTCTCGAAAACTCCTGCCGGCGTCTCGTAAAGGTTCATGTGGAACTCCGATGGCATCAGCTGCATATCTTATGGAAAATGTCCATCATCAATAAGTGCCACACCACTCGCAACATCCTCAGCACTAAGAGGCATTTTTAAACTTAATATTGAAAAAATTAAAAGCCAGAGACTAAGAAATGTGCTGCAAGAAACTGCACTGAACTAATGATACTGAATAAACATTTTGATTCCGTAGAAAGTAAACATTGGAATCTAGAATCATTTCATTGAATTAAGGATTAAGGGTTATTGTCTTCTATATTGACATTCCTAATTGAAAACAAACAAAAAGATTACCTATTTATTCATTAAAAACAATAGACCAATCCAAAGCAGAAATATTTTTAGATGAAAACATGAAAAAATCAAGTTGGTGTAATTTTTTACCAGTCAGGGTGTTCGCCAAATTTGAGACAAATTACAACAAATGTCCATGTAGCTTGGCAATGAGCTCCCATAAAGGAAAAACCCATAGAATCAAAGTTTTGTAGCATAAAAGTTTGCGTCCACTGAATACTAACATTTTTAATGTAGATCACTTACTCCGAACAAAATAGGTAATTTTCAGATGGCTAGAAATCGATAATGAAGGTATGTGAGATTTTCAATATTTCAACAGTATGAGTATTTATTCCCACATTAATATTAAATGACTTTGACACGCAGAGAACTGTAAACAGAAATTTAGAAAATGCTCTAATTAAATGTTTGCAAAAATATAATGCTGGCATATTCACAGTTTGTTCTACATTATGAATGATTTAGAATATTTACCTTATGTACCATTAAACGTGGATAAAGTCAAGAACACTTAAACATTTGTTGCAAAGCGTATGACATCGGGTTTAGATTAATATCGTAAATATCTGTAAAATAAAAACTTTATTACTTTATTAATAACTTTATTAATAACTTTATTAATAACTTTATTTATTATGTTAGTCATTTATCAACTACTTATTTTAAGTCTGTTTTACTTATGCTATTGAAAAACTAGATTACACTCTGCTCAGACTAGGTTTTCATTGATAAAATGTTTTTGCTTTTTTCGCTCCCAACCTTAGAATTTCCTTATAAAAGGGAATTATTCCCACCAAAGTAGAAATCCTCATACTGCCCACAATCTGCATAAAAATTCATCAATATCAAATAAATGGTAGTAGGCCCGTCTCTCATGGATTTGACTACTGATAAACACGGAACTACATTTGTTCCTTGATCTCTAAAACTTTAAACGCAAGTGGTAAATAAAAATTCTGAAAACTATTTTCTTTTTCGTTTTTTTTACCTTTCGTACCAATAAAAAGCTTCCCTATATTCGGTAGTGAAGAAGCTAAAACATAGTTTTTAGAACAAAAAAAATGGATATAATTCATCGAGCTAGATTTAGTATCACCACTGAAATTAGTCTGCTTGTTAGAGTTACATTGAAAGGGCATATTATTTGCGTTGGACAAAAGACATGATGGTCATTAGGTGTTTCATTGAAGAAGTAAGGCGTATGTCCAATTGGCCTTAATCTTCAGGACCATTATCCTGATTCGCTGCGCCTGTTGAATTAGTCCACCTATCCTCGGGGAAATCTTCAAGTCTCGTGTCAGTTAATTTAAAGTACTCGCTCGTGTCATATTCCCTCATTGCCTTTCTACCAGCCTAATGGGATTGCTTTCTCTAGTATTTGTCTCGACGCAGTCTCTCCAGACAATCACTGTGTATGTTTGAAAACAGGTCAAACCTATTAGTAATGCTGAATAATTAACCAAGCCAGTAAACATTTTTTTTTTCTTTTCCTCATAAATTTCCTAATATTATATTTCAAAATTGACTTATATTTATGTTCTCGAGGACTATTTTGAACCATTTTATTAACATGGTGGACATAATAATTAGGGAGTATTAAGAATTCTTCGGTGCATTTTGTATTGTAGAGATTGGATACGGTAAGATTTCGATGGTATTTTGGAGCCGTAAAGGTCTATTCTGTAAGTCGGTAGACGTCAATTGAGTAAGAGAACTACAATAATAATAATAATATTGCATGTCAGCTCAACTTTTTTGAGTTGGTAAATCACATCAGCATAATTGATATTATTTAAAACTACAACAAAAGAGTTAGTTGGAGCCATTTGAACATAATAAGTATATTTAAAAAACCAGTGCACATAAACGAATAAGCGAAGGCAAAGTTTAGTATATGTGGTGATGGAGGATTCACAAAGAGTCCAAAATAATATACCCCATTATTCCCATTTTCTCCGTTCCTAATCCGAGCTTCTGTAAGAAATCACTTGTAGTGTGGTGATGGTTCTTTCACCTCCGAACCATAGCCCTTTAATCGAGAACTTTCGCTCTCCCAATTCATTCCTTTATTTTTCTTTTATGTGGAGTAAGCATTTCATATAAATTTCATCTTTTTCTATCTGCACCCAAGCCCTTCCTTTCTTCCTTCCTCAATCAAGTCCTCGTCTTGATCATTCGTTTCAAACCTCATCGTGGGATCCACTATAAGCGCCCTCCTTTTCAGTTGCATTAAACGCAAAAATGTTAACAAACAGACGTACTGATTCCTTGCCACTTACATTTGCTCTAATCCTTAAAAAAATTACCCTGAGGGAATACCTACTTTCCTGACTGATAGTGTGGCTTCTGTCTGTATTATTTAGTTGAGTTTACCAATGTTTCCATATTTTGATTTACCTTAGCCACAGAAGCATCATCAAACCCTAGCTTCTCGGGGAACCGACACCAAAGATATTTGATAGTCACCTTCTTCAATTAATCTTATTATATCTCCGGTATCTAAGCAAAACCTTGATTTTATAAAGCTACCCTTCTCCAAATTAATCCCGGAACTCTTTTGGAGGTTTGTGGACAGTTCCAACTCAGAGAATAGTCCTATTTTCATCACCATCACCGATCATTATCATCATGATCATCGAAACCCGTAAGTAGAATGGGATTTTTATTTATTTATTTATAAATCTAACACTCTGTCACACGGATAACAGTGATCATGGTAACCAAATAATTTGTAATCACATATCTCCACTACATTTGGATCACAGAGTTTTGTATATCGTGAACCGATGCACACATTAAAGAATGCTGAGGAAAGGAGGACTCCTCTCAATACATCGATATGGCTAGGCTAATGAAAAACCTTTAACTTTAAGGAACTTAGGAGCGGGGTGGCCGCTCGTTGCCTGGCGACCTGATAACCGAAGTTGGAGACAGTAAAATTATGAGTTCGCGTCCCGGTACTCTGACCTCAGCCACTGGCCCGGAATAAAACTCGTATAATCTAAAAGGCGAGGTAGAACAAAAAGAAAAAAAAATGCTTCCAAGGCCTTCAAAATGTGATTATGCACAATAGTGTTAAATGCTCCAGTTATGTCCAAGAATGCGACAGAAGCATCTTTCTGATTGTTCTTAACACCCTCAATGATTCTTTAGTTCACTTTAATCCCTGGTTGTTCAGTTGCGAAACTCTTCTGGATTGGGTGAAAAAAAAATTACATTCGAAACTCGAAATTTGAATGTGTTTCAATAATACGACTTAATATCGGGTAAATGTTTATGGGTCTCCAGGAAAGTAAATCATTACTGGCACCCTTTCCTTTGTAAAATAAAACTGTTTGTCCGCAACAAAGAACTTCAGCAATATTTGCTTATAATGTCTATTATAGTTTTAATTATATGCGAAATTCTAATTTTATTGCTCTCATAAGAACTCCATCAGGACCGGATGAAGTGTCGATTAATATACTGGTTAATGCATTATGAAAAACGTTTAACTACCACAGTTTCCAAATTGGGAATATTGGAAGAGGGTGTATAATTTTCGTTTTTGTATTCTAAAATCGATCTAAAATGGACTTCGATCTTCTCAATTTTAATGGAGCATTGATTTTACTTTGGACCGCTTTAATAATTATAGTGCTTGTAGTGGGCCAGGTCATACTCATATTGCCCCCACCTTCTCTCTTTGGTAGCCTTTACTAGATCTCTGGTGAATGTTGACATTTTGTTCTCCCTTGCTCCTCATTTTCTTCCAACGCATCTGATAAAAACGTTTTGGCCAGCAAGTGTGTTATTGGTTTCTTTCAGGAAAAGAATAAAATTATGCAGAAGTGTGTCGAAATTATGCAAATCCAAAGGAGCCTTAAACATATATATATTGTATAAACTTATATATAGATTTAACTATTTGTGCTTTTTTAAAGTCAATACTTAAAAAAAAAAATAAAACTAAATGAACCTTGATAGTTTACTGTTGTTGCAATTTTAAGTATTGTAAATTATCTTTAGAATTTAGTTAAAGTTATAGGTGCTGCTAAGAACACACCATGAAACTGGCTGGCTCTGTAAATAAGGGAGAGGAAACACCAATGTACAATATTGGGGGGGTCCGGTACATGCTGTATGACCGGGAGCCTCGTTCTTGTGATAAAAAAGAAATTTTCTATGGAGGAATACTTGTGAATTAATCTAAAGTTTACGTACAGTTTGATGAGGGTCCGGTCTTGCGCCTGTGGTCCGCCTTCTCTTTCTCTATTCGCTGCTCGTCCAAACTTTTGGAGCTGGCGTAACCGAATGGCTTTAATTCTCGAAGTCGGCTGAGCAAGCAGGTCGTAAGAAGTATAGGTCTGGTTCCGTACTTTGTCCACTAGCATCTGTCGTTGGCCGTAGATAGGGCCGTCTTAGAGAGGAGGTAGGACAGGACCGGGGGGGGGGGAGGGGGCGTGTGAATTGTACAAAGCTTCTTCTCTTTTCTCACTATCTCCTGTGTGCTGCAAAGCGTGGAGTAGCTGCCTCTGACCATTATGTCCAACGGTCCCTGTCCTGTGTAAGAATTCTCATCTCCGGTATGGTACTTCCTCTCGCTGCGCCAATTCTCTCTATCAAGTCTGCATGCCTTGGACTGCCTTGAGGTCTCCTTCCTCCCGGTCTTGCTTCTAGAAGCCACCTGGTCCTTACGGTCATCTCCCATTCTATTAACATGCCCATACCACTTCAATTGCCTTTCTTCAATCGTCTCTAGGACGGATCTAACTCCTAGTTCATCTCGCACCCTTTCATTCCTTATTCGATCTCGCCTGGTTTTTCCCAATATTTCCGTAGGAATCTCATTTCTGCAGAGACAATCTTGCTGGCATGGCGGTCCAAGAGTGTACAGCTCTCCGATCCGTATAGCAGCACTGGGAGAAAACTGATTTAAATAGCAGAATCTTCGCTTTTCTGCTCAACTCCTGCTTTCCAATGAGTGTCATGGATATTTGGTAGTATATTCCATTGGCCTTTTGGACTCTATTCATGACCTCCTGGTCTATTCTTCTATCCCTGCCAATCACTGTTCCCAGGTAGCAGTAGTTATCGGTTTGCTCAAGGGTCTCTCCATTGCAAGTGATTCTGAGATCCTCGTTCCTTCGTCAAACACATATGACCCTGCTTTTGGAGGGATTGATCTGCATGCTTCTGAGTTGCAGTTCTTCTTGCCACTCATTCACAGCAACCTGGAGCGATTCAGCAGTATCCGCAACCAATACCACATCATCTGCGTACAACAATGCCTGTGTCAACACCGGGGTCATATTCCAATATCCCACTATTGCTCTGGGTGTCCTCCTTTTGCAAAATTTCCAAATGGCATCCATGAAAATTATGAACAGTAGGGGGCTCAGGCTATCTCCTTGTTTAACTCCCCAAAAGAAATGGAATGACCTGGACTCAGTGCCGGCTAGCCTTATTACTCCCTTAGGGTCTTGGTACTTAATTGCTTAATAAGATTTTGTGGGATTCTCCTATCTTGCAATGCATCCCATATTTCCTGTCTAGGAACATTGTCGAAAGCCACCCGTAAATCTATAAAAGCTAGGTATACTGCTTTACCTCTATCCCATGCCTTCTCTACAATCATTCTCAGAGAGAAGATATGATCTTGTGTCTGCCTTCCGGGCCTAAAACCTGCCTGTTCCTCTTCCAGATCTTCTTCCACCAAGTTCCTTAATCTTTGTTTCAGGACTCTAGTGTATACTTTGTATACCACCGATGACAGACATATTTGTTGGTAATTATCGCATACATTTTGGCTTCCCTTCTTATGGATTGGGATAATGATGTTGTATTCCCATTCTATGGGTATCCGTATAACTTTTGAGATCCCAAATCTTTTGGATTAGTGTTTGGAGACACTTGACTAACTCATTTCCTCCATATTTTATAAATTCGGGTGCAATCCCATCTGGCCCAGCTGCTTATCCCATCCTTACTTGAGCAATGGCTGCTTTGACTTCCTCCTCTTCTATGGTATCATCCATGTCGGGGACTTCTGGTTCAGTTCTTCTACGGCAATCTCGAAAATTTCGTGGCCTTTCTTCCATTCTGAATTTTTCTTGGAAGTATTTCCTCCAAACCTCCAATATGTCCCTGTCTTCTGTCATCAGCATGCAATGCTCATCATTTACACTTCTCACAGGCTTTGCTTTTTTGTTCCTTAGTGCGTTTGTGATGTGCCAGACTTTTCTTATATTTTCTTTTTAGTTTTTATCCAGTTCTAGCCCGAATTCTTCCCAAGATTTTCTCTTCTCTTCCTTAACTATTCTCTTAGACTCGTTCCTTTTCTCTTCGCACAATGCCCAATCACCTGGCGACTTGCTTCAAAAGTACTGTTTCCAGGCCTCTTTCTTTGCAGTAATAACTCGTTTCACATCCTCGCTCCACCACCTAGTTTTCTTAGTAGTAGGTCTTATTTGCTGTAAACCACATACTTCCTCGGCTGTTTTGAGTATACTAAATTTGATTTGCGCCCAAATAGTGTTAACATCTGCGTCTCTATTAACTTCTTGGAGTTGGATTTGAAGGCGACCTGTATAAGCCGGCTCTTTTTCCTCTTCTCTTAGCTTGTTGACAGCTATCCTATTATATGATTTGGCGATCTTTTTTTATGATTTTAGTATCTTGGAGTCAGCAACCAATAGCCTGTGATCCGTATTCAATTCTGCTCCTCGTATAACTGTAATGTCTGTGAAGTACTGTCTGAGTTCCCTATAGATGATAAAATAATCAATGATGCTATTTCTGGTAGCTCTTCCATTACCTCTTTCAATTGGATTGTCTTATGGTTATACCATGAGTTTCCAATAAGCATATTATTTTCTACGCAGAACTATATTAGCCTGATTCCATTGTTATTGATGTAATCTTCACATCCCCATATACCCATCGTTCCGAACGGTGCTTGATAATCCCGACCTGTTCTTGCATTTCAATCTCATGATCATATGATCATTCTATTCCGGTTCTTTGCGTTGTCTACTATTCTCGGCAAGTCTTCATAAAACTGGTCTTTATCTACAGTAGCAGAATCTTCGGTGGGGGCATATACCTGTATCATGGCAACTATTCCGATGGAGAGCACAATGTCCATAGTGATGATCCTAGATGATATGGGTTCCCAGGCTTCTACTCTATCAAATAATTCGTCCTTCAGGACAAAACCGACACCTTCTTTGGCTCTTTGTCCTATATTAACTCCTGAATATATCATACTATACTCCTCTGGGAGTTTTATCAATCCATTCCCTTTCTTCTTCACTTCACTTAGCCCGATGATATCCACCTTACATCTTTTTAGTTCCTCCACCAGTTCTCTCTCCTTACCTGTAAGTGACGTTATATTCCAATTAGCAAAACGTAAGTCCTTTTTCCTGCCGCGTCTATAACCATATATATGACTGTCCGGATCCGAGGCTGCTTATATTTCTTTGAATCAATTTACTCTAGATGGGTGATTGGTCCGATGCTAGAGGCCCCGTAACCTCGGGACAACTGGCCTCCTGAATATATTTATCCCCTCAGGAGAAAGGGTGGCCGGGCTATACCCCCCCCCCCTGCACTGGGTACCTGTTGGTCCACAGGTCTTTATTCGTTTTATTCAGACCATCCCTCCTAGAAGGGATCTCCCATCCCCCACCTGGGGGACGCGCTCCCTAGCGGGCAGGTTCCGCCGAGAGTTATACAAAGCAAATTACAATATTACTAACAATAAAAATAGTGGATGTAAATCCAACAACCAGAGAAGAAGGAAATGAAACTAAAGGGAATAAATGGTCTATATGAATTACAATTACTAATAGCGGACGCGTGAGCTACGTGAATGACCACTACAGTATGTTTATATTCCTAACGCCATCGTTTATTTATTTCTCCCCATTAAAACAGGAGTCATTATTTGAATTATCAATGGTTCTTAATTATGATAAGCTAAGAGGCTCTCTTAATCATTATTATTTGGCTTTACCGAGATTATCACTCGATTCTGAACCATTTCATATCTCCGCGTAATTTGGTATAACTGAAGTACTCCTTCCTTTGCCTGACGGCGTTAGCTTTTAGAGATGCATTTGATATTTTGAGTAACATATGCAGCTACAACAATTAAGAGAAATTATCTTTCCCATCTGCTACTGTTAGTCGAAACAAGTAAAAGTAATCTCATTTTATCAAATTCCTCATGATTGGTTGAGTTGGCTTGGCCAATTCTATATCATCTTTATATATAGTATCTTTTGATTATTCTTATGTCTTCATAAATCTGGGAATTGTTCCTGGATAGACTAATTGTTACATTTGCACCTGCTTTGGCAATGGAGACATGATGACAGAACTGTGCATTTTGTTTCATTGGTTCTCCCTACAATTTTATTTTCTGACCCTGGTGCGTTATCTGAAGCGGTGTTAGGTTCCGAAATTATATTATTTTTTAAAGTGGATGAACTAGTAGAGGACTGTCGGTGCGCGTTACTTAGCGAACTGAGAGTAAAAATGGGTAAATGTAACAATATATGATGCCGCCTTTTGTAATGGAGACATGAAGGAGTATTTGAGCACGTGTTGGCATAATGGCCAGGTTATAAACAATTGGAGCATAAGTTTATTGGTCTCAATTTATTAAATCAGTGTCTTTCCTTACACAACGGAAAAATATTGGCAGTTAAAGGACTATATGTCGACATTAAAACATGATTTGATACTGTTTGCAATTTTTGAAGTTAAAAAAATTGAGTATTCGCATCTATATTTGAGGTTAAGGAGCCTGCTTGTAATAGAATGCATTGCCGCTGTATAAAATTTGAAAAATCATCGAAAGTTGGAATTTCGGTAGAGGACCCAAATTGGGTTTCGAAACGTTCTCGCGTCTTATAATCTATTAACCTGAAGCAGTATGTGAACAAAATGAATCCGGAAGGGTACTTAAGATTCATATTTCGGAAGGCCGTCGCAATTTCTAATACGACTTCTGCAAAATGTTCTAATGAGCGAAAAGCAACTTTAGCAACCAGTTTAAAATTAAATGCATTAATAAGATAGTTTGTAGCATTGATTCTTTTATTATCATATTTTTGTACTCAAATTGTCCAGACTTGTTGATAACCTACTGAAGTGGTCAAGACGACCGCAATAGACTTAAGCGCTGAACCCTTTAGAGCCAAGTTGAGGTAGTGAAATTTTTGAATTTCGGTAAACTGGGCATTATTATGAATTAGTGACGTAAATATATCTTTGAATGATACCCATTTAGAAATTTGACCGTCAAATGTTGGTAAATTTACTGTCAGTAATTTAATACGGACTCGAACTCAATATATCTACTGTCACTTATCGACGTTGTATTAGTAGATGCAGGTTCCCCCGAAACACCAAGAGATATTTCCCCGTAATAAATATTTCTAATTTCGATCCTTAATTCATTGATTCTTGAAATCTTCTTCAAGAATTTTCGCTAATGATTTAGCCTCCCTAATTAATCTCTGAAATTTATCATATATACCGTCTAGTTTAGACAGACGCGCATTAAACAATCGGTACCGATATTCCTTGTTTCTATAATATCATTGGCTAATTTCCATACTTCATCATCAAGGTCATCCAGATGGATTTTATCTTTATCTGTTTTAGACCCCATTGCTTACCTTTGAGCTAACTTGTATTAGAACAATTACAATTATCACTCAATTAATAAATATTTAAAAAAAATGTTTAAATCCAGGAGAACCAAATTATGTTAAGCTACCTCCTAGTTTAGGTCAAACTTCGAATAAAGTCTAACAACTATTATAACAAATTACAATATTACTAACAATAAAAATAGTGGATGTAAATCCAACAACCAGAGAAGAAGGAAATGAAACTAAAGGGAATAAATGGTAGTCTGTATGAATTACAATTACGAACAAATGTCCTCAAATACATGTTAAAACAATTATTTCTACTTTTTATATATCTCCCAAAACTATTCTTACTTAAAATAATATCGAATTATTTTTTTTTTTTTTTTTTTAGGGATTTTAGAGAATCTAAATTATTTCAGCTTTTATTATTTTTTCTATTTAGGTCTTCAGACGCCCCCTATTACCTGAGGTCCGACGCCCCAAATCATTGCCTCGGTTACTTGTTGTTATTTTCGCCTATAGATTGAACGTGGCTCACCAAAAAGTTGATTGATAATCAAGAGACAGGAATGACCTTTCTGTTCCAACTTCACCTGGTTACTAGATACTGGATATAAGGGATTAACCTTGATATTGATATTGCACTTCAGGGTCGAACATACAGCGATACATAAATACTTAGTATAAATACGCATGTACATATAACATCAGCTTTATACAATTATTTTTCTTTATTTATTTAATATTTATGGGCCGGGCCAACGTGGATACAGATCCCTTAAGTTTCAGAGGGCAAGAACTTAAGTGTTTTTGGATTAACATTGCGTGTTTTTGGTATAGCCTGTTCCGTAAATCCACTCCAGTTAATAGCTAATTGAATAATCAACATTAGGATTAAATATTGTTTTTGCATTTATTGTTGATTTCCTATTAATATCTGGGATCAATACAATACAATGACAAAACGCTGTAACGTGGTATTTTCCTTTTTTGGTTTATCGATTCCCGTCTAATAATCACAATAATATTATTAACGAGGTTTCTCCCACTTTGCTCTCTACCATGCAAACATTACGACTGTGAACGGTTAAAGTAGATTCCATTATCTTACCAGTATCAGGAATCTTGTTTATACATATTTACCTTGATAAACTATAATATTTTATTCTTTTATTTCATTTAACGAGTCCTTTTCTGTAACGATTTGCAACAAGATGAGGTTAACAGTTAGAGTTCATCTTAATCGAATACATTATAATTCGAAGAAAAGAAGAAACTTAATGTAACAAATTTTTATTTTATTTATTTCTTTATTTTTTTATTTCTTTATTGAGTATAATAACAATCTGTCTCTTGAACATTGGTTATAGTGAGGTAGGATGACATTTACACTATGTAACAAATTAAAAATTTATTCAGTCTCATTATTAAAGTAAATATACTGACAGGCAAAAAATTCCACCCACTTGATTTTTTCATGTTTTCATCTAAAAATATTTCTGCTTTGGATTGGTCTATTGTTTTTAATGAATAAATAGGTAATCTTTTTGTTTGTTTTCAATTAGGAATGTTAATATAGAGGACAATAACCCTTAATCCTTAATTCAATGAAATGATTCTAGATTCCAATGTTTACTTTCTATGGAATCAAAATGTTTATTCAGTATCATTAGTTCAGTGCCGTTTCTTGCAGCACATTTCTTAGTCTCCGGATTTTAATTTTTTCAATATTAAGTTTAAAAATGCCTCTTAGTGCTGAGGATGTTGCGCGTGGTGTGGCACTTATTGATGATGGACGTTCCATTAGATATGCAGCTAATGCCATCGGAGTTCCATATGAAACTTTACGAGACGCCGTCAGGCGTTTTCGGGAAACTGGTTCTTACAATGGAAGGCCCGGTTCTGGACGGCCTAGGGTAACAGAACCACGGGATAACCGGTTTTTGACTTTGAGAATTTTACGAAACCGGCACCTTACCGTTGTTCAAGCGATTCATCAGCTCGAAGAAGTTCGAGGTGTGCAAATTTCCGAACGTACCGCTCGGAGAAGATTAAATGAGTATGGATTAATGGCTTTTCGTCCAGTAGGAGGACCAGAGTTGACCATAACTCACAGAGTAACACGGCTGACTTTTGCTCGAGAACACAGCCATTGGACTATGGACGAATGGAGTGCTTTTTACAGATGAGTCAAGATTCGCTCTTCTTTCTCCAGACGGGCGTGAAAGGGTGTGGAGAAGAAGAAACGAAAGATATGCAGCCTGTAATTTTTCCCAGAGCCAACCTTTCCAACGTGGTTCCTTAATGGTGTGGGCTGGGATTTCAATGGAGCGCACAGAATTGGTTGTTGTTCGTGTAGGGTCTTTGACGGCCATTCGCTATGTAGATGAGATTTTGGAACCTCATATGTTGCCTATTCTCAACGAAATCGGCGATTATTCTATTCTAATTCACGATAATGCACGCCCACATGTCGCCCGCATAGTGAAGACGTTCCTTCAAAGGACAAAATTGACGTTTTATTCTGGCCAGCACGTTCTCCAGATTTGAACCCCATTGAGCATTTACGGGATAACCTCGGAAGACGAATAAGAGCGCGTGCAACACTTCCTGATACACTGCAGGACCTTGAAAGGGCTCTTCGGGAGGAATGGGCTATTCTCCAGCAAACGGACATTTCCCGACTGGTGGAAAGTATACCAAGGCGTCTTCAAGAAATAGTGAAGGCAAGAGGAGGAAACACGCGCTACTAAATGATGATGTAATTAATTTCTTTTAGAGTTTTAATGGTTCGTTTTTCAATTTTTTTTCTCTAATCTTTCTTACCCAATCACATTTTGATTATTAAAGGTAAAACCGATTATAAAATTCCATAAATACTAAGCATTATCTACAAATACCATGTATTATATACAAATACAACTTTACAGAAATATTTTTAGATGAAAACATGGAGAATTCAAGTGGGTGGAATTTTTCACCTGTCAGTGTATATTCTTGTGTTATATAAAATTACGTGGATGAAAATTTATTTAATATTTTATTCTTTATTTAATACTAAATCCTGTAATTCAGCATTTCCTTTTTTTTTTTCATTCATCCAGTTCATTCAACCGGGAGTATCCTACCCCTCCCTAAAAAAAAACACAACATAAATGAGGTATCTCACAACTTTTCTCTTATACACAATCATTACGGTTATGAACGGCTTAAGTGTATCTAAATTGAACATATCATAGTTCAAATATATAAAACAGTGAAAGAAGAAAAACATGATGACCGAGTTCTTTGCCCTTTGAAGACTGATTCCTCTTACTACTCTCAGAAGAACGGAGTCGGTCCGAGTTGGTCTCCAGGTACACCCGGATCTCCTTGGCCGACGAATTGGTTGTGAACTTGGTGATTCCCACAGAGTTCAACATGTTCCTAATGGAACGCTGTTAAACCGGTGGGTGATCACAATTGACGGCGGTAGTATAGATTCAGGCTTCTCAGGTTGGGATTTGATGACTTTAAACCTGTTGGAGACTGGTGGAGAGGCGGGTGTAGTTTGAGGTCAGAGCTCGAAGGTCATCCTCTTCGGGACCTCCCTGAAACCTTTGCTGTCCGGAGGAGGTTGCCTCTTGACGCCTCTGGCCTCATCTTCTATACCTTTCATAGTAATTTCATTAGAGCTCCTATCAGCGAAACGTTGCCGGATTGAGTGTCAAGGTGTTGCTCCACTGGATAAGCGTGGACCCCAACAGCTTAAGGCGCTAAGCTAATTAAGATCTTCCCCTACCACTCACCTTAACTCGGGAAATTCAAACCATTTATGACACAAACACTGGTTATAGACATCTCGGCAATAGGCTAACGGTGGAGTACTTCTACTGCTGCGGTAAGCTTTTCTTGGTCTCCTCGAATGATTTTAAATTGTCCGAAGACCGGGTGATGGGCGATGATTTTTTGGGAGGGTTTGACATGAGTCAACTCATTAAGAGTTTGTTGAATTCTGGACCCGTTTGGTAGGCAGGGTCTGTAAAAATTTACCATTCCCATAAATCGTCTAAGATGGGGTAGATTCTTCGGAGGAGGATATTTCAAGATAGATTCCACCTTGCGATCCAAAGGTGTAATGCTAGTTGTAGTGATGTGGTATCCAAGAAAGTCTAGGTCTGGTACACCAAAAATGCATTTAGCTCGATTGACTGTTATCCAACATTGGTCTAGGCGTTGCAAGACTCCGAGAAGGTGAGTTTCGAGTTGTCATCTGTCATTTCATGTGGAACATGAGTTAAGCGAGTCGTACCCGATTATTCTGATATGTTGTAATAGCGGACGCGTGAGCTACGTGAATGACCACTACAGTATGTTTATATTCCTAACGCCATCGTTTATTTATTTCTCCCCATTAAAACAGGAGTCATTATTTGAATTATCAATGGTTCTTAATTATGATAAGCTAAGAGGCTCTCTTAATCATTATTATTTGGCTTTACCGAGATTATCACTCGATTCTGAACCATTTCATATCTCCGCGTAATTTGGTATAACTGAAGTACTCCTTCCTTTGCCTGACGGCGTTAGCTTTTAGAGATGCATTTGATATTTTGAGTAACATATGCAGCTACAACAATTAAGAGAAATTATCTTTCCCATCTGCTACTGTTAGTCGAAACAAGTAAAAGTAATCTCATTTTATCAAATTCCTCATGATTGGTTGAGTTGGCTTGGCCAATTCTATATCATCTTTATATATAGTATCTTTTGATTATTCTTATGTCTTCATAAATCTGGGAATTGTTCCTGGATAGACTAATTGTTACATTTGCACCTGCTTTGGCAATGGAGACATGATGACAGAACTGTGCATTTTGTTTCATTGGTTCTCCCTACAATTTTATTTTCTGACCCTGGTGCGTTATCTGAAGCGGTGTTAGGTTCCGAAATTATATTATTTTTTAAAGTGGATGAACTAGTAGAGGACTGTCGGTGCGCGTTACTTAGCGAACTGAGAGTAAAAATGGGTAAATGTAACAATAGCCGCCTTTTGTAATGGAGACATGAAGGAGTATTTGAGCACGTGTTGGCATAATGGCCAGGTTATAAACAATTGGAGCATAAGTTTATTGGTCTCAATTTATTAAATCAGTGTCTTTCCTTACACAACGGAAAAATATTGGCAGTTAAAGGACTATATGTCGACATTAAAACATGATTTGATACTGTTTGCAATTTTTGAAGTTAAAAAAATTGAGTATTCGCATCTATATTTGAGGTTAAGGAGCCTGCTTGTAATAGAATGCATTGCCGCTGTATAAAATTTGAAAAATCATCGAAAGTTGGAATTTCGGTAGAGGACCCAAATTGGGTTTCGAAACGTTCTCGCGTCTTATAATCTATTAACCTGAAGCAGTATGTGAACAAAATGAATCCGGAAGGGTACTTAAGATTCATATTTCGGAAGGCCGTCGCAATTTCTAATACGACTTCTGCAAAATGTTCTAATGAGCGAAAAGCAACTTTAGCAACCAGTTTAAAATTAAATGCATTAATAAGATAGTTTGTAGCATTGATTCTTTTATTATCATATTTTTGTACTCAAATTGTCCAGACTTGTTGATAACCTACTGAAGTGGTCAAGACGACCGCAATAGACTTAAGCGCTGAACCCTTTAGAGCCAAGTTGAGGTAGTGAAATTTTTGAATTTCGGTAAACTGGGCATTATTATGAATTAGTGACGTAAATATATCTTTGAATGATACCCATTTAGAAATTTGACCGTCAAATGTTGGTAAATTTACTGTCAGTAATTTAATACGGACTCGAACTCAATATATCTACTGTCACTTATCGACGTTGTATTAGTAGATGCAGGTTCCCCCGAAACACCAAGAGATATTTCCCCGTAATAAATATTTCTAATTTCGATCCTTAATTCATTGATTCTTGAAATCTTCTTCAAGAATTTTCGCTAATGATTTAGCCTCCCTAATTAATCTCTGAAATTTATCATATATACCGTCTAGTTTAGACAGACGCGCATTAAACAATCGGTACCGATATTCCTTGTTTCTATAATATCATTGGCTAATTTCCATACTTCATCATCAAGGTCATCCAGATGGATTTTATCTTTATCTGTTTTAGACCCCATTGCTTACCTTTGAGCTAACTTGTATTAGAACAATTACAATTATCACTCAATTAATAAATATTTAAAAAAAATGTTTAAATCCAGGAGAACCAAATTATGTTAAGCTACCTCCTAGTTTAGGTCAAACTTCGAATAAAGTCTAACAACTATTATAACAAATTACAATATTACTAACAATAAAAATAGTGGATGTAAATCCAACAACCAGAGAAGAAGGAAATGAAACTAAAGGGAATAAATGGTAGTCTGTATGAATTACAACTACGAACAAATGTCCTCAAATACATGTTAAAACAATTATTTCTACTTTTTATATATCTCCAAAAACTATTCTTACTTAAAATAATATCGAATTATTTTTTATTTTTTTTTTTTTAGGGATTTTAGAGAATCTAAATTATTTCAGCTTTTATTATTTTTTCTATTTAGGTCTTCAGACGCCCCCTACTACCTGAGGTCCGACGCCCCAAATCATTGCCTCGGTTACTTGTTGTTATTTTCGCCTATAGATTGAACGTGGCTCACCAAAAAGTTGATTGATAATCAAGAGACAGGAATGACCTTTCTGTTCCAACTTCACCTGGTTACTAGATACTGGATATAAGGGATTAACCTTGATATTGATATTGCACTTCAGGGTCGAACATACAGCGACACATAAATACTTAGTATAATATAAGAATATAAGAATGCTGAGGAAAGGAGGACTCCTCTCAATACATCGATATGGCTAGGCTAATGAAAAACCTTTAACTTTAAGGAACTTAGGAGCGGTTGAGTTTACCAATGTTTCCATATTTTGATTTACCTTAGCCACAGAAGCATCATCAAACCCTAGCTTCTCGGGGAACCGACACCAAAGATATTTGATAGTCACCTTCTTCAATTAATCTTATTATATCTCCGGTATCTAAGCAAAACCTTGATTTTATAAAGCTACCCTTCTCCAAATTAATCCCGGAACTCTTTTGGAGGTTTGTGGACAGTTCCAACTCAGAGAATAGTCCTATTTTCATCACCATCACCGATCATTATCATCATGATCATCGAAACCCGTAAGTAGAATGGGATTTTTATTTATTTATTTATAAATCTAACACTCTGTCACACGGATAACAGTGATCATGGTAACCAAATAATTTGTAATCACATATCTCCACTACATTTGGATCACAGAGTTTTGTATATCGGGAACCGATGCACACATTAAAGAATGCTGAGGAAAGGAGGACTCCTCTCAATACATCGATATGGCTAGGCTAATGAAAAACCTTTAACTTTAAGGAACTTAGGAGCGGGGTGGCCGCTCGTTGCCTGGCGACCTGATAACCGAAGTTGGAGACAGTAAAATTATGAGTTCGCGTCCCGGTACTCTGACGGTTTTTCAACTCTGGCATTAAACCCCCACCCTCAGCCACTGGCCCGGAATAAAACTCGTATAATCTAAAAGGCGAGGTAGAACAAAAAGAAAAAAAAATGCTTCCAAGGCCTTCAAAATGTGATTATGCACAATAGTGTTAAATGCTCCAGTTATGTCCAAGAATGCGACAGAAGCATCTTTCTGATAGTTCTTAACACCCTCAATGATTCTTTAGTTCACTTTTATCCCTGGTTGTTCAGTTGCGAAACTCTTCTGGATTGGGTGAAAAAAAAATTACATTCGAAACTCGAAATTTGAATGTGTTTCAATAATACGACTTAATATCGGGTAAATGTTTATGGGTCTCCAGGAAAGTAAATCATTACTGGCACCCTTTCCTTTATAATATAAAACTGTTTGTCCGCAACAAAGAACTTCAGCAATATTTCAATATGATGTCTATTATAGTTTTAATTATATGCGAAATTCTAATTTTATTGCTCTCATAAGAACTCCATCAGGACCGGATGAAGTGTCGATTAATATACTGGTTAATGAATTATGAAAAACGTTTAACTACCACAGTTTCCAAATTGGGAATATTGGAAGAGGGTGTATAATTTTCGTTTTTGTTTTCTAAAATCGATCTAAAATGGACTTCGATCTTCTCAATTTTAATGGAGCATTGATTTTACTTTGGACCGCTTTAATAATTATAGTGCTTGTAGTGGGTATTTGCGCCCAAATAGTGTTAACATCTGCGTCCATATTAACTTCTTGGAGTTGGATTTGAAGGCGACCTGTATAAGCCGGCTCTTTTTCCTCTTCTCTTAGCTTGTTGACAGCTATCCTATTATATGATTTGGCGATCTTTTTTTATGATTTTAGTATCTTGGAGTCAGCAACCAATAGCCTGTGATCCGTATTCAATTCTGCTCCTCGTATAACTTTAATGTCTGTGAAGTACTGTCTGAGTTCCCTATAGATGATAAAATAATCAATGATGCTATTTCTGGTAGCTCTTCCATTACCTCTTTCAATTGGATTGTCTTATGGTTATACCATGAGTTTCCAATAAGCATATTATTTTCTACGCAGAACTATATTAGCCTGATTCCATTGTTATTGATGTAATCTTCACATCCCCATATACCCATCGTTCCGAACGGTGCTTGATAATCCCGACCTGTTCTTGCATTTCAATCTCATGATCATATGATCATTCTATTCCGGTTCTTTGCGTTGTCTACTATTCTCGGCAAGTCTTCATAAAACTGGTCTTTATCTACAGTAGCAGAATCTTCGGTGGGGGCATATACCTGTATCATGGCAACTATTCCGATGGAGAGCACAATGTCCATAGTGATGATCCTAGATGATATGGGTTCCCAGGCTTCTACTCTATCAAATAATTCGTCCTTCAGGACAAAACCGACACCTTCTTTGGCTCTTTGTCCTATATTAACTCCTGAATATATCATACTATACTCCTCTGGGAGTTTTATCAATCCATTCCCTTTCTTCTTCACTTCACTTAGCCCGATGATATCCACCTTACATCTTTTTAGTTCCTCCACCAGTTCTCTCTCCTTACCTGTAAGTGACGTTATATTCCAATTAGCAAAACGTAAGTCCTTTTTCCTGCCGCGTCTATAACCATATATATGACTGTCCGGATCCGAGGCTGCTTATATTTCTTTGAATCAATTTACTCTAGATGGGTGATTGGTCCGATGCTAGAGGCCCCGTAACCTCGGGACAACTGGCCTCCTGAATATATTTATCCCCTCAGGAGAAAGGGTGGCCGGGCTATACCCCCCCCCCCTGCACTGGGTACCTGTTGGTCCACAGGTCTTTATTCGTTTTATTCAGACCATCCCTCCTAGAAGGGATCTCCCATCCGCCACCTAGGGGACGCGCTCCCTAGCGGGCAGGTTCCGCCGAGAGTTATACAAAGCAAATTACAATATTACTAACAATAAAAATAGTGGATGTAAATCCAACAACCAGAGAAGAAGGAAATGAAACTAAAGGGAATAAATGGTAGTCTATATGAATTACAATTACTAATAGCGGACGCGTGAGCTACGTGAATGACCACTACTGTATGTTTATATTCCTAACGCCATCGTTTATTTATTTCTCCCCATTAAAACAGGAGTCATTATTTGAATTATCAATGGTTCTTAATTATGATAAGCTAAGAGGCTCTCTTAATCATTATTATTTGGCTTTACAGAGATTATCACTCGATTCTGAACCATTTCATATCTCCGCGTAATTTGGTATAACTGAAGTACTCCTTCCTTTGCCTGACGGCGTTAGCTTTTAGAGATGCATTTGATATTTTGAGTAACATATGCAGCTACAACAATTAAGAGAAATTATCTTTTCCATCTGCTACTGTTAGTCGAAACAAGTAAAAGTAATCTCATTTTATCAAATTTCTCATGATTGGTTGAGTTGGCTTGGCCAATTCTATATCATCTTTATAGATAGTATCTTTTGATTATTCTTATATCTTCCAAAATCTGGGAATTGTTCCTGGATAGACTAATTGTTACATTTGCACCTGCTTTGGCAATGGAGACATGATGACAGAACTGTGCATTTTGTTTCATTGGTTCTCCCTACAATTTTATTTTCTGACCCTGGTGCGTTATCTGAAGCGGTGTTAGGTTCCGAAATTATATTATTTTTTAAAGTGGATGAACTAGTAGAGGACTGTCGGTGCGCGTTACTTAGCGAACTGAGAGTAAAAATGGATAAATGTAACAATGTATGATGCTGCCTTTTGTAATGGAGACATGAAGGAGTATTTGAGCACGTGTTGGCATAATGGCCAGGTTATAAACAATTGGAGCATAAGTTTATTGGTCTCAATTTATTAAATCAGTGTCTTTCCTTACACAACGGAAAAATATTGGCAGTTAAAGGACTATATGTCGAAACGTTCTCGCGTCTTATAATCTATTAACCTGAAGCAGTATGTGAACAAAATGAATCCGGAAGGGTACTTAAGATTCATATTTCGGAAGGCCGTCGCAATTTCTAATACGACTTCTGCAAAATGTTCTAATGAGCGAAAATCAACTTTAGCAACCAGTTTAAAATTAAATGCATTAATAAGATAGTTTGTAGCATTGATTCTTTTATTATCATATTTTTGTACTCAAATTGTCCAGACTTGTTGATAACCTACTGAAGTGGTCAAGACGACCGCAATAGACTTAAGCGCTGAACCCTTTAGAGCCAAGTTGAGGTAGTGAAATTTTTGAATTTCGGTAAACTGGGCATTATTATGAATTAGTGACGTAAATATATCTTTGAATGATACCCATTTAGAAATTTGACCGTCAAATGTTGGTAAATTTACTGTCAGTAATTTAATACGGACTCGAACTCAATATATCTACTGTCACTTATCGACGTTGTATTAGTAGATGCAGGTTCCCCCGAAACACCAAGAGATATTTCCCCGTAATAAATATTTCTAATTTCGATCCTTAATTCATTGATTCTTGAAATCTTCTTCAAGAATTTTCGCTAATGATTTAGCCTCCCTAATTAATCTCTGAAATTTATCATATATACCGTCTAGTTTAGACAGACGCGCATTAAACAATCGGTACCGATATTCCTTGTTTCTATAATATCATTGGCTAATTTCCATACTTCATCATCAAGGTCATCCAGATGGATTTTATCTTTATCTGTTTTAGACCCCATTGCTTACCTTTGAGCTAACTTGTATTAGAACAAATACAATTATCACTCAATTAATAAATATTTAAAAAAAATGTTTAAATCCAGGAGAACCAAATTATGTTAAGCTACCTCCTAGTTTAGGTCAAACTTCGAATAAAGTCTAACAACTATTATAACAAATTACAATATTACTAACAATAAAAATAGTGGATGTAAATCCAACAACCAGAGAAGAAGGAAATGAAACTAAAGGGAATAAATGGTAGTCTGTATGAATTACAACTACGAACAAATGTCCTCAAATACATGTTAAAACAATTATTTCTACTTTTTATATATCTCCAAAAACTATTCTTACTTAAAATAATATCGAATTATTTTTTATTTTTTTTTTTTTAGGGATTTTAGAGAATCTAAATTATTTCAGCTTTTATTATTTTTTCTATTTAGGTCTTCAGACGCCCCCTACTACCTGAGGTCCGACGCCCCAAATCATTGCCTCGGTTACTTGTTGTTATTTTCGCCTATAGATTGAACGTGGCTCACCAAAAAGTTGATTGATAATCAAGAGACAGGAATGACCTTTCTGTTCCAACTTCACCTGGTTACTAGATACTGGATATAAGGGATTAACCTTGATATTGATATTGCACTTCAGGGTCGAACATACAGCGACACATAAATACTTAGTATAATATAAGAATATAAGAATGCTGAGGAAAGGAGGACTCCTCTCAATACATCGATATGGCTAGGCTAATGAAAAACCTTTAACTTTAAGGAACTTAGGAGCGGTTGAGTTTACCAATGTTTCCATATTTTGATTTACCTTAGCCACAGAAGCATCATCAAACCCTAGCTTCTCGGGGAACCGACACCAAAGATATTTGATAGTCACCTTCTTCAATTAATCTTATTATATCTCCGGTATCTAAGCAAAACCTTGATTTTATAAAGCTACCCTTCTCCAAATTAATCCCGGAACTCTTTTGGAGGTTTGTGGACAGTTCCAACTCAGAGAATAGTCCTATTTTCATCACCATCACCGATCATTATCATCATGATCATCGAAACCCGTAAGTAGAATGGGATTTTTATTTATTTATTTATAAATCTAACACTCTGTCACACGGATAACAGTGATCATGGTAACCAAATAATTTGTAATCACATATCTCCACTACATTTGGATCACAGAGTTTTGTATATCGGGAACCGATGCACACATTAAAGAATGCTGAGGAAAGGAGGACTCCTCTCAATACATCGATATGGCTAGGCTAATGAAAAACCTTTAACTTTAAGGAACTTAGGAGCGGGGTGGCCGCTCGTTGCCTGGCGACCTGATAACCGAAGTTGGAGACAGTAAAATTATGAGTTCGCGTCCCGGTACTCTGACGGTTTTTCAACTCTGGCATTAAACCCCCACCCTCAGCCACTGGCCCGGAATAAAACTCGTATAATCTAAAAGGCGAGGTAGAACAAAAAGAAAAAAAAATGCTTCCAAGGCCTTCAAAATGTGATTATGCACAATAGTGTTAAATGCTCCAGTTATGTCCAAGAATGCGACAGAAGCATCTTTCTGATAGTTCTTAACACCCTCAATGATTCTTTAGTTCACTTTTATCCCTGGTTGTTCAGTTGCGAAACTCTTCTGGATTGGGTGAAAAAAAAATTACATTCGAAACTCGAAATTTGAATGTGTTTCAATAATACGACTTAATATCGGGTAAATGTTTATGGGTCTCCAGGAAAGTAAATCATTACTGGCACCCTTTCCTTTATAATATAAAACTGTTTGTCCGCAACAAAGAACTTCAGCAATATTTCAATATGATGTCTATTATAGTTTTAATTATATGCGAAATTCTAATTTTATTGCTCTCATAAGAACTCCATCAGGACCGGATGAAGTGTCGATTAATATACTGGTTAATGAATTATGAAAAACGTTTAACTACCACAGTTTCCAAATTGGGAATATTGGAAGAGGGTGTATAATTTTCGTTTTTGTTTTCTAAAATCGATCTAAAATGGACTTCGATCTTCTCAATTTTAATGGAGCATTGATTTTACTTTGGACCGCTTTAATAATTATAGTGCTTGTAGTGGGTATTTGCGCCCAAATAGTGTTAACATCTGCGTCCATATTAACTTCTTGGAGTTGGATTTGAAGGCGACCTGTATAAGCCGGCTCTTTTTCCTCTTCTCTTAGCTTGTTGACAGCTATCCTATTATATGATTTGGCGATCTTTTTTTATGATTTTAGTATCTTGGAGTCAGCAACCAATAGCCTGTGATCCGTATTCAATTCTGCTCCTCGTATAACTTTAATGTCTGTGAAGTACTGTCTGAGTTCCCTATAGATGATAAAATAATCAATGATGCTATTTCTGGTAGCTCTTCCATTACCTCTTTCAATTGGATTGTCTTATGGTTATACCATGAGTTTCCAATAAGCATATTATTTTCTACGCAGAACTATATTAGCCTGATTCCATTGTTATTGATGTAATCTTCACATCCCCATATACCCATCGTTCCGAACGGTGCTTGATAATCCCGACCTGTTCTTGCATTTCAATCTCATGATCATATGATCATTCTATTCCGGTTCTTTGCGTTGTCTACTGTTCTCGGCAAGTCTTCATAAAATTGGTCTTTATCAACAGTAGCAGAATCTTCGGTGGGGGCATATACCTGTATCATGGCAACTATTCCGATGGAGAGCACAATGTCCATAGCGATGATCCTAGATGATATGGGTTCCCAGGCTTCTACTCTATCAAATAATTCGTCCTTCAGGACAAAACCGACACCTTCTTTGGCTCTTTGTCCTATATTAACTCCTGAATATATCATACTATATACTATATACTCCTCTTGGAGTTTTATCAATCCATTCCCTTTCTTCTTCACTTCACTTAGCCCGATGATATCCACCTTACATCTTTTTAGTTCCTCCACCAGTTCTCTCTCCTTACCTGTAAGTGACGTTATATTCCAATTAGCAAAACGTAAGTCCTTTTTCCTGCCGCGTCTATAACCATATATATGACTGTCCGGATCCGAGGCTGCTTATATTTCTTTGAATCAATTTACTCTAGATGGGTGATTGGTCCGATGCTAGAGGCCCCGTAACCTCGGGACAACTGGCCTCCTGAATATATTTATCCCCTCAGGAGAAAGGGTGGCCGGGCTATACCCCCCCCCCTGCACTGGGTACCTGTTGGTCCACAGGTCTTTATTCGTTTTATTCAGACCATCCCTCCTAGAAGGGATCTCCCATCCGCCACCTGGGGGACGCGCTCCCTAGCGGGCAGGTTCCGCCGAGAGTTATACAAAGCAAATTACAATATTACTAACAATAAAAATAGTGGATGTAAATCCAACAACCAGAGAAGAAGGAAATGAAACTAAAGGGAATAAATGGTAGTCTATATGAATTACAATTACTAATAGCGGACGCGTGAGCTACGTGAATGACCACTACTGTATGTTTATATTCCTAACGCCATCGTTTATTTATTTCTCCCCATTAAAACAGGAGTCATTATTTGAATTATCAATGGTTCTTAATTATGATAAGCTAAGAGGCTCTCTTAATCATTATTATTTGGCTTTACAGAGATTATCACTCGATTCTGAACCATTTCATATCTCCGCGTAATTTGGTATAACTGAAGTACTCCTTCCTTTGCCTGACGGCGTTAGCTTTTAGAGATGCATTTGATATTTTGAGTAACATATGCAGCTACAACAATTAAGAGAAATTATCTTTTCCATCTGCTACTGTTAGTCGAAACAAGTAAAAGTAATCTCATTTTATCAAATTTCTCATGATTGGTTGAGTTGGCTTGGCCAATTCTATATCATCTTTATAGATAGTATCTTTTGATTATTCTTATATCTTCCAAAATCTGGGAATTGTTCCTGGATAGACTAATTGTTACATTTGCACCTGCTTTGGCAATGGAGACATGATGACAGAACTGTGCATTTTGTTTCATTGGTTCTCCCTACAATTTTATTTTCTGACCCTGGTGCGTTATCTGAAGCGGTGTTAGGTTCCGAAATTATATTATTTTTTAAAGTGGATGAACTAGTAGAGGACTGTCGGTGCGCGTTACTTAGCGAACTGAGAGTAAAAATGGATAAATGTAACAATGTATGATGCTGCCTTTTGTAATGGAGACATGAAGGAGTATTTGAGCACGTGTTGGCATAATGGCCAGGTTATAAACAATTGGAGCATAAGTTTATTGGTCTCAATTTATTAAATCAGTGTCTTTCCTTACACAACGGAAAAATATTGGCAGTTAAAGGACTATATGTCGAAACGTTCTCGCGTCTTATAATCTATTAACCTGAAGCAGTATGTGAACAAAATGAATCCGGAAGGGTACTTAAGATTCATATTTCGGAAGGCCGTCGCAATTTCTAATACGACTTCTGCAAAATGTTCTAATGAGCGAAAATCAACTTTAGCAACCAGTTTAAAATTAAATGCATTAATAACATAGTTTGTAGCATTGATTCTTTTATTATCATATTTTTGTACTCAAATTGTCCAGACTTGTTGATAACCTACTGAAGTGGTCAAGATGACCGCAATAGACTTAAGCGCTGAACCCTTTAGAGCCGAGTTGAGGTAGTGAAATTTTTGAATTTCGGTAAACTGGGCATTATTATGAATTAGTGACGTAAATCTATCTTTGAATGATACCCATTTAGAAATTTGACCGTCAAATGTTGGTAAATTTACTGTCAGTAATTTAATACGGGACTCGAACTCAATATATCTACTGTCACTTATCGACGTTGTATTAGTAGATGCAGGTTCCCCCGAAACACCAAGAGATATTTCCCCGTAATAAATATTTCTAATTTCGATTCTTAATTCATTGATTCTTGAAATCTTCTTCAAGAATTTTCGCTAATGATTTAGCCTCCCTAATTAATCTCTGAAATTTATCATATATACCGTCTAGTTTAGACAGACGCGCATTAAACAATCGGTACCGATATTCCTTGTTTCTATAATATCATTGGCTAATTTCCATACTTCATCATCAAGGTCATCCAGATGGATTTTATCTTTATCTGTTTTAGACCCCATTGCTTACCTTTGAGCTAACCTGTATTAGAACAAATACAATTATCACTCAATTAATAAATATTTAAAAAAAATGTTTAAATCCAGGAGAACCAAATTATGTTAAGCTACCTCCTAGTTTAGGTCAAATTTCGAATAAAGTCTAACAACTATTTAAATTAAGTTAATTGTGATTTACCAAAAAAAAGTGGACTGTATTTTGAAACATTTACATAAATTAATAATTAAAACACAAAAAAAAAAAAAAAGAAATCAATTTTACACTTGTTAAGTAGAATAATAAAATAACAACTTCTAGAATGAAATAAAGATAAGCTGAGTAATGCAAAAAAAAGCAATTATGAAATATTCAACAAAATATTTCTATGCTTGATCATGGAAATCAAATAAAGAAACTATGTATATGGTCGAAAATTGCAGTCAAAATAGAAACAATAAACAAACATCTCAAGAATCCCAAAATAAAATTTATATATAACAAAATAACAAAAGTTGCATAACGTTACGTTGACGCAAAGCAGGACGTTCGTAAGCGGTGGACGAACCGCTGGCACTCCAATCCCTATGCAGCGACCAAATGTGGATTTTCCATGAGCGCTCATACTATCCAAACTGCAAGTGGGCAGCGGAGACCACGACTTAGTGAAGTAGGTGGACTGCAATGGGCGATGCAACAGTTGGCAGAACTGAGCTCTGTGACGGACGGAGTCAGTCTGTGTATTGCGAAGTATACGGGCTTAGGACTTGGACCTAGGACTTATTTATAGCTAGGAATACAATCCATAACAAGTAGTTTAAGTATAAACCATTAACCTATTTAATATAAACAATATAAGCTATTGGCCTATAATTCTTATTATATACATATATTATACATACATATAATAATAATAATACACTGTCCCACACAATAGGCCTGACATTCTAATAATCGATAAAGAAAAGAAAATAGCGTCCATTATACAAATTGGAGTTCCTTCAGATGATAATCTGCACAATGTATTGCCGGAAAAAAAAAGAAAATATGTAGAATTGGCAGAAGAATTAAAACAACTGTATGATTTAAAGGGAAGCCGGATTTTACCATTAGTAATTTCATGTAAGGGATTAATGCTATAAGAATCTCAATCTTCCTTGCGTGAGCTGGACTTGCCGTTTGTGACAATGGAAAAAATGAAAATAGCAGTATTGTTGGGAACGGCAAGTATTGTTCGTAAATTTACAAATATAATATAATTTTGAAAATATATGAATGTCATATTTGGTTGACCCATATTTGGTCCCCAATTGTTACAAACAACCATGTAAAGTGTGAAACAAATAAATAAAATATAATAATAATAATAATAATGCTTTATTTATTCTAGGACGAGTCCCTTTAGAATAATACAGAAAGACAAAAATGTGGGCTATGGAGCCCCAGAGATACATAAACAAAAATATAGAGTAAGTAAATATTCAAAATAAAAAAGATAATAAAATAAATTATAAGTTACTTTCTAATTTAAATCAGGTTATAATAAAAAGTTGGAAATAAACATGTAATAAAAATAATGAAGAACGATCTAATAATTTATATACGTATTTGCAGTAGTAACTATTTACAATTTCATGGGGACTGGGTGGATGAGAAATTATAGAACAGGCGGGTTTTGAAGGTAGGAAGGGTTTTGGATTGACAGATGTCGGGAGGAACGGGGTTCCATAGGAATGAGGATCGGATAATGAATGATCTGTAGAAAGCAGCGGTTCGGTGGGCCCTTATGTATAAATCGGAAGACCGGGAAAGAGTATTGGGGGAACGAACAGAGGATTTGAATTAAAGGGGATTGGAGATGTATGAAAGAATGTGGGATTGGATGACCTGAAAGAGGAAGGATGCTAGGAAATACTTACGACGGTAGGAAGGATAAAGCCACTTCAACTCTGCATAAAAACGGGAAACAGAGGCGTCCTTTGGGATCCCGAAGATGAGTCGTACAAAGCAATTCATCAAACGTTTAATTTTGCCTCGAGATCCCCAGAGACGCTCCCATATACTGTACAGCAATAGTAGAAGTGGGGAAAAATTAAAGAAGTTACTAGAAGTCTACGAGTTTCAAGGGGAAATAGGTGACGGGAGTAATTTAGACGTTTTTAGAAATAGAAATAGAAAAATAACTTTATTCTGGGACACAGTCCCTTGAGAATAACAAATTAGAACAAAATTAAAATATTAAATCTGCCCAAAACAAAATAAATCGAAAAAAAGAAATAATGTAAAAAAAATATAAGGTAAAAACTCTATATACAAAACAAACTAAACTATATACAAAACCATTAATACTATTATAAGAAACTTAAAGGTATTTAGACCAGTATACACTTTTCCGAAAAAAATAAAGAATTAAAAAATAAAAATATATCAAATTCTCTATTAAAATCCGCTCGAATGGTTAGCAAGTATCTGACTGTTTTTGTGATAGGAATTGGAATAGGAGGGATTTGAATGTGGATATGGAGGGAGAATGTCGAATTTTGATAGGGAGGGAATTCCAGAAATTGACAGAGCGAACAATAAAGGAATTTTGGAATGAGGCAGATCTGTGAGAAGGCATGTAAAGGTCAGAAGGTCGAGATCTTGTGGACAGGGAATGGACTGAGGTTTTGAACTGGAGAAGGTTGTAGGCGTAAGAAGGACGATGGTTGTTGATGATTTGGTAGAGGAACGTACCTAGAAAGTATTGTCTTCGGAAGGAGGGGTAGAGCCACCTTAACTCAGTGTAGTGGTGAGAGACATGGGAGTACCTCGGGGCACCAATAACAAATCTTACGCAGCTATTCATTAATCTTTTCAGTCTATCACGGAGCTCCACCGAGAGGCCATCATACTTTTGGTGAAAAGGACGTTTTGAGGTGGAAATGGTACGACGGGAGATGTTGGATATATGATTTTTCCAGGAAAGCGTTTGATCAAAGATCATTCCACGGTTTTTGATGGAGCGATAAAATTTGATGGGATTGTCATGTAGGAACAAAGTTGGAATATTAGGAACAGTTTTAAGGAGGTAATTGGAGCCTAATAAGATTGCCTTCGTCTTTTCCGCATTCAACTTCAACTTGTTAGCTCTCGCCCTGTCACAAATCCTATCCAAGTCTTCTTGAAGTTTTGGAAATCATCTGCATAGATATGGTATTGGGAGTGATGGATCAGGAGGAGAAGGTCATTAATATAAATAGCAAACAGAGTATGAGATATATAGGAACCTTGAGGGACACCACAGGAGAGGGGGAGGGTTTTAGATGGAGGTTGACCTAGGACAACTACATACTGGGACCGATTTGAAAGGAAGGATTTGAACCAACGCAGGGTACTGTTGGATAGTGGAAGATTGTGTAATTTAGTGAGGAGGATGTTATGATCAACTGGGTCAAACGCTTTGAAAGAATCTAGAAGGATGGGGATATTACGGTTAGTTTTTCTGTTTTGTTGTTTTTAATGTTATTTATTCGTTTTTATAATTTGAATTTTCCCTACTTTACAAAATATTTTTCAGCATAACAAATAGCAATCACACCAATTTATTATAACATGTGCAAGGTAATGTGGCCATTAGCATGTAACCATTATTATGACTTATTGTATTGTATATATATGCAAATAAAATAATTTTTGATCTTAAAAAAAATGTTACGAAGTAATTATCATGATTTCATATGACATTTGAATAATTACAAAATAATTGTATAAATTACTATTCATGATGTCCGTATTGCTCATACACTTCACGTGCTGATGCAAATAGAGCATCGTTAGAATTTACATTGGTGAGTTCTGCGTAGGTAGGAGAATGTGAGTCCGAGTACAATGGTGTTTGTTGTTGTACACCAAGCTCTTTTATTTTGGTTTCGGCAAAGAGCTTCACTAATTCTATTTTAAGCATTGCTTGATTTAAAGGTTGCAACTTTCTAAAAGTATCGGCATAGCTCCGAAACAACAGGTGGATGCTATCGCTTTTAGCTCGCTTTTCTTCTAAATAGTCTATTACTCTGTCAACATCATTTATGGAAGTTTAGATCTATTTAAATTACTGTGTTTTGAAATTTTTTGTGAGAGTGATGGTGGCATTTCCGACGAAGTTGAGGGTAAATTATGTTCGGTGAAGTAACTGCCTGTAGTGTTAGGGAGTAGTGGAGTTTCCACTGCAAAAGATGCTAAAACATCATTTTCAAGTGTTATATTGCTTATTCGAGCTCGTATTTGACATGTATTGTCTAAAAATTCCATATGCTTACTCCACTGCCACTTATGGTACTTTTTTGCCAGACCTGTTGTTCCTTTTATACCCTTTTTGTGTCTCAAGTAGTTGTCTCTTAAATTTTTCCAATTTTTTTTTGTTGCTCTTCGCCTATAATGATAAAAGCTAATTACTTAATTAAAAAACACAGACAAAATGACTATATTATGACGTTGATAAAACATAAGTAAAACTTATTACAAAAACTCAATTCTCGCGAAACTTGTTTTTATTATTTTCGTTTTACAGGTTTTTAGCTAAATGTGATAGTTATCAAACTATTGGTTTTTCTTTTCGTTTGGGTAGTTCAACAGTTTCTAATACTGTGGAACAAGTTTATCAACAAATTTGGAATGTTTTGCAGCCAATATGTTTGCCGCCTTCCACGGAACAGATGTGGAAGAAGGCTGAGGAAGATTTTTTAGCACTCTGGGATTTTTCCAATTGTGTCGGGAGCATTGATGGTAAACAGATCAAAATAAAATGTCCAAAAAATAATGGATTGAATTATTTTTTGCTACAAAAATTATTTTTCAATGGTTCTTCGTGCAGTTGTTGACCCACATTACAAGTTTATAGTAGTTGATACAGGAAATTATGGAGGGCATAGCGACAGTGCTATTTTTGAAAATTCATCATTTTACCGAAAATACATTGACAAAAAGACTATTTTAACACTAAAGCCCTTGCCTAGTACAAACATCGCTGTTCCTCACGTTTTCATTGGTGATGAAGGCTTTGCATTTCAACAGTATTTAATGAGACCATACCCAAAAGCTGGAGTGCTCAAGGACCCGAGAAAAAGGAGTTTTAATGCTCAGTTCAGTCGAGCACGCGGAGTAGTTTAAAAAGCTTTTGGTATTTTTGCTATGGAATGGCGTATTTTTTCCCGATATATCGAGCCCGATGTTGCAACGGTTGATTCAATCGTAAAAGCAGCTTGCTGTTTGCATAATTACATAATAATTACAAACAATGAGAGATATCTTTCAATTGAAAATGAAGAAGATATGCATTACAGCCTAAGCCGTATGCATTTATTGCAAGAAATCCAACTAATCATAGGTCAAGCAATGCTGCCACTACGTGAAAAATTCGCATATTATTTCACCATGACATAATCAGGTGTTTCTTGATCATGTTTGGAACAACTGGATGCTTCCTAATAACCTAATAAAAGAAACGATTTTTAATTTCAGTCCAAAAGCCTCCTCTCCCTCGTAGATCCACTACTGATATTAAGTAAATTCTTATAATGGATTTCCGAAATGGTCCGAACTGCATCGATACCGGCGTCAGTTACACGAACCGTGATGAAGAATTAGTCGGGATATTCCCCATTAAGACGTTCCCTAGAAGAGTTGGTAGGAGATACAGATTATTATCCACGGAGGCCTTGGTGGGAGCACCAGTAAGAAGGCGAGGATATACATCGGCACCCACCATCTTGTCGGTAGGACATGGGACTCCGAAGGACGGGTCAGCCAAAACATGGGTCGACAATCCAGAAGGCAAGGGACGCTATGGTATATCTGATGTAATCCGGTCCACCACCAAAGCGCGCACTTTGAAATTCGTACGGTCATCGAGGGCTGTGCCGAGCCTAAACGTAACATACCCTATAATTTTTCCGACAGGACTGTCACCCAATCCCAAAATCGTGCTGTCGAAAAGATGCATCGGGCTGCCAATACGAGATGAAGCTGAGAGGTAATGAACGTGTACTGGTCCAGTATGAAAAGTGTATCCTGCCAGATTCCAGCAACAGACGCGCCGAGGCATCACGTTTAGATCTGGATAGCACCGCTTATGCCGGGCCCATTAGTGCCTCAGAAGAGGAGCCAGACGAAACAGAGGCGCCGCGAGCGTGAACGACGAAATCGGCAACCTCCACGGAAGTTTCGTTGGTGTTCAAATCGGAACGACTTTTCTTATGCAACAAGCCATGGTGCTTTTCGCCACAAAAAGTGCATGTATATGCGGAAAAGCATTCCGAACTTCGATGACCGGATCTAAGACAGTTGTGACATAGTCTACTCCACGTTACGAATTCGTAGCGTTCCTCGACTGTCAGCGCGAGAAATTTGAAACACCGCGCGAGATGATGCTTCTCTCTGCAGTGAGGACACGGATCGTTATTGGATGAGACGGATTTACTCCTGCGAATCTCCTCTAGTGATCGTCGGCGTTGGGACCCACTTATCATATCCTTGTACGAAGCCGTCCGTTTAGGTGATGTCGAATATTTGAACGTGGTGGGACGAACATTCGCTTTGCTGGTAAGCAAGGTCATTTCTGATCTTATATTGTTCGTGGCTTGGACATGTGACGCGTCTAAATGCACCGCTTCGTACTCGTGGGCCATCTTAGAAGACATCATCCGATGCCTCACAAAAGCTACAATCTCATCCGCGGTGGGGAACTCGCTTGTGAGAGTTCGAATTGCCGTCTAGTCGCAGGGTCCAACGCGCGGAGTGCTAAAGTGGACATTATTACGTCTCCTTCGTTTTCCAGAGCTAACGCGCGGAAGCTCTCTATACTCTCACCTACAGCCGTGTGGTACGAGCAATGCTTCGAATATTCACCTCCGGAAGCGGGACTTTTATGATTTATAATCCTCTGGAGGCAACAGGAGACGAGAACGCGCGGATTGTCATACTTTCGCACGAGAGCTTCCCACGCCTGCTGTAATGAGCCGGAATGGAAAGAGAACGCCGAGAGAAGCGACGCCGGTTCGCCGATAAGCGCATGTTTTAAGTAATGGATTTTACTTATCGGCGTTAAGTGGGAGTTGTCGTGGATTAGGGACACGTAGGTGTAGCGAAACCACGTCCACGTCGACAAATCTCCATTAAAAACCGGCCCGTCTATGATCGGAAGTTGCGGCGCATACAGCTAGGGGATTGAGCCAGACTTGGCGTTATTATCAACCGCGGCGCGATGCGAGCCTAACCTCCGATATCCCGCATCTATTCTCCGTAGTTCCCCCTGAATGGCGTCATAGTCTGTTTTCCAGTCGGGCGGGTAGGCTGAAGTACCCTGGGACGTGTAGAGAGCATCTAATTCCTCCATATAATTTAAAATTTATTCCACATTAGGTTTGCCTCCTCACAAATTACTTCGTATTCGAAGAAGTTCCCACTGCCGATATCCGTGGCTTGGATAAATAATTTGTTGAGACCGCGCTGAAGATGGTTTAAAATACATATAAATAATGTTCAAGTAAAATTGTTTATACGTTAAATGAAACAATTTTAATAATGATGCAACGATTGTAATTAGAAAAATTATAGGTTGCAATATTCTGCACGATATTGCTGTACACGTATATAAACCAATATAAAAAAAAAACCGATAGCTGAAAACATGTAATGCTCATTAATTAAACACACTTATAAATTTATAATTCTATGGCGAGATCTGTTATTATTTGGATGCTGGAGAATTAAAGTACGCACAAAAGAAAAAATTAGATGTAGCGGCGGAAGTAAGTATGACTGTTTTGCTTAATAGAATTATGCAGTCGTAAATGTTGCTTCAAATAGGATTACCTACAATACTCAATTGCTAGCTGCTTAAGCCGTTTAACATTACGATAATTAAATAATTAAATGCAAAATTGGCCTTTAATATTAAATATTAATAATTCATTAAAAATAAAAAAAATAATCGAGATGTACCGAGAGTTAAATTGAGCATTAAAGAAATCAAACTATTGAAAAGATGGGCGTGCGTATGTTTACAGTATTTTTATTCACACGTATTCCTCACCCGGGGCACCATATGTACAATATTGGGGGACCCGGTACATGCAATATGCCCGGGAGCCCTTTTCTTGTGAAATATAAACATAAATGTTCTATGGAGGAATATTTGTGAATAAATAATTATATACGTACAGTTTGATGAGGGGGCCGCTCTCGCGCCTTCTCTCTCTCTCTCTCTCTCTCCGCCGTTCGCCCAGGGTCCTGGAAATAGTGTTGCCGAAGGGCTGTAACTCTCGAGGTATGTAATGAGGTAGGCCGTAAGTCGTCCAGTTCTTGACTTCGTTCGCTAGCATCTGACCCTTAGGCGTAGATAACGCCATCTTAGTGAGGGGGTAGTGCAGGATGAGACCAGGGGCCCTTCGTGCTATTCACACAGGTCAAATTACAATACAATAAACAATACGATTTTGGGTGTAAATCCAACACTTGGGTTTTATATAGTTACGTAAATAAAACTTTCATAAGTTATTCTTTATTTAATTCTTGTTTGGTCACGATAATTTGGTGTGAGCCAAATATTGCCCATTGGTCCGTAATTGAATTATGTTGCACTGGTGATTGTGAGAATTGGTGTGGACTGAGGTTAAATCACTGAAGTTTATTACGTGATTAATTTAAACAAAATATCGAGAAAATGATTAATTGCATATAATTGAATAAAACAAAAGAAATATAATTTGTGAGTTTGTACAATTTTGTGGTTCTTGACGGATTAAGTACATATTACTGATTGTGAAATTACAATTTTTAGCATGGCATTGTAATTTTATAAGTGATTTTGCTTGATTATAATTGAATTGTCAATTTGGACTCACTTGCTGTCTGAAATTGAGATTCATGGTTTTGGCCTCCTCTTTTTCTTTCCCATACTTCCTCCATCAGGCTGTTCTTTTCCTCCATCAGCAACTCATTTTTTATTCCTTTTTAGTGAGTTCTGAGGAGAGTACCTGACTGTGTGCACACTTCACCAATGAAATAAGATTAACTCAAGAGGATTAGTTTGCAGCAAAATGGCGGTGAATTTCTGAATTGTAAAATTGTTTTCATTTGTTACTTTATATGTTTCAGGGGATGATCCCTGAACAATACTAAATCCTGGAATTCAGCATTACCTATTTTTTTTCGTTTATCCAGTGGAGTTTCCCAATAATCCATGACGTATATTTCAATTTTTTTCTTCTACTCATTCAGACGATTGTGATACACTTTAATCTGTACTCATTTTATTATAGCTGGAATATATAAAATAACGAAACAAGAAAAAAAAATATTCTGACTTAGTTTTACAGAAAATATAATCTTGAGTTATATTAAATCACTTGGATAAACCCATCATATTTTATTATTTTTTTATGCGTTTTTCAACATATATATTGCATCCGTAATTCGCAAACATTTTGTTTTCTATACATAACAATGATGGAAACAGTATCTTTACCTGATCTTTCATCTTGCTGTGAAACGTATTTTTATACTCATAATACCAAGGAATAATATTTCTCACCACTAAAACAGGAGTCGTAAATTATCAATGTTTCTTAATTATGATGAGCTAGGAGCCTCTCTTGTCCATTGTTATTCGGCTATACCGAGATTATCACTCGATTCTGAACCATTCAATACCATCGCATAATTTGGAGAAGCATTAGATATTTTGAGTAACAGATACAGCTACAAAGATTGAGCGGAATTCTGATTTTTATCTGCTACAGTTGATCGAAACAAGTAAAAGAAATCTCATTTGGTCAAATTACTCATGATTGGTTGAGTTGACTTCTATAACAGCCGCTCTGAAATTGGTTATTTTTACACAGTATCTTTTGATTATTCATATATCTTCCAAACTCTGTGAACAGTTAAGGATCGCTCTATTCCTGGATAGTTCCTGGATAATTGTTACATTTGCACATGCTTTGGCAGTGGAGACATGGTGACAGAACTGTGCCTTTTGTTTCATTGGTTCTGTTAAAAACATTTAAAAAAAAAAAAAACTATTTCATTATACTTGTGTGAAAGAATAAGTAAAATATGAAATCATATTATGGATGTATAAAGCTTATGTTTATAACCTTAAATACATTTACTGTAGTTTAATTATTCTAGATCTGATATTATATTTAAATAATTAGGTATCAACGTCCGTAATCTCCGAAATATTGTCATGTAACTTTTTAGAACTTAAATGTTGTCCCGGATACCACCCTAGCAGGTTAACGGTTGGCATGTTCTTGCGTGCAGGCGCCTCATCAATTAAGACTTCTTCGGCATCCTGATAATCACTTTCAATTTGAACACCCTCAGTGGCTTCAAGTAGATGAGTGTCATCTTGGACGCGTGGTTGGACTAACTCTCTAGCTGGTCCTGGCCTCTGATGTTCTGGTGCCGGCAACGGCTGATCGATAATAATCGCAGATGCAGGACGTAATGTAGGTATCTCCCAAATTGCATCAGGATTTCCTTCTTCGTGAAGGCCATATCTTTGCCTTTTGCGAATACGCTCTAATGCAAAACGGGAAGCGGGGTAGGCCTAATAAAAGTTGTGAGTTACATCGCTAATCTTTCCAAAATCACCATCTTTATTAGGTGATGGTACTGCTAGCTGATGCTTAATTCCATTGGTGTCGGTAAAGTCACCTATACACCGCAGGTAACTATTCACAGGTACTGTCACCGGGAAAAGATCATGTTCGAATAATTGCAAAAATCGCTCTTCATCGACATTTACTAATATTCTGTGTCTTAAATTTGCAAATATTCTAGCCCACAGATGCATTATATTGTAATATGCATAGGTTGATAGGGAGACAGCTTTTCCAAACGGTCGATTGGATGATACGATATTATAATAATCCTTGTGGATCAAGGGAAGGAAAGAGTCAAAACTGGACGAGATTTTTTCAATACGCTGCTCGGTAATAAACCCTCTATTGCCTTCGAACACCAAAGATTCCATGTACATTGGATCATTGCTTTATGGAGTCTGTTTGGTTGCAAGATGCCTAGGTAGTGGTGGTTCACTCGTTTTATTTACTTGTAGGGGTAACGGGGTGGTCACTGCAGGCTTCTGCGATTTGTCTCTTCGTTTTTGCTGACTATTCGTCTTACCCTTGGACTTTTTAACCTCCTTATCGTGTTCCTTTTCAGCAGGCTTTTCGTCCTTTGGCTTAGGTTCATCAATAGTCTTCCTTTTATAACAACCTCTGTTTGGCATTGTAACTAGTGGATAGTTTTTAAATTTAAGAGGTCCCAAAAATTTTGGTATTCGATACCTTGTAACGTTTGTTAGTTTCTCAAGCTTAAATATGATAATAAACAGTGGACATGAAAGCAATATTCTCGGAACGGGTTTCATGATCAGGAAATCTATGATGTATTTACTGTTGGCATACAAGATGGTTTCAGAAAGAATATGGGTGATTCGACTAAAAGGAAAATTATTCAATACTTCTATCATCGCTTTCTATTTTATCGCTTCTAGCTTCGCTAATTCTATTTTAGGCATTGCTTGATTTAAAGGCTGAAACTTTCTAAAAGTATCAGCATTGCTCCGAAACAACAGGTCGATGCTATCGCGTTTAACTAGCTTCTCTTCTAAATAGTCTATTACTCTGTAAACATCATTTATTGGAAGTTTAGATCTATTTAAATTACTATGTTTCGAAATTTTTTGGGAGAGTGGTGGTGTCATTGCCGACGAAGTTGTGGGTAAATTATGTTTGGTGGAGCCACTGCCTGTAGTGTTGGTAGGGAGACAGCTTTTCCAAAAGGTCGATTGGATGATACGATATTATAATAATCCTCGTGGATCAAGGGAAGGAAAGAGTCAAAACTGGACGAGATTTTTTCAATACGAGGCTCGGGAATAAACCCTCTATCGCCTTTTTTTCGTTTATCCAGTGGAGTTTCCCAATAATCCATAACGTATATTAGGTATGTATAATAATTGGTAATTGGTTGACTGTCGTGGATAATGAAGAGAAGAATAGTTGGGGTGCTCAGTCAAAAAAGGAAGGCAAAAAATAAATTATAATATTTATTTTTTACATATGCCGACGTTTCGACCTGAAGTTCAGGCCTTCATCAGGGCTAAGAAAATAACCAGATAACAAGGTATGAGAAACATAAGTAATGATGGTAAAAAAGATAATAAAAAATGAGAAAAAAAAATTATTAGAAAAATAAAATAGATAGATATAAAGTAAAATGAAATTGTTAGAATAATGACTAAGAACTAAGAGATAAATAATAAAAACTGTTACATAGTGTGGAATGATGAAGTAGGCATAATCAAAAAGGGGTGACAAAAGTGTTACATTGGGAATCTTAGAATAAAATGTAAAAAACCTAAAAAAGAAATACAAAGTTATATAAGAAATGAAAATAAAATAAATAGTAAAATTAAAAACATTGAGAATGGAGTAGTTAGATAGAAAATTGAGATATATTAGGTATGTTTCAATTTTTCTCTTCTACTCATTCAGACGATTGTGAACGCTAAAGTTTATCTGTATTCATTTTATTATTTTATATTGCAATATAAAAAAGAGATGGAAAGGTTTAAGAGATAACTATTTGAGGCACAAAAAGGGTGTAAAAGTTACTCCACCGAACATAATTTACTCTCAACTTCGTCGGAAATGCCACCACCACTCTCCTAAAAAAATTTGAAACATAGTAATTTAAATAGATCTAAACTTCCAATAAATGATGTTCACAGAGTAATAGACTATTTAGAAGAGAAGCGAGCTAAAAGCGATAGCATCGACCTGTTGTTTCGGAGCTATGCCGATACTTTTAGAAAGTTTCAACCTTTAAATCAAGCAATGCTTAAAATAGAATTAGCGAAGCTAGAAGCGATAAAATAGAAAGCGATGATAGAAGTATTGAATAATTTTCATTTTAGTCGAATCACCCATATTCTTTCTGAAACCATCGTTTGCCAACAGTAAATACATCATAGATTTCCTGATCATGAAACCCGTTCCGAGAATATTGCTTTCATGTCCACTGTTTATTATCATATTTAAGCTTGAGAAACTAACAAACGTTAAAAGGTATCGAATACCAAAATTTTTGGGATCTCATAAATTTAAAAACTATCCACTAGTTACAATGCCAAACAGAGGTTATTATAAAAGGAAGACTATTGATGAACCTAAGCCAAAGGACGAAAAGCCTGCTGAAAAGGAAGACGATAAGGAGGTTAAAAAGTCCAAGGGTCCTAACAAAGGTTACAAGGTATCGAATACCAATCGAATACCTGCACGCAAGGAAATGCCAACCGTTAACCTGCTAGGGTGGTATCCGGCACAACATTTAAGCTCTAAAAAGTTACATGACAATATTTCGGAGATTACGGACGTTGATACCTAATTATTTAAATATAATATCAGATCTAGAATTATTAAACTACAGTAAATGTATTTAAGGTTATAACATAGGCTTTATACATCCATAATATGATTTCATATTTTACTTCTTCTTTCACACAAGTATAATGAAATAGTTTTTTTAAAAATGTTTTTTAACAGAACCAATGAAACAAAAGGCACAGTTCTGTCACCAAAACATGTGCAAATTTAACAATTATTCTATCTAGGAATAGAGCGATCCTTAACGGTTCATAGAATTTGGAAGATAAATGAATAATAAAAAGATACTATGTACAAATGACCAGTTTCAGAACGGCTGTTATAGAATTACGGGAAGATATGGAATGGTTCTGAATCTACTGATAATGTCGGTAAAGCTAAATAACAATGGATAAGAGAGCCTTCTATCTTATCATAATTAAGAACTATTGATAATTCATTCACTACTTCTGTTTTAATGGTGAGAATAGAATGGTGAGAATACCTGGTCGTTACGACTATAACATACGTTACATAAGAAGATGAAGGGTCAAATGAAGATAATGTTTCTATTATTGTCATGTATGGAAAACAAAATGTTTGCGAATTACGGATGGAATATATGTACTAATTAGTCTACCTAGGAATAGGGCGATTCTTAACTGTTCACAGAGTTTGGAAGATATAAGAATAACAAAAAGATACTGTGTAAAAATAACTAATTTCGTAGATTCAATTTGCAACGGTCTCCGATCAGCAGCGCAAGGAATCTAAAAACACTGCGCCAGGTGATGTCTACTATTACATTGATGGCACGAATATTTACTGGGCGTGAAGGGTTTACTCTGCGGAACTCCCTCACGCGATCGTCGTCGCCGGGAACGACTCTTCATGCCTTTATTCGATGCCGTTCGTTTGGAACGGACGTCGATGCCGAATATTTGAACGAGGTGGGGCGAACATCATCCATTTTAGTCTCCAAGCAAGGATACTCCAGATATTCATCTACTCGAGGATTGGACACGTGGCATTTCAGAAGGAGTAGCTTGAAATTCTTTGGCCATGACCTCATCCGTGGTGGAGGAACTCGCTGCTCAGGTGTGAGAACTTAAATTGCCGTCTATTGGCCGGGTGTAAAGCGCGGAAAGCCAAGGTGGACATTATGACGTCATCTTCGTTTTCTATAGCAAACGCGCGGATGCTCTCGGTGCTTTCTTCTCCAGCTGCGAGGTAAGCGGAATGTTTCGTATATTCGCTGCTGCAATCAGGGACCTTGTGATTTAAAATTTTCTGGAGGCAACGTGTCGTATTCCCGCATGAGAGCGTCTCAGTCAAGTTGGTATGAGCTAGAGTATGAGGCTCGCCGATAAGCGCATTTTTTAAGGAGTGTATTTTGCTTATCGGTGTCAAGTCCTTGCCGTCAACATCCGTGCCTTGGATAAATAATTTTTGGAGGCCGCGCTTTAGATGTAGAATTTTACGTTCAAGGGGGGTCACTGTGACCAGATAAGTTGCTCAAATGTTCATTTCCTCCAATCATGGTTTTTAACTAATTAATGATTTAAGAGATTACTACTAAAGATATAAATATGTAAATAACAAGCCCAAAGTAAATCTTAAATATACTTGTATCCGACAACTTGAGAATTTGACAGATTTAAAGTTTCAAATCGTATAGTAAACAAAAATAAATTGGAATAAAGAATTTATAGGTAAATTTGAATCTCAAATATGCTAAAGTATTATTAGATGGCGAAATATAAATCTGATAAATAAATATTTATGTATATGAACAAATGAAATATAAATAATTCAAAAATACGTGTAAGTTAATATATCTATATATATATATGTATGTACATTAACAACAACATGTGAAAGAGATAATAAAACATGCACATACTTTACACTAATAAATATATATGTAAATGTTTTAACAATTAAAATACATATAAATTAAGCTGAAATAAAATTCCTTGTACTTACATAAATGAAACAACAATTTTAATAAGTGAATTTTAAATGTACGTATATTATTATGCATAACTACGGACTGAATAGTTGTAATATTAACAGCTTATGCTAAAGATTATATATTATTATTATATATATATATATATTAATATTATTATATTAAATATTAATGTATTATATAATAATATAGTATTATTATACATTCGAGCTAAAAGCTGAGACAATGTACTAATCCGTTATGGATTAATTATAATCATAAATTATAAAGCGGGACCTCAATTTAAATCATTTGGATACTGGAGACTTAAAAGATGTAAAAAAAGAGATTTTAAATACGGCTGGAAGTAAGCTTACCAGTTATGCTTAGTATAATTAGGTGGCCCTAATATTGATTTAAAATGGTATTAGGGACAATACTTAACTGCTCAATGCCACCTTAAGCCTATCAGTATTACGTACTTTAAGTACAGCATTGGCATCAATGAATCCCGTTAATATTGAAATCTAATTAATATCTGCATTGCATTTAATTTAAAGTAAAAATAAATCAATAAAATAAAATATAGAATGATACTGAAATATTAAATAAAATGAAACACGGACGTTAACAATATTTTCATTCACGAATATTCCTTACCCGGGGCACCAAATAAACAATATTGGAGGTACCGGTAAATGCCTCTTATATGAAAAAAAAAATGAGTCTGGAGGAATATTTGTGAATGATATATGGGTTAATGCTGTTAATGATTTTTATTGAATTAAGCTGATACCCTGAAAGGTCAATCGATGTTGATTGTGTTACTTTTAATAGATATAATTATTTATATACCATACTTCAATGTTTTGATTTCAATCATTTTTCTTACAAGACGCATACTAGACGGATACCAGTTGGATAGAGACTGATATACTACAAACTGCTAACTCCAAAGTAATTGTATCGTTTGATTTATTTACATTGAGGTCATCGAACTACTGCTAATCCCCATGTAATTAAATATTATTGATGCGGCTGCCGATAAATGTATGTATGATTGTATATAATAAATGATAAATGTGGGAAATGGGACAGCTTACAGAATAATATATTCACAAATCAGCAAGGATACATGTCATAATTATTTTACATAAGTTTTATTACTAAATTAATATATAGCCATTACAATGAATGACCGCAAAAACAAAATAATCAAATCATTATTTAATAATTATTCAGAGAAGTTGACATAGACATTAAGGCGAAACCAGATTTAGCTTAATATGGCTATATCTATGTTATGTTCTGATAAAAACATCTCTAGATTACCTTTGTTTAATATAGCTGACCTAGCGTTCTATTGCACGAGTTTTATTAAAATTTAATAATATGGATGAATGTATGAATGAATTTTTTATTGAGTATTTATACAATACCAAACAACAAAAGTATCCAAGCTCAATATAAAAATATTTACGGCTTGGTTCTTGAAACTGTCAGCCGGAGGATGGCCTTGGCAAAACAAGTATTATTGATACAATAATATAAACTAAAACCTACTATGTTAATGCTAATAAATACAGAAAAAAAAGTTCAAATCTTAATATCACAATTATAAATACACAATAAAATTTTAATATATAAATACAAATACATACAATTTTTTAATATAGATATTTTAATATAATTATATAAATGATTTTTTCGGCTTAAACATTATTCATCAATTAATAATTAAATTCTTGGCATAAGGCATATCTGTATTGCCAGGCTGCTTTACAATAATAGGATAGATGTAACCAATTTATTCCGTCGAATGTGGAATTATTTCCCCAAATGTCAGGGGGAATCTTTTCCAAAATATTTTCTCCTAAGTTCCGCCAGAACAGGACACACACCAAGGAAATGTTCGATATTTTTTATTTCATTCATATTGTATAATGAACATAATTTATTATTTCTTTCGTAATATACCCTACATTTTAATTTTATTAATTCTCCTCTGACCTTAAATATCCATTTTATTATTGTTTCATTGTATTTATTATTGAAATAATTGTTTCCTGATATATCATGATTCAAGTCTTTATATATATTAGTTATATCTGAATTTTTTGCTAGGGTTTTGAACCTATTTTATAATTCTATTGTCAGTTTATCTCTTACTTTCTGAAAAGGCATATTCCACTTATTTGTGTTATTATGATCAAAATTTATTTATTAAATTTACACCATACATCAATAGATTTGTTAAACGTTTTATCTCCTTATACCAGCCTATTTCTTTTTTCATTATCTCTTTTGCTATTATTTTGGGTAACCTATTATTCGATTACTACATAACTCTACATATATAATTATGTGCGCTTTTATATTTTCTAAATAGAACGGAACTAATTGCTTTTCTATATGAATAATATATGCAGGTGTATACCTGAGTAAATTTAATATTTTTTTAATAAAGTAGTACTGAACTTTTTCCACTTCTTTATATTCACAACATCACCACACCTGCGCACCATAACCTATAATTCTAACTGCAGCTTTGAAAACTTTAAGTTTTGCATTCAAATTTATTTTATTATAAGTAAATAGCTTCTTCCATAATACATTAATACTGATCATGGTTTTAGAGACTTTTTGATCAAAATGCTTACTCACTGATAAATTTGGCGTTAATAATATCCCTAAATACTTATAACAATTTACTATCTGAATAGTTTGTTTATTAAATTTCCAATTTTAATTTTTCGCCAGTTTCCTTCCTTTTCTAAATACCATAATTTTAGATTTATTTAATTTTTTATTTTTTTTCCTTTATTGACTATTATAACAATCTGTCTCTTGGACATATTTAGATTTATTTAAATTTATATTTAAATTCCACGTCCTACAATATATTTCCAAATTATTTATCATCTCTTGAAGTACAATAGGGCTTGTGGCCGAAATTCCGATATCATCTGCATATGCTAGCATTTTAATTCCTTTGTTATTAATAGATAATCCACCCCCAAACGATTCTCTACATCATTGATATAGCAGGAAAACAAAAATGGATTCATAATACATCCCTGTTTTAGTCCTCTCTCTGTTTTAAAACTGTTCGTTAATGCATCATATTGAGCCTTCAGTATCATCATACAATGCTTTTATTGATTTTATAATCTTTGAGGAAACTCCTACTTCATATAGTTTATTAAAAAAGTGCGTTTCTGTACACATTTTCAAATTCTGATGAAAAATCTACAAAAAGATTTTCCTCCTTTTAATAATTAAATTCAAAGTTACGATATTAATGAGATTAAATATATTAACAATGGTTGAGTGATTTATTAAATTGTGATATATTAAATTCATTTGCCCAATTTATTAATCTTAGGTTTATTAGCCCTGTAAAAATATCTTAAATCGAATCAACTTAATCTCTCATATAACTAAATTTTATCTTCGGTTTTATGAGGATTGTTTGTTATTAGGTTACTTATAATCGTAGGATAAAAAGTAATATTTTTATATTCTGTTTATGTACTATCGCCACTGGGTCTTGTTTAATGGGCGAAGATAGCCTAACCCTTTTAGGGATGACACGGTTAGCCTGATTTAAATCTGTAAACAAATTATTTTTTTTTTAAATTAGCATATAGAATCTTCCGAAAAATACTTCCTTACTGACCTAATATTTTCTCTTAATATCTTGTCCTTTATTCTCCCACTCATCATACACAGTTCTCTGACACCTAGTTAGATTTCCACATCTCTGACTGGAGGAAAGGATTTTAAGGGGCCAGTCAGCCCCTTAAAATCCTTTCCTCCTCTCAACACCCCGCACCCTTTCTATCGTAACACGACCTAATACAAATTTCGTACGACCGACCCTTGAAATCATTTACTCCCAAAATAGTTTCATATCGCAATTTAAAACTCCTTTCATATGAATACCTTCAACCTTACCTTGATCCTCTCCAATAGGATATCATATTTTCCTATAACTCCATTGCCCCTATGATATCCACCCTTTCCATTAGACATCCATACTCCTCTGAAAAAACAGAATCGTACGTCGTCCCACTGCACCTTGGCTGACTTCTGAAATATTAGGCATCCATCCCGACCATTTCCACCCGAAAACACTTAAATAACCTCTGTCACCTTTTTCCTTTTGAAATCCGTAGATTCCTGGTCACCTTAATATTTTCCCACTTTGACTATTGCTGCACGATATATGGAGGCGTCTCTGGGTATCTCAAGGCGAAAATAAACGTTTGATAAATTTGAGTTGAAATGGTTTTATCCTTCCTACAGCCGTAAGTATTTCCTGGCATCCTTTCTCTTAAAAGTCATTCACTCCCGCCGTCCTTCATACATCTCCGAGCTTCTTCAATTTAAACCCTTCGTCCACAACCGCAATACCCGTTCCCGGTCTTCAGATTTATACAGAATGGCCCACCGAATCGTTGCTTTCGATAAATCATTTCTTATTCGATCCTCATCCCCATGGGCCTCCATCCCTCCCGACATTCGTCGCTCCAATACTCTCCCTACTTTTATATCCCACCTATTCAATCACTTCTTTTCCATCCAGTCCCTCTAAAATTGTAAATAGAAATTTCTGTAAATATGTATATATATTATTATTTTATTTCCAATTATTTTCATTTCATTTATTTTTTTTCTTCTTAATCGATTTTATTTAGGGATTAGCTTTGTTCTCATCCTCCATTTGTTAGTCGGGTCAGGATAGCAATGGTCAGAGCATGATTCTTTGTAAGAAACATGGCAATCCATGATCTTCGAAACCAGTCGTGCCAATTGTTATATCAATGATTTCAGATCGATCTGAATATTAATAAAGAAAGGCTTTATTGCCTCTGTTAAAAATCTCACAGCTATTTAAATATTGTAAAAACAATAAAGAACTCTATAAAAGAATCCCCTCCGGTTGTAATTATTTTCAGTTACTTGATATTAAATTAAGTTACTATTATGATTCTTTTTTTAATGAAGAGAAGAATAGTTGGGGTGATCAGTCAAAAAAGAAGGCAAAAATAAATGATAATATTTATTTTTACATATGCCGACGTTTCGACCTGAAGTTCAGGTCTTCATCAGGGCTAAGAAAATAACCAGATAACAAAGTATGAGAAACATAAGTAGTGATGGTAAAAAAATAGAAAGAGAAAAAAAAAATAAAAATAAATAAATAAATAAAATAAAAAAATGAAGTACTTCATATTTTTTTCTCTTTATATTTTTTTATTTTTTTACTATCACTACTTATGTTTCTCATACCTTGTTATCTGGTTATTTTCTTAGCCCTGATGAAGACCTGAACTTCAGGTCGAAACGTCGGCATATGTAAAAATAAATATTAGAAACATTTTAAGCGAAATTGGCACTACCAAAATTATTGATGAATTGGTAGAGAAAAAAACAAAACTTTATACACTTATATAATAGAAACATGTAATACTCATGTTATTAATGAATTAATTTAATACTTTTGTGATAAGGATGTGTTTTTTTTTTCTTTTTTCTTTTAACTTAGGCCCACAAATTGTCTTGAACCAAGATCGGAATTGCTACTGGGAGTATATATGAATAATGCTAGATTTATTAAAAATGAAAGATAGATCATAAATAAATAAATTAGGACTTTGGTATATTTGCCATTGGTATAAGTGTAATTTGCTCATTCTACTCGTGATTCTGTGCCTTTATATTGAGAGACCTCGATGTCTAGAATATTGGCCAATGTATTCTCCTGGGAAGTCCATTACACGATCCGATAATGGAGACTTTAGTTTGGAGGATCTACAACTTTCCAATCTTCCAAGCGGCTTGGATTCCCCTTCAGCTTAATCTCGATTTTCTTTTATTTTTAGCAGAAACCTTAAGAGAATAGATATCCTCTAACATCTCTAAAAAATCTTAATATGATTTTGTATTTAATGTTTATAATTATCATATCATAGTTAAAAAAGACAGTATAAGTAATCCTTTTAAGTTAAGCAATAAAACAAGTTTATAGCTATACAAATATATACGTTTCCAACCCTAATATTTTTGTTATAATGAAAATAATTCAAGGAATCAGCAGGTTTCATTCTTTTAGACATAAATATTAGGTTTAGAAACATTTTGTTGGCCTCTTATAAGTACTGATCAATTAAAAGAACTTATACTAAAGACTTTATACACTTATATGATAGAAACATGTAAAACTCATGTTTTTAATGAATTAATTTAAATTTAATACTCCTGTGATAAGGATGTTTTTTTTTTCTTTTTTTACTTTTTCTTGAAACTTTTGTTTGATATAACCGCTTAGGACCTCAAACTGCGAGATAGTGGTCACTGAGAAGAAACCAATAAAGCCGCAGTTATCATGAAGTTAAATCTATTGGATTTTGTTAAATTTATATTTTATTCAGTTATCGTATTAATGCTATGATCGTGTTCTGGGCGAACTTAGAATGAATATATTCTCAGGGTACCTCAAATTCAATCCATAATTTTCACCATCATGGAACGGAATTGCCACTGAGAATTAATCCGAGGTACAAACTCCTATTTATCAAGTTATTAACATCCATCTACAACTTCATCTCATCGTAACCTACAACTTCATTATCTACAAAAATTCTTAGAAATGAGGCGTTTTCTCATTCAATAAATAAATTTGATTAAATAAAGGTACTAAAAAGTCAGAATGTTATCAAAAAGTAATCCACTATGTTTATTCAATTGTCCATTAGCTGACGATTAACAACTGTAATAATAATTAACGTTGAATAAATTACTTCTCATAAAATAAATGATTATTTTCTAAATATTTGGTATTGCTATGTTCCTGGCCTCGCGTTTCTACGGCGAGTAAGGGGTTCCAGGAACCGCATTTATTTGTATTTATATGTATTTATATCGGTCCCAGAAGGGAACCGATCAACTTAGAATATATTAATGATGTATTTAAATGTTAGATACCACAGACCCCCTACTGTAGTATCCTAGATTGAACCATATACTCTTTATTGGATTTCCTTTCTCAAGGTATCATGTTTATAAATTTACTATTTGTTTCTATTACTAATTGGTGGCATGCAAGGCAAATGGTAAAAGTACTACGTTGGTTTGCTAACTAATATATTTACAAATTTAAATAAAACCAAAAACATCTATATACAAAATAATAACTAAACCTATATACATAATGAATAGTTAAGAATCATACTGGAGGAGAATGCTTGATGTTTGATTAAAGTTACGTGTTATATTGATTATATTAATTAATGATGTATGGTTGCCAACACAAATTTACATTAGTATAACTAAATGCTTGTTACCACTTAGCTAGTCCTTCATAGTGTTTCTAGCCGTCATATCTGGATTCCCTGTCTCTGCTCTCCTTCAGCGTCTAGTCCGTCCATCTGCTCTCTCCGGCTGTCTTCATCTTCCTCCCTCGACTCCCCCGCTTGAAGTCCCCAGAGCAAGTCCTCTCAGCTCCGAGTCCCCAGAAGAAGTCCTCTCTCCTCCGAGTTCCAAAAAGCAGTGTCTTCGTCCAAGTTCTATATTTTCCACCTTTTTTCATCCCCCTCTCTTTTGGTAGCCTACTTCCTGATTGGCTGAATATTCTCAGCCTAAGGGATGACCACGCCCTCTCCCCCAGGCCAAGGTAAAGCAGCAGGTACAGACTTAGGTATTTCTGGTGGAAGGTGTGAAAAGGTCTTTTGGGATCCTTTTTAAACACTTAGTTGTCGGTCTTTGTCGGTGGTCCTTAAGGGTTTTTATTACCACTTACAAAAGGTTGTCCTAATGGGTTACCCTCAGTCAGGTACCGCCAGATGTGGCCACTTATTTTTATTTATACATTTAAAATAATTATTCCACCGGCGGTCTTTACAATACATAGCAGTATGCAGTAAGTCCCAAAATGTCAGCCTCAGATTTCCAAGAAAGGTTCGCGCATTTATCACTTTAAATTATGGTGCAATTTATTATCAACATCTTAAAAATATTGCTTTCGTTACTACTGCTCACATTGCTTAGCGATTTTCTGTTTGTATTTTTCTCGGAATAACGTATTACTGTATAATGGCCTCCTCGCTACAAGAATTTTTAATAATAACATAATTGTGGGTTGATGGTTGACTGTAGTGAATAATGAAGAAATGGATAGTTGGGGTGATCAGTCAAAAATAAAAATGACAAAAATAAATAATAATATTTATTTTAACATTTGATCACCCCAACTATCCTTCTCTTCTCAACTACCTTGTGTGGCAACGGTTATAACAAAAACAAAAATTTTACCTTTGGTTTCTAAGTGGTTTGTACCATCTTTTACCTTTAAACTTTTATATCATATCCTTGGTCTAGAAGCTCATAGCAATCACATCATTTACAACAGTCTTTCATTTTCGTTCAAAAATTTTTAAATCATATATACCTCTAGCTCTCCAAAAGGAGAAGTCACAACTTGTTTTTTAAACAATGGGCTGGCAAATGTTCGTGAAAAACATTCTAATGTCACTATCGGGTACTTATTTTATATTTTGCTGAAACGTTGAATGAACCTCAGGCGACTTCGTTTTCTCAATGACCTATTAATATTTTATTCAATGAATATTAAAATTCCTATCTTATGATTTTCAATTATGATTTAATTATGAATGTATCATCCGTTTCTTACACGTGGCCGCTATAAACCGTTAAATTTGCCTCAAATGTAGTCATGTGCACATCATAATGACAAAGTATCTTACTTGAGCCCCATTTACTATTATACTTTTTAAACCTTTAACTTCTGGATCCATACACATACTACCTCAGTACTCTGGAGGTATAGTTATAGAAGATTTCTTTATCTTCTCCTAATTATTTATCACACTTAGTGATGAATGGATGCACTACAGCTATTCCATTAAAAGGGTTCTCCCTTATATAAAATTTATCAACCCTACGGGTGATGAGGAGGACCTATGTCTACTCCTAGTTGAGGGTAACTATTCCCTATTCCTTTAAATTAAATCCTATCTGGATTAGAAAGAAAATGATCCAATATTTCTTAAGAAGTTAATTTGGGGTGCTCGTCTGCGCTAACTTTGAACTACGGCAATATTCGGTAACATAATTATAACTCGGTTTTACTCCCATCAATCTGGCCACTGCACATTTAAATTAAAATGAAAAGTTTTATCCCTTTATTTAATAATGATTTATTTTCGGTCCTTCCCTTTTTCTTTTCTAATAAAAGTTTAGTAACACAAATCTATTATTAAAAAGGTTTTAACTCTACTTTAATTTAACTATTATCATAAGATAGTATGAATACTTCAATTATAAATTTACTTTGGTCAGTACAGCCTGTGATTCATTCCATTCAGCCATCTAAATTAGTTATTAAATCCTACCACCCTATTTACAAAATCATATTTACAACTAACTATATACAAGTATCCAGAATGGGTAACCTGACGATGGTTTCGCCAGGACCCATTAGCTCGTCAACGGAAGGGACGCTAAAAAACCCCTTTTTGCCCTCTGGAATGGGACAAAGACTACCGCGGCTTAAAATAAGATCTTAACCGGCCTGCCCTAACATGGTTCAGAGCCATATACCTCTTATATCCGTTATCTTCTAAAATACAAATGGGGATTGTCTCTATTTCTGCATACCTATAATACATAAACTTATTAATCCTCGGTACCAATCTTTTATGTTTCGATAGTCTTTTGTTCCACCCTTCTATTTTAACTAGTTCACCTACTTTCGGAGACGTCCGTTTTGATATTGAGGATTCGACTGAAGCTGGGGGACCTATATATTTTTGTTTTTTTCCTGAGAGCTCGCGGGTCTCCTTATCGACCTGGAAAAATAATTCTCTGGTATTTATGGAACCTACTACAAAACATTTCAACGTTTCCTCCTGGGCTTCTATAATTCCTTCTACTTTCGGAGAAGTCTTTTCTGTTCTGGAGAGTTCGACTGAAGCTAGGGGGCCTATATATTCTTCTTTAATCTTTCTATTCTCGCCTAAGGAGGGTTCGGCTAATATAGGTTCATCTACTTCACTAACTTCATTAGGTTCCTGTTCAGATTCAAGACTTTCAGTATCTAATGTAGAGGTTTCGCTTTCTTGTTCCTCAGAGGTAGTTCCTTCATCTTCAATTTTTCTATTCTCGCCTAAGGAGGGTTCGGCTAATACAGGTTCATCCACTTCACTAACTTCATTAGGTTCCTGTTCAGATTCAAGACATTCATTCTCTTGACCTTGAACATTTTCAAAGTCACTTGTTTGATTTTCTTCCAATGGGTGTTCTTGGCTGACCTCTTCTTCTCCTGTCTTTTTATTTAACTCGGTTATTGCTTTAGTGACTGTGCTGTCTATAGATTCCATTAGGCTTCTTTTCGCATTCCTAATACTTTCACCCATTGTGTCTATTAAATTTTCTTGCAGTTTTTTATTGCCTTCTTCTATTTTCTGAAGGAGTATTAGAAACATGTTATTTCCTCCTAAACTAAAATTATCCTCTATCTTCTTATTGGCCTGTGGCTGGGTTTTCTTCGGGATTTGAATCACTGTTTCTTCAGTTGATCTCAGTTCTGGTTTTCTGGGTGTTTTCTGATCAGCTACTGCTTCAGATCGTTTAGGCTTTGGTAGTATTTCTGTTTCTACCCTAAGAGCCATCTTTAAAAGTATGTGCGTATATTATCCCTTTTAATTTAATACCTATTTTAACCTTTTAGGAAGGGGTTAAACGCTACCATAAAAATAATTCCCAATACCTTTAAAAAATATCCCATTAATAATAAACCACAATATAAACATACCACTTTTAATACAAGACCATTAAATAGGAGAGTGAAGATTTTTCGATATTAAAAATAGGTTTGACACAAATTATTGAACCGCAGAATCAGCATAGTTTTTAAATCAACGCAGGAAAGAATTTAACTAAATTTTGTACGTTACAACACTCAATCAAGTTTTACAGTCATTACATTAAACAATCATTTTATATATATTAAATTATCTCAAACCAACCAACTTCATTACATTCGAATAACCAAATTAAATTAAATCAAGGATGTTTCCCTCTTGTATGATTCTTAGTACCAACTTATTACAATGCCACCTTTATTAATCATAGAAATGAAATTCTAAAAAATCAATTATAAATTTAATCTTAGATACAGATAGTAAATTTAATGATACGTCCTTCACATGGGATGCCATTTTAAATGCTATGTTCCTGGCCTCGCGTTTCTACGGCGAGTAAGGGGTTCCAGGAATCGCATTTATTTGTATTAAAATGTAATTAATACTTATATTTGTATTTAAATGTTAGATACCACAGACCCCCTACTGTAGTATCCTAGATTGAACCATATACTCTTTATTGGATTTCCTTTCTCAAGGTATCATGTTTATAAATTTACTATTTGTTTCTATTACTAATTGGTGGCATGCAAGGCAAATGGTAAAAGTACTACGTTGGTTTGCTAACTAATATATTTACAAATTTAAATAAAACCAAAAACATCTATATACAAAATAATAACTAAACCTATATACATAATGAATAGTTAAGAATCATACTGGAGGAGAATGCTTGATGTTTGATTAAAGTTACGTGTTATATTGATTATATTAATTAATGATGTATGGTTGCCAACACAAATTTACATTAGTATAACTAAATGCTTGTTACCACTTAGCTAGTCCTTCATAGTGTTTCTAGCCGTCATATCTGGATTCCCTGTCTCTGCTCTCCTTCAGCGTCTAGTCCGTCCATCTGCTCTCTCCGGCTGTCTTCATCTTCCTCCCTCGACTCCCCCGCTTGAAGTCCCCAGAGCAAGTCCTCTCAGCTCCGAGTCCCCAGAAGAAGTCCTCTCTCCTCCGAGTTCCAAAAAGCAGTGTCTTCGTCCAAGTTCTATATTTTCCACCTTTTTTCATCCCCCTCTCTTTTGGTAGCCTACTTCCTGATTGGCTGAATATTCTCAGCCTAAGGGATGACCACGCCCTCTCCCCCAGGCCAAGGTAAAGCAGCAGGTACAGACTTAGGTATTTCTGGTGGAAGGTGTGAAAAGGTCTTTTGGGATCCTTTTTAAACACTTAGTTGTCGGTCTTTGTCGGTGGTCCTTAAGGGTTTTTATTACCACTTACAAAAGGTTGTCCTAATGGGTTACCCTCAGTCAGGTACCGCCAGATGTGGCCACTTATTTTTATTTATACATTTAAAATAATTATTCCACCGGCGGTCTTTACAATACATAGCAGTATGCAGTAAGTCCCAAAATGTCAGCCTCAGATTTCCAAGAAAGGTTCGCGCATTTATCACTTTAAATTATGGTGCAATTTATTATCAACATCTTAAAAATATTGCTTTCGTTACTACTGCTCACATTGCTTAGCGATTTTCTGTTTGTATTTTTCTCGGAATAACGTATTACTGTATAATGGCCTCCTCGCTACAAGAATTTTTAATAATAACATAATTGTGGGTTGATGGTTGACTGTAGTGAATAATGAAGAAATGGATAGTTGGGGTGATCAGTCAAAAATAAAAATGACAAAAATAAATAATAATATTTATTTTAACATTTGATCACCCCAACTATCCTTCTCTTCTCAACTACCTTGTGTGGCAACGGTTATAACAAAAACAAAAATTTTACCTTTGGTTTCTAAGTGGTTTGTACCATCTTTTACCTTTAAACTTTTATATCATATCCTTGGTCTAGAAGCTCATAGCAATCACATCATTTACAACAGTCTTTCATTTTCGTTCAAAAATTTTTAAATCATATATACCTCTAGCTCTCCAAAAGGAGAAGTCACAACTTGTTTTTTAAACAATGGGCTGGCAAATGTTCGTGAAAAACATTCTAATGTCACTATCGGGTACTTATTTTATATTTTGCTGAAACGTTGAATGAACCTCAGGCGACTTCGTTTTCTCAATGACCTATTAATATTTTATTCAATGAATATTAAAATTCCTATCTTATGATTTTCAATTATGATTTAATTATGAATGTATCATCCGTTTCTTACACGTGGCCGCTATAAACCGTTAAATTTGCCTCAAATGTAGTCATGTGCACATCATAATGACAAAGTATCTTACTTGAGCCCCATTTACTATTATACTTTTTAAACCTTTAACTTCTGGATCCATACACATACTACCTCAGTACTCTGGAGGTATAGTTATAGAAGATTTCTTTATCTTCTCCTAATTATTTATCACACTTAGTGATGAATGGATGCACTACAGCTATTCCATTAAAAGGGTTCTCCCTTATATAAAATTTATCAACCCTACGGGTGATGAGGAGGACCTATGTCTACTCCTAGTTGAGGGTAACTATTCCCTATTCCTTTAAATTAAATCCTATCTGGATTAGAAAGAAAATGATCCAATATTTCTTAAGAAGTTAATTTGGGGTGCTCGTCTGCGCTAACTTTGAACTACGGCAATATTCGGTAACATAATTATAACTCGGTTTTACTCCCATCAATCTGGCCACTGCACATTTAAATTAAAATGAAAAGTTTTATCCCTTTATTTAATAATGATTTATTTTCGGTCCTTCCCTTTTTCTTTTCTAATAAAAGTTTAGTAACACAAATCTATTATTAAAAAGGTTTTAACTCTACTTTAATTTAACTATTATCATAAGATAGTATGAATACTTCAATTATAAATTTACTTTGGTCAGTACAGCCTGTGATTCATTCCATTCAGCCATCTAAATTAGTTATTAAATCCTACCACCCTATTTACAAAATCATATTTACAACTAACTATATACAAGTATCCAGAATGGGTAACCTGACGATGGTTTCGCCAGGACCCATTAGCTCGTCAACGGAAGGGACGCTAAAAAACCCCTTTTTGCCCTCTGGAATGGGACAAAGACTACCGCGGCTTAAAATAAGATCTTAACCGGCCTGCCCTAACATGGTTCAGAGCCATATACCTCTTATATCCGTTATCTTCTAAAATACAAATGGGGATTGTCTCTATTTCTGCATACCTATAATACATAAACTTATTAATCCTCGGTACCAATCTTTTATGTTTCGATAGTCTTTTGTTCCACCCTTCTATTTTAACTAGTTCACCTACTTTCGGAGACGTCCGTTTTGATATTGAGGATTCGACTGAAGCTGGGGGACCTATATATTTTTGTTTTTTTCCTGAGAGCTCGCGGGTCTCCTTATCGACCTGGAAAAATAATTCTCTGGTATTTATGGAACCTACTACAAAACATTTCAACGTTTCCTCCTGGGCTTCTATAATTCCTTCTACTTTCGGAGAAGTCTTTTCTGTTCTGGAGAGTTCGACTGAAGCTAGGGGGCCTATATATTCTTCTTTAATCTTTCTATTCTCGCCTAAGGAGGGTTCGGCTAATATAGGTTCATCTACTTCACTAACTTCATTAGGTTCCTGTTCAGATTCAAGACTTTCAGTATCTAATGTAGAGGTTTCGCTTTCTTGTTCCTCAGAGGTAGTTCCTTCATCTTCAATTTTTCTATTCTCGCCTAAGGAGGGTTCGGCTAATACAGGTTCATCCACTTCACTAACTTCATTAGGTTCCTGTTCAGATTCAAGACATTCATTCTCTTGACCTTGAACATTTTCAAAGTCACTTGTTTGATTTTCTTCCAATGGGTGTTCTTGGCTGACCTCTTCTTCTCCTGTCTTTTTATTTAACTCGGTTATTGCTTTAGTGACTGTGCTGTCTATAGATTCCATTAGGCTTCTTTTCGCATTCCTAATACTTTCACCCATTGTGTCTATTAAATTTTCTTGCAGTTTTTTATTGCCTTCTTCTATTTTCTGAAGGAGTATTAGAAACATGTTATTTCCTCCTAAACTAAAATTATCCTCTATCTTCTTATTGGCCTGTGGCTGGGTTTTCTTCGGGATTTGAATCACTGTTTCTTCAGTTGATCTCAGTTCTGGTTTTCTGGGTGTTTTCTGATCAGCTACTGCTTCAGATCGTTTAGGCTTTGGTAGTATTTCTGTTTCTACCCTAAGAGCCATCTTTAAAAGTATGTGCGTATATTATCCCTTTTAATTTAATACCTATTTTAACCTTTTAGGAAGGGGTTAAACGCTACCATAAAAATAATTCCCAATACCTTTAAAAAATATCCCATTAATAATAAACCACAATATAAACATACCACTTTTAATACAAGACCATTAAATAGGAGAGTGAAGATTTTTCGATATTAAAAATAGGTTTGACACAAATTATTGAACCGCAGAATCAGCATAGTTTTTAAATCAACGCAGGAAAGAATTTAACTAAATTTTGTACGTTACAACACTCAATCAAGTTTTACAGTCATTACATTAAACAATCATTTTATATATATTAAATTATCTCAAACCAACCAACTTCATTACATTCGAATAACCAAATTAAATTAAATCAAGGATGTTTCCCTCTTGTATGATTCTTAGTACCAACTTATTACAATGCCACCTTTATTAGTCATAGAAATGAAATTCTAAAAAATCAATTATAAATTTAATCTTAGATACAGATAGTAAATTTAATGATACGTCCTTCACATGGGATGCCATTTTAAATGCTATGTTCCTGGCCTCGCGTTTCTACGGCGAGTAAGGGGTTCCAGGAATCGCATTTATTTGTATTAAAATGTAATTAATACTTATATTTGTATTGAAATGTTAGATACCACAGACCCCCTACTGTAGTATCCTAGATTGAACCATATACTCTTTATTGGATTTCCTTTCTCAAGGAATCATGTTTATAAATTTACTATTTGTTTCTATTACTAATTGGTGGCATGCAAGGCAAATGGTAAAAGTACTACGTTGGTTTGCTAACTAATATATTTACAAATTTAAATAAAACCAAAAACATCTATATACAAAATAATAACTAAACCTATATACATAATGAATAGTTAAGAATCATACTGGAGGAGAATGCTTGATGTTTGATTAAAGTTACGTGTTATATTGATTATATTAATTAATGATGTATGGTTGCCAACACAAATTTACATTAGTATAACTAAATGCTTGTTACCACTTAGCTAGTCCTTCATAGTGTTTCTAGCCGTCATATCTGGATTCCCTGTCTCTGCTCTCCTTCAGCGTCTAGTCCGTCCATCTGCTCTCTCCGGCTGTCTTCATCTTCCTCCCTCGACTCCCCCGCTTGAAGTCCCCAGAGCAAGTCCTCTCAGCTCCGAGTCCCCAGAAGAAGTCCTCTCTCCTCCGAGTTCCAAAAAGCAGTGTCTTCGTCCAAGTTCTATATTTTCCACCTTTTTTCATCCCCCTCTCTTTTGGTAGCCTACTTCCTGATTGGCTGAATATTCTCAGCCTAAGGGATGACCACGCCCTCTCCCCCAGGCCAAGGTAAAGCAGCAGGTACAGACTTAGGTATTTCTGGTGGAAGGTGTGAAAAGGTCTTTTGGGATCCTTTTTAAACACTTAGTTGTCGGTCTTTGTCGGTGGTCCTTAAGGGTTTTTATTACCACTTACAAAAGGTTGTCCTAATGGGTTACCCTCAGTCAGGTACCGCCAGATGTGGCCACTTATTTTTATTTATACATTTAAAATAATTATTCCACCGGCGGTCTTTACAATACATAGCAGTATGCAGTAAGTCCCAAAATGTCAGCCTCAGATTTCCAAGAAAGGTTCGCGCATTTATCACTTTAAATTATGGTGCAATTTATTATCAACATCTTAAAAATATTGCTTTCGTTACTACTGCTCACATTGCTTAGCGATTTTCTGTTTGTATTTTTCTCGGAATAACGTATTACTGTATAATGGCCTCCTCGCTACAAGAATTTTTAATAATAACATAATTGTGGGTTGATGGTTGACTGTAGTGAATAATGAAGAAATGGATAGTTGGGGTGATCAGTCAAAAATAAAAATGACAAAAATAAATAATAATATTTATTTTAACATTTGATCACCCCAACTATCCTTCTCTTCTTTACTAATAACAAATGGTTAGAGTGTGAATGTGCTCTCTGGACATTATTATAAATGTGACAGATTGTAATATTACACAATATAAATAAGCTATAAATTAAAAAATAAGAATAAACGATAGTTATTAAAGTTGAGAGGGAAAGAAGCAAAATTCTGTTTTTCTAAGCTTGAAATGGTAACACAACATTGATGGTTGTGCAAAAAGTAAAAAGTAAGAGGGAAGGTGGCTTGTAACTCGGAAAAAAGAGACTCAGACGGATTCTGGAACGTTTGGAACGTGGACTGAATCTTCTAACAAACTGTTACTTTCCTGTCACCAGTGTTACCGTTCACAAAAGTTTTTCACTTCAGTTTCAAAAATGGTAGTAATATTGAATCCTTTAAAAAAATTATTTTGTAGTTTTAATGTTTAAAGAAAATTGTCAAATAGTTTCTAAGAATACATGTCCTTTTACACCATTTTGTTTTGAACTTGTTTCATATCTTAAATTATAATAATTTTACTTCTTCAGACATTAGAAAAAAAAGTTTTAGAATATATGACTTAAGCTCATAAGCAAAGCATTGATCTAAATTTACTTTTAAAAAACAACAACGTTGAACATATATTAGTCGTACGACTTTTTGAAGAGCATGGTTACGAGTATGTACGTCGTTTCAGATACAAGGTTTTGTTACTGACGATGGCAACACATCCTGGCACTCTTCTAGCTGCCTTAAAAAAAAGTTCCAGAAAATTTTGTTTTCTACATTAATAAATTATTAGCTTAATATATTGTAGAAGCAGCCTTGGGTTTAACATTGTAAATGATGAGCTAATAACCTTTTTATTTACTTTTGTTGCACAATAGATATTGTTTTATTTCATTTAGAAAAGTTTATAACTTTACTAAATCATCTATCAAATAAAAACAAATATATTTGGAGAAGAACATAGACTTTGAGAAATATCGTAGCACAAATTAAAGGGTTAATAACAAGCATATTAAATAAAAATATATAAATAGACTAACTGATAGATCATATAAATAATTACGATCTTGATATAATATTTATATAGAACTCTGATTGGGATCATACCGTGTTATGTCATTATTATTTGCTTTGGCGAGGCACCTTACAAAGCCTCTTGATCTTATTTCAAACATTAAAATCATATTTTAATCACTTAATAATTCTAATGTTACTTTAGTAATATTTAGCATTGTATCCAACGTCATCGCGGGTACGATAAAGAAGCTAGCTGGATCTATTTTTTGTTGTTCTATTGTAAATTCTCTAAAATATTCGAAAATATCTGTGAGCAAAAAATGCTTGCTTCTATGTATAAATCTTTTTTTCTTCATTGAATTGTTCGTGTCTAAAATAATAATAAACCGTGGTAAAATTGGTATTGCAGAAACGGTAGGATCTGTTAAAAACTTCATACTATAATAACATGCAATTTCATACTATAATCTAGTATCTTCTCGTGTAAACATCAGTCTACATTTACTACAAATATCTTCACACAACTTATCGAATATATATATATATATATATATATATATATATATATATATATATATATATATATATATATATATCCTTAATATTACTGTCCTTTTTCAGATAAATATCATATTTATAAATAAATCATTTTTATGCATGTTTCATGTTTTTGTTTTTACTCATTCCCCTTTTCCATAATAAACCGTTGTATAAACAGACATTTTATGTCATTTCATGTTCATATTCATTATAGATATTTTGTCCTGCTAGATTAGCTGAGTGAGCCCACTGCGTTAATGGCGCCCAGTGGATGGAATAATGTATTGCTGAATTGGTGGTATCGGCATCGAACCTAAGGGTTCACTAAGGCTTATAACATTATTGATATTTCATTAGGTTTTTAGGCCTATTCTTAATTTGGTATTCCGGATGATTTTAATAATAACTGAGAATTCTATCACTACTATTTCCATTTTTTTTTTGTCAATATTGTTCTTATTTTTTTTTATCAAATATGATATTTTTATGCACATGTATTATTGTTTAACTAGGTTTTTTCAGTATCGAATATTATTTTCTCTGCACTTTATTCAATAATTCATCATCCACATTATCTATAGTCATTATTAACATTTTGTAATTAATATTGATTTTTCACCATCTTTATACTACTTGCTCATTCATCGTTTTTTTGAAATAACAATCACTAAGGACAATCTACCTTCCATTGTGAGACCATTTATCACTTTAACAAAATATAATTAAATTTGAAATAATTATTTGTCACGCATAGTTTTATATAGTTTTATACCTTCTATATACACCATTTTATTTTTGATGTTTGTGTGTTAATTTATTTGATTTCAATTTTCTTCATTGACTTCATCATTAGGAATACAGAAGTAGGATAACACAGCCATGTTGATTATTCATGATAAGTTTTATTCATTAACAGTGATTGAAAAAAAAATTATTTTATTGTTAATATGCTGATAAATTTATGTATATTATTGTATTGTTGTTATTATATTTAGCTGTAGATGCAATGTGAGGAATTCAATAATTTTAGGTCTGGATAGAATTTCAGCCTTAATTTTATTTGATAAATACACCGTGATAAGTGTTTTTAGGACTTCTCTATTGGGAAGGGGTGTTATCAGGAATGTTACATAATGTTAAAAGTTCCATTAAGCTGTTAATTTAAGTTGTTATATAATATCCTAAGTTAAGGATTGTTGTATAATATTATTACATATATATTACATATATAATGAGTGTTATAAGAACTTCTCGATTGATTTCCATCTGAAATTGGTAAGCTATTTGAACAAACTGCCTATACCAAGATATTTTCTTGCCATATATCTGCCAAACAAATTCTTAATTTGCTCGGTTTATAATTTCTTATTATTTTTTTAATACAATTTAGATACAAGTGTTTAACTGCAGAGGAGTGAACTTTTTTTTTTTGGGTCCTCTCCTTCCTCGCTGTTAAAGCTATACGGGGTTATGCCGGACCAGGGGGTGTGGGCGGGGATTTAAAGGAAGTGAACTTGAGCTTTTTAAATGTAATATGTTATTAAGTGTGTTTGGGAGCAGGTATAACAGCAGTAATCTATTGGCCCACTATCATAATCGTCCCACATTAACACACCTTATGATTTCATGTGGCTTTTAGAAGCCAGAGTTCACATAATCAATTAATATTTATAAACATTATTTAGAAAAATATTACTTTTGGCCAAGGCTCTTTTTGTGGTGAAAGAGTGTTGGGCTACATCATTGAATGATAGGGTGTTGACTACATTGTTGCATTCATTAGCCGTATTGAGAATCTTGACAAATCTGTATATCTTCTCAGTCACAGAACCACCACGATTTATTTATATATATATATATATATATATATATATATATATATATATATATATATATATATATATATATATATATATATATATATATATTGAATATTTAATAGTTGACCGTTGCATTATAAAGGAAGGAGATGGTCCGGGGTTGCGGTCATAAATAGGCTAAATAGTGGTAAAAACTATTTTATTGAAAGCCGACGTTTCGACCCGACTTTGCAGGTCTTCATCTGCAAAGTCTTCAATATATAAATATGTTTATTAGGGATAGAGGAGGAAGCAAGCTTAAAAACGAGAGGATTAGGATGGTTCTGAAGTTTATTATGGAAGGATAGATATCTGGATTGGGCCAATCAAGTCATTATGGATTATTTTATTTGTTACAAAGTAAGGAGAATTAAAGAATTTACGAAGGATTTTGGATTGTAAAGATTGGATACGATAGGAATTCGATGGATTAGTATAGTCCCGAAGCTCAACTCCGTAAGTCCAAATAGTTCTTATTATGGTCATGTATATGAGTCTTTTGTAATTAATTGAAAGGTTAGAGCGTTTGTCTAGTATGTACTGAAGTAGTCGAAAACGTCGAGCGGTTTCTTGCCGTTTCAGTCTGGTATGATGATTCCAAGTTAGTCGTTTGTCCAGGTGGAGTCCTTGGTATCGGATTTGCTCAACAGGGATAAGTGAATTATTATTAAAGAATACTTTAGGACAGGAAGTCATAGGTTTACGACGAAGGGTAAAGGTAATTTGGTGGGATTTATTGAAATTTATTTTAATTCTCCAGTATTGACACCATTCTTCAAGGCTTGTGATGTGGGATTAAAGGGTTTGGGATGCAATTGTTGGGTCGTTATGAACTGACAGGACACATTTGTCATCGGCATAGGTTGTAAAAACGGTGTCTGGATGGGTTCGAATGGCCTCTGTATAGACTGTGTAAAGAATAGGACCTAATAGAAACACCATTGAGGAACACCAGCTGACTGGGAAAAGAGGGATGAATAGGCATTGTTGTGGTTTACTTTGAAGTATCTATTAGTAAGGTAGGAACGAATAATGAGGAAGTATGTAGGTGGTAGGAATTTACTGAGTTTGTACAGTAGTTCTGGGTGCCAGACTCTATCAAACGCCTGCTTAACGTCGATAAAGAATCCCGTGCAGTACATTTTGCGCTCTAATACAGAAGACACGACGTCTACCACTCTATGACATTCCTGGATAGTGGAATGAGTAGTGAGGAGTCCAAATTGGTGATCAGGGATTATATGAATAGAATCAAGGATGGGGTACAGAAGTTTTAGGATGAGTTTTTCCAGGATTTTGCCCAAAGTAGGTAACAGAGAGATTCATGGTTAGAAGACGGGTGTTCGGATGGCTTTTTGGGTTTGTGTATCATTTTAAAAATAGATAGTTTCCAGGGGTCAGGAAAATATGTGGATCGGAGTACAGCATTGTATATGTAGGTTAGACACATGATAGCTTTCCGAAGAAGCAGTTTTAATATCTAGGCCGTGGCCATAAGCTTTGCGGGAGGGTAATCTGTGGATGATATTGGCTATTTCTGAAGGATGAAATGCTGTAGGTGGAAAAGCCATTTGGAGATGAATATACAATGCTGCTTCAATACACTCAAGATGAGTAGGTTTAAGGATATCAGGGTGTGGATTGATGATTTTGAAAAGATGGGGGTAAATATGAGAGATTTATCTTCGTCAGATTTGTTCCAGTTTTGAGCTTCATTAAGAAGTGGGTGATTATTGTTTTTAAATTCAGCAGTTTTTTTTTAGCAGTAGTCCATAGTGATTTGTCAGTTGCTGTAAGATTTTCCGTTAGGTTAAGTAATTTTTGAGTTTTGAATTTACTGATTTCTACTTTTTGTTTGCTAGTAACTTTGTTATAGTGAATTTTATCTGTAGGATATCTGGTCCTGTGCCATTTCGATCTTGCTCTGCGTTTTTTCCTTAAACAAGATTCGAATATGTTGTGCCAAGTAAGTATGAAGTATGTTTTTGATTTTATTGGTGGATGTATTACCATTTATAATGATTTTTATTGATCTATTAAGTTTTTCTATGGTATTCTATTTCTATGCGAATATTTAGCATTGTATCCCACGTCATCGCGAGTACGATAAAGAAGTTAAGTGGATCTATTTTTTTTTTGGTTTTATTGTAAATTCTCTAGAAGTAAGTATGACGTATGTTTTTTATTTTAATGGTGGATGTATTACCATTTATACTGATTGCTGTTGTTGTTGCAGTTTTTCTATGGCTTTGTCAATGTCTTGTATTGTCTTAAGCTGAATTTTTAAGTCCAGTTTGTTTTCCAAATCCTCACGAAAGTTGTCTCAGTCTACTCGTCCTGTAATCAAAGTAGGAAGGGAGGAGCGAAGGTTGAGTGCAACGAAAGCAGAACTGTACTATGATTTGAAGAAAGGTCATCCAGGGATTTGATTGTGACATGGGAAGAGGAAAACTGGAAGGTGACAAATATGTCCAGGATATCAGGGCGTTTTTTGAGGGATGTTAGCCAATCGGTAGGATTCATGGGCAAGGGGATGGAATAACTATTAGAAGATGAGACACGAGATATGATGTTACCACGTGAGTTGGATGTTCGACAATATCATCGTTGATGTTTTGTATTGTAGTCTCCTCTAGCAATAAACCGTGGTCCGAGGGATTGAAATAATGAATCAAAAAGTTTATAGGAGAGAGAATTGCCAGGAGGATAGTATACAGCTTAAAGTGTTAGATGGAAAGGACGAGTTGAGAGGATTACAGAAGTTGACTGAATGGTATCTTTTGGAATGGAAGGACTAAGGGAATGGTGTAAAGATTTATGGATAAGGATGCAAGAGTCGGCGTAAGATGCGTTTCCTGTGTGGTCTGATCTGTAAGTAATGTAGTCACAAATATAAAAGTTTGACCGTTGAGTAATGTGAGTTTCCATCATGAGGGAAATGTCAATATGATTTTCGTGAAGAAATATGTCTAGTTCGTCACGGTGGTTTTGTAGTCCATTAGCGTTCCATAAGAGGATAGCTGGGGGCTTTGTGTTCATCGAGGAACGTTGAATGGGATTTCGGTAAGGAGTCTAGTAAGGAGGGCGATGAGCGGTTTGGTACTATCTTGAAGATGTATTAGAAAGGATGTTAAAATAACAGTGATGTCGCTTGGTTTTTGGCGGTGAAGTGGATTTGGATCATGATGTTGCGATGGATAACTTGTGCGACTAGGAATGTTGAAAGAGGGATGTGCACGACGTGAGGTGCGAGGAGTTGGATCCAAATTCTGTGAATAAGGGTTCTTCAGATTAGGATCGGATGGAACTGAGTGTGGACGCTCTGAGGGGAGTTTGACCCTTAAGGTAGATGATGAGGAGGGACCTGCAAACGTTTAGGTTGAGACTAAGGATTAGAAGATTTAGGCTTGTGTTTGGAAGATTGAGGCGCCTGACATCGTAGTTGGGAAGTGAGAATTGCTGGTGTTCTGTTGTGGTATTGAGCTAGAAGGTTGTTGTTGGCTGTGTTGACCCGATGATTTCGGAAGGGCTGGGAAAATGTCTTTGTTTCCCATTTCAAGTGTTTCGGTGTGGTTTTCCTGCGCAGATGAAATAAGGCTGTTCGTCGCAAAGTTACGAGTGTCAGACAAATGAGATCCTGCACATTTAGCACATCTGATCTGATGGTGGTAGTTAGCCATTGTGTGTCCTAGATTTTGACATTTAGTGGATTGCATTATTATAGGTTTTTGTCGTATTTCTTCAAAGCGTACAATAGAGTATATGACACTTGGAACTATTTAATTATTAAAAATTAAATTAAACAATGATAATTATTAAAAATTATAAAAAAATGAGTTCCTCATATTGGTAATATTTAATCTACTGGACAATATAACTTTAATTTTACATCGTTTTAATTGAAAAAATATGATTTTTCAACTATAAGGTGAGGACCATAATATACAGGAAACTTTATCAAACACCCAATTAAATTTTCAAGATCTTTTTTAGTATTAAGGTCTTCCGCATATTGGTCCATCTCAATAACGAACACGGAAATACTTGTAACAAGTATTTTTGATTCAAAACTCCCCTCCCCCCCCCCTTATCCACCCCTCGCCCTATAGAATAACAAGAAACTAGTGAAGCTCGTATTTCGAGAACATCGAATCTATTTATAATAGCATATCTTATACCGGCAATTCATCTTTATGTTATGTGCTATACTTTTAATGTTTTGTTGTTACTTCTACATAATTGAATATCTGATGAAATACAATAGCGCTTATGTGGCGCTTTGCGCGTACTCTGTTTAGTATCCTTTAGTGTTTATGAATAGGCCCCAAATGGGGAAAGATGTACGAGCCAAGCACAACAATCCTTTTACAATTCGTCATGATTTGGATACTCTGTTCACGCGACTTAGAAGAAATTGATAGTAGACAAAGGAATACTACACTGCTTTTTAAACCAAATTACTAAAATTTCAAGTTATTATGCATGTAAGGCATCATTCATGATATTATTTGGGTCGAATGGGACCATTTCAAACATTAGTAAGGACACGTCCCCACCGTTCCTAATGGACCAACGCTTATGATTCCATGAAAAAATTAATAATAATTTAGGGAAATTAAACATTACTTTCACCAAAGTAAAACTAAAACAGGCTATTGGTAATGTATATTTGAATTGAAAGCTGTTTGTACAAAATTTATTTAATTGTGAGTACTCAATTTAGAAAATAACGATATGATATGCAAGATTTATATAAAGAACGCACATTGTAAGTCACGGAAACACTCAGCCTAGCAGAGAGAACAGGTTGCTGCTCTGTATCTATAAACAATTCCAGGAGTAGGGAACCTTGGTATTATAAATGTCTGCGATGTACCAAATTTTACCTGTTTTCTGGATTCAGGAACGCGAGCAGGTCTTAGTTTTTTGATATGGCGTTTTAATCATATAGAATCTAGCATAACTTTGTAATGTTGAGAAACAAGAAACGTGTATTTTCCCGAATTTCCAATTTCCGAATTTGTTGATATATCATCGAATGTGGACTCCCTCCCCCTACTTGAAGAGTTCTTGCTGAAGAAGCAGCCAGCACAGGACCCTTAGCAACAACCATCCTGCTTTGTATGGGCAACTTTATGTATGACGCCAAAAGTTGACTGTTCATAATTTGAATTGGTAAAGAAGATTGCTGGCTGAGAAATTTAGCTGCAATCACTTGTGACTCATGTACAAATGTTTTGGTTTTTCCTAATCATATGGACACTACCATTTTTTTTTCTGAGGCTGGTACCTTTGTTGTTCATTAGACGAATGGAGCAATGAGACCTTAATTTTCCTTAAATGCTGTGCATGATTCTGAAGTTGTATTAAATTTGTTTGAGCAAAAACTCATGCTTGTTTGAAAGGATGTTAAAGCTGGCTGCAATCTAATTGCAACTATTGTTGCTGTAATTTATATTGCTGTGCCTTTTCAAATGGATTTGGCCTAGAAATTTGCATTTTTAAATCATCATTTCTCGTTTTAGGTTCGCATTTCATTGATATTTGCGCGTGCCGTTGTCCTTGGATGTCCATTGTATTTTTATTCTGATTACCATGAAAAAACTGTTCATTCGATCTAATTTGAGCTTATATTTGCTGTTGATTCATAAGATTTGAGGCCTGGTTTTGTATTAAATCTTTGTTTTCATTAATTAGTGAATTAAAATCTTCTTGATTTTTTTGTTCATCTGATACATCATTTAACCCTGTTCGAAGGAGATTCATGTCATTATTGACCTGCTTAAGTTCGTCTTATCCATTGACGACCAAGTAGTGGTTCGCAACAAGCTGGGAAAATATGTAGTTCATCATGAAATTCTTTACTATAATAAGAAACGGTGACAGAAATTTTTCCTCTCGGCTCAATGATGTTACCTGAAAATGACCGGAAGCCAATGTGAGATTTAGATGCATTTTTTAGAAGGAGTATTCCGTGATTGTTGGTCAATCAAATAATCTAATTTTAAGTTCAATATAAAGATAAATTAAAAAGGAATGAGAAATCATTTTGGAAGATTTTCTTTGTCAAAATAAACAAAAAAACCTCTCATAGCGAACTCCAATTTTTATGCTGTTCGTGCTAAGGAGAGCTGATATGACATTTGTAAGATTCGGTGTTACACCTCTCGCTTCTAAGGAGCTTACGATGTATTTGTGCCCAACATTGCCAAAAGCACCGTCAACGTCGAGGAAAACTATCGCACAGCCATTTTTCATTTTTTGTGCATCTTTTAATACCGCGTCGATGATCCTCGCGTTGACGTGCGTTCCCGGGAGGCCTTTTATAAAGCCTCTCTGACTCTTGTGGAAGGTGACCTGCTTTCTTAATTCGTAGTCCAGAACCTTCTCTATGATTCGGCGCACAATCGAGTATATGGTGATCGGTCTCCAGGTAGAGATATTGTTTATATCACCTTTGCCCTTATATATCAATATTGTGCGCCCTTGTCGAAGTGGTTCCAGAACATAGGCCACCTTCAGCATTATCTCTGCAATCGTTTTAATAATGTTTGATACGTCAAAATATTTTATTGTGCGGATCAGAACTCCATCAGGCCCCGGCGATGTGTCCATTGATGTTGACTTAATGGCTTTCCTGATAGCTTCTATCTCAATGGACAGCAAATCCGGCATCGGGGCACACTGTTCGTAATCCGCACGCCCGCAGAGATTTCGCTCTCAAAGAGGTCTTTATAATGCCTCTCGATTTCGGCCATTTTTAGAGGATACCATTTAGGAGCGTCGGCATTCATTACAGTTTGCACAACCTTTTTTCTTTTATTATAATAATTATATTGGGCAACCTCGTACTGATACTGCTCTTGCCGACGACTCCTGTCTACTTTGTTTGCCCTCTGCGGATTTGAAACTTGTCCAGCACCCTTGTCAGCCATTTTCATTTTATTTTTTTTCCTCATCCTATAAAATTTTACGGCTGGGTGCTGGGGATCTGGCAGTTCCGCATTGATGACTTTGAGGAACTTTAGGAACTTGCCTACGGCCTCATCAAAATCCGCAGTATTTACCATATCTTGCTTTAAAAGGTTCTTGAACGTAGTAGATAATCCAACAATGTCCTCTTTTATTTTTAATTTCTCACCCTCTCCATTTCTAGGACTTATCACATTCGTCACTATGCCTTTCAATGTATTGTTATTCGCCTCCCTGGGATGTTTTTTTGCAATGTGGGTTCCGAGACCTCGTTCGCCCTTAAAAGCCCGCATATCTGACAAACTTTATCATCAGGGCGTAGAGCTTCATTTTGCCGCTCACTAAGTACCTCTGCGACATTCAGCGGATCATTTGGCAATCTGGGAAAGACATCATCTATCGACACCGTCTTTCCCAATACCACACCTTCTGTGTCAGGCCATTCTACTTTAATAAATTTATTTTCTCCGCCTCCTGCAGTAGCCACAGACACCACAGAGGCAACAACCGCCTCTTGAACAGGTCCTCGAGTTCTCAGAACCCATACCTTTTGTCCAACTTCGATCTTCTTCTTTGGTATTTTGTTCATTGCAATATTTTTTTTTCGTTCTAGACTATGCCCACCACGCTCATGATTGAAACAATCTGTGCATAATTAAATAAATACAAAGTTAAATACTATAAAATTAAGTGTTAAATAAATTTAGTTAAAATATAAAATCAATAAAAGGTTAAAAAAATATAAATCTATCAAATAAGTTGCTTATAAATAAGTTACAATATAGAATCAGTAAAAAGTTTAAAGTTAAAATTTAGGTACAAGTTAAAAATAATTGAAAGTTAAAATCTAAAGAAGTTAAAATCTAAAAAAGTTAAATACTATAAAATCAAGTGTTAAATAAATTTAGCTAAAATATAAAATCAATAAAAGGTTAAAAAAATATAAATCTATCAAATAAATTGCTTATAAATAAGTTACAATATAGAATCAGGAAAAAGTTTAAAGTTAAAATTCAGGTACAAGTTAAAAATAAGTGAAAGTTAAAATATAAAGAAGTTAAATTCTAAAAAAGTTAAAATCTAAGAAAGTTAAAAAGCTAAAATCTAAAAAGGTTAAAATCTAAAAAAGGTTAAAATCTAAAAAAAGTTAAAAGCTATAAAATAATTTCCTAAAAGTAGTTAAAATGTAAAATCAATAAACTGTTAAAAAGTTAGAATCTAAAAAATAAATAAATATAACAATAAAAACAATATTTGCCTAAATCAGTTAAAAATCAAGAGATAAAAATTTAAGTAGTTATAATCCAAAGAAACAACAATATATATACACTTTTCCACATCATATTATTAAATTTAATATTAAGTATAAAAAATTCAGTTCAGTAATAATAAATCAAAAAAAAAAAAGTACAAATATTGGTCTACTTTAAAAATTTGATTTAAAACGTTATATAGATAATAAGTTATGATAATAAAAAAACAATTATTTTTTTCTTTTTATATTTTATGAGAGAAAGGAATCGAATATATAAAATACGTAACTGTCAAATTAGTTGGGCTCCGTCGATGATTGTATCGATGAGACGACACTGACCTTGCTGAGAGGTGGAGGGGACCGACAGGTTCCAGGCTGCAGAGTGATAAGGCTCCGGTCCCACAAGTATATCACTTTCGTTGCCTTCTGATTCTGGCTAATATCCTCGCTCAATCTTTATAAAATTTCACGTGCAGGTCTTCAGCACTCAGCTCCGCCTAGGTGCAAAATCTCAGCTGAATCGGACCAAAATTACCCAGTCGTAAATCATAATGACGTGGAGCCGATCTTTCTTTCTCACTGGCTCGAGCCGAACTTTAATTCCATGTGGCTTTTTGATGCCATTTTTCAGTTGCCTTGAACTGTGATAGAAAACCTGCAATCTTTCTACTTGAAAGTTCTCTGTAGTCTCTTCTTATATTTTACAATTTATAACTAACGTATTCATGATAAATTTTGTACTTCAAACGAAATCCTAATAAGGACCTCCATATTAAACTTACCTCCTCACTTAATTATGTATGTATATATATATATATAAATATATTAACATAATTATTTGATTGAGGATAATTTCACTTAATAATTATTCAATGAACTTCCAAATGTTTACTGCTTCTGTGTTTATTCGACGTTTCGATCTCGGTTTTTACTGATTCTTTTCCATGTCTAGTATCTTGACTTTAACGAACTCAATTTTATGCTTATTCTTAGTAGCATGAATAGCTAACGCCGTATCTCCTTTTTTTTCTTTCAATGCTATATTTATGCGCATAAACCCTCCTAGGTAGGTACTGTGAGGTTTGTCCGATGTACTTTCCGTCGCACTCTAAGCATTTTAATTCATAAATACCATTTGCTAGTTTTTCTCGGCTGTTCCGATCTTTGAGTTGAGAAAAGGGAGATTTTTTAAAGCCTATTTTTGTATCTATACGAAATTCTGACATTGTGGACCCTAAAAATTCTTTTTACTTTAAATTATGAAGGTGATATGAATTCCATCGAAAAATATTTTTTTGGATTGTTCTGCTTATTCTGATGGCGTGACAAACAGTCATACTCTCCTCACAGCCACTTTTCAATTACGCTAGTAGGGTAACTATTGTTTTTCAATATTTCTTTTTATATTTTCTTCTTTAAAAAGTAACCGAAAATCGAGCAATAGTTCTATGAAATAGGTTTTTCGCCGATGGCTCTAGGTCCACGAATAAAAAAGGTAGTGGAACTTTATTTTTTAATCCTTGCTGCTCCTTATTCTCCTTTAGAACGTTGGTTACCTGACGTACGTTGAAACCAAGCATCGTTAGTTCTTCTTATATCACTTCAGTTGGGGTTGAAGAGTGCCAATTTCTTATCACCACTCGTAACGATCTCTCCTGTTTCAGCTGGTACGTATTTAAATTTGCATTCGTTTCTGACAGATACTTCACAATCTGCTGTGTTATTTTTGTATCATTGGTCCCGTTGAGGTAATAATAACTGCCAGTGCAGATTTTGTTTAGTTCTGTACATAATAATTGGATTTTTTAAACATTTTTTACAAATATCGGAGGAGGCTTTAGTTCCCTGGGCATTGCTGCTGACTCCAGGGGACTTGTCTGATTGAAGCTAAGGTTCTGGATCTGAATTGTTCACTGTGGTTATTATAGCGGATTCTCGTTGGCAGCGACGAGTTCTTAGTTTGGCTGGTGAATCACGAAGGGCACTAACGCTGTCCGACCGAGTCCTCTTAGTAGGCACTTTACTGGACATCACTTGGTGACAATAGCGCATAGCATAAGAGAAGACGAAGAAAAAAATACATCGAACAGTAAATATCAACTGCTGTGATGTACACTTGAACAGTATTCAGTGAATAATCAGAGATATTCCGCTAAAAAATGGGCAAAAACTAAGAGATGAGTTCAGAAAACAACCTTCGCATCAGCTGATCCTCTGCCTTCTTGGGGCATGATTTAAAATTTTAAATTCGACCTCCATGATTTTTTCTTTCATACGACGATACTCTTATTTCATTCCCAGAGCGGTATATTTTTGTATCTAAAAATGTAATGGAGTTGTCTCCTTCTCAATTCTATACTCAAAGGTCGATTGAAGAAATTTTGTATATATATATATATATATATATATATATATATATATATATATATATATATATATATAATTAAACATTTAGTTTTTTATATAAGCCAACATTACAACAATGTTTTCAGTTCCACAATCCTACTACGACTGTACAATATAGGGAGGCCATGCTATATGGCCGGTACACTTTTCTTATAAAATAAAAAACTGAAGATTTTGATAGAAGGAATATTTGTGAATGATATATTTATATCATCATGTATTTTCAATTAATCTCCCTGAAGGGACAACTATTTTTAGTATATTGATATGTGAAGCATTAATATGACACACAGTTGTTTGCGTAGGGCCGGTCTCTGGTCTGTAGATTTGTTGCCTCTCCCCTGTGCCGCCGCTGTACCCTGAGCGCGTCAGTGCTTGCTGCCTTCGTTGTGTAGCCGAAAGGGCTGTGTCTTTTCCGGGGTTAATTGGAAGCTGTTCGTCTGTAAGTTCGGCAGACCGAGTAAGGGTTGAGGCTAGTCGCTGGCTGTTTCTTCTGAATTCGGCTGAGCTGGTGAGCACGAGGCCGTGTGCTTAGTCAAGCACCTGGACTTGATAACAACGTCTTCGAGAGGGGGTAGGACAGGATGAGACCGGGGGGCCCCGTGCGATGTGTATAAAGCCAATTACAAATATATGCTATATAATAACAAATAATCTATACAAAATAATACTAATGTAAATCCAACAACGACGTTTCGGCTCGTCGAGCAATTCTCAAGTCTAAAAACAATTTTTCAATTCACTGTCATATTTAATATTCTTTAGTTAACTTTTTATGCATGGTTATTTGTATAAATATTGACATATTTAAAAAAAAAAATACATATTTTAAAATACCAAAATTTTTATAATTAACTATCATGTACTTGTCCATTTATTTCTTATGTAAAATAGATGCGTCTTCTAGTACTCGTCACATCTATTTTTAATTATTATTTACTTTATTGCTATAACATTTATTCTTAATAATATAATCATATAATAATGAATTGTCATATTAAGTGACAGCCCAGAAGTTGATGATATTATAGGAGTGGGAAAGGTTATTTTTATAATTAAATCAATAAAATTTTCAAGGGGATAAATTAATAATAAAATTTATAATATCCAGGAAAAACGTTTTATTTCACTCTTATACAATTATTTCATGCTTTAATTCATTCAAACTTCACGACGACGTTTCGAGCAATTTTGCCCATTTTCAAGTCGAAGATTTATATCATTATTATATAATCCATAGAATTATACTTTATTATATAATTATTGTAACATTTATCTCCTCAAATTATAAAATTCAAAAATTATTTGTGAAGTGTCAATTCTAAAACAACTGTGGACAGGCAAACATTAAAATTCATTTTTAATTTACTCAAACGCTATTAATTTTCGTCCGTTTAAATGCAACAGCCTAATGTCGACTGATTATTTTTTATAATATACATACACACACACACACACACACACACACACATATATATATATATATATATATATATATATATATAATATATATATATATATATATATATGCTTATTAATATTATTTTCATTATGAAGGATTTTAGCGTTTTTAAAATAAAATTCGTGTTTGGTTTGCATAGCATGCTGAGGAAACCCAGTACCTAATTTAATTTTTGTGATTTTTGAATTACGGTTTTGTTTATGTTGCTTAAGTGTTTTTTCAAACCACTGTGATGTTTGTCTAAAATATAATTTATTGTTATAATTTTTACAATTTATTTTATAAACAATGTTAGTTAATTTATCAGTAGGTACTTCATCGTTTGTGTGGGTGTGTGTGTGTGTGTGTGTGTGTGTGTGTGTGTGTGTGTGTGTGTGTGTGTGTGTGTGTGTGTGTGTGTGTGTGTGTGTGTGTGTGTGTGTTTAAAGTATATAATTAATGTATATACGTGTTATACAGCTTATACAAGCTCATTATTTTTTCCCTCTTGTGTCAATATTTATTTTAAAACTATTGGGCCCGTGCCAAAAATTCGCACAGCATATTGTTATCAAATGCCAAATTAATAAGAAAATAAAATGATGCAACGTATCAAAAGATAAAGAAATCAATTGTTACTTTATCGATAAATATAATCGACTAAGGAAACAAAAATTAATTGAAATCTTCATTTTTGTTTGGAACCAACATATTTACAATTTCAATAAGCTGTATCTTTGCGAAAAATTGTCCGATTTCAATGATTTGTTTTTTCCTTTTGTAGAAAATTTAGTAATGTTTTATATAATCATGGGAATAACCAAGGCAAAAGTGTGTAATTATTTAGTTATTCGCAAATAAAGTTTCTTTTCTTTCATAACTTGTTTGCCTGAATTTTCGGGGTGATTGGTCTATTTTGTCCGCCTGAAGGAGAAGGAAACATTCGAAATTGGTGGCTCAATCTTGAGATTTGTGGAAGAATTAATGATGATATGGCTCGCCGATCAAACATACCATCGATAAATAATATAAACTCCTCCTATCTCGATCATAGAGACATCAAGTCGACGAAATGAGACATGTATCCAATGACAGTACTACAATTAACGTCAGGTTGTGTGGATGCGAACCCCATGCCTTGCTTTATATCGAAAACAGTACGATTTTGGGCTTAAAAACGCAGGATCCGATATCCGGGTCTTGCTGTACGCATCAAAATCTTCACGGTCCAATTTGTCCCGCATCGATCTACAGATCTGCCACCGTTCCAGTATTGAAGCCTAGCAAAATGTTTGTATTAACTTTATTTATTTTAGAAAGAAAAACAAAAGTGGAGAATACGATTCGCTAACCCACAATGAAATTCTGAATCCAACAGTACCCCTTGTATTCATGGTATTCAAGCATGGTAGGTGCTTATATTTGGTACAAAACCGATTACGAGCCTTACTGAAATAATATATGTGGGGATTAATTTAAAAAAAAAAACAAATGTATTTTCTTTTATTTATTGGAGAATTGGAGCTCATACATTCGAGGAGATATATTTTTTTTTTATCCTAAGCTGAGATTATATTTTATCATTTTTCCTTTAAATTATTAAAGACTAGATGCCCATCCATTAGAGGAGCTTAACTTTTATTTCGTTTTCCTTTCTATGTTTTTCTTTTTTATTTAACAATCAATTATTCTGAATCATTTCTCATTTGTTATGTATATAAGTATTTTGTATATAGTTTCTTTTGTTTCTTCTTGTATATATTCTTAGTTTACTTTGTTTTTTTTCTTTTTTATTCATATAATTTAACTGATCTTCTTGCCAAAAGATTGTGTGTATCCTTCTTCTCCTCACTTCCTGGGCATTTACCTCCATCGGCTCAACCCTCTGTGAGCCTCTTCTGGAATAAATGTACGGGCATTGCCTCGCAATGTGTCCCTCAGTCCCACACTCAAAACATTTCGTGCGGGGGACACTGTGCCACCAGGTGTCCACTCTTTCCACAACCGTGGCATTTCCTGTCCTCTCTCCGCTGCCTACCTCTTGCTCTACCCTGCTCTGGTCTCCGTTCGGCTCCGGTAGTCTTTTCTCTCCCGTTGTGTGAGGGCTCTCTCCTTCTCCAGGTCGTTGGTGAACTCCTAGGTCTCCTGTAGATCACTCTATTCCATCCTGGTCCCTCCCCCTCTAACCGAGCTTCTTCATCTCGAGCGCTGGAATCTACCATCTCTTGGGTGCATTCAATAAACGAACGTTCCCGGGGTAGGCCATCTTTCTTCCCCGTTTCCTTCGCCAATTGCACCTTCAGTATGGTGGACAAGAAGGCCATCTTCGCTTCGACCTCCGGGGCTCCAGCTGTCTCCCGCATCTTCTCGGTGACCCGGTTGTAGTGAGCTACTAATGTTGCCGCATACTGTCCGTTGGACTGCTGTGAAGACTTCACCTCGCGAAACATCTGATAGATGTCTTCTTCCGTAGTCCATCTGCCACCACCGTAGGCCTTCTTCAGTCTCTCCTTGACCATTTCCCACGGCGTCTCTTCATCTGCCTGAATGTGGTTCAGGATGCTCCGTTTTACTGCGTTTTACTCCGTGTACCTGCACACCAGGGCCGCCTTAAGGGCCTCCGCATCCCCAGCGTTGACGAGGTTCTCGCCAATCTTCGCATTAATTCTCGCCACGAGCCGATCTCCACCCTTTAAAAAATGGTTGAGCTCACCTATTTCTCCCGTGAAGCGCTCGAGATCGGATATAGCCTCCCTGAGGTCCTGTGCAGTGGCTACCCGGATTTTCATCCACTCTAACGCGTTCGCATGCGCCAAGGTTCCCTGCGGCAACGGAGGGATCTCCGGCGCATTCATGGTAGCCGGCTGTCCTATGGCAAACTCAGGCATGCTCGTAACGGTGATTTAAAAAAAACGTACCTCTGTACTCTCACCTTCCCGGGTTTCGGCACCAGTTAAGCGCTGCGGGCTTCAAACAGTTAAAAAAAAATCCACAAATAACACGCATAAAAAATCCAGGAACCACAAATAACACGCATGAAGTCAGAAACAAGACTGCTTTATTGCTCCTTATAATCTCCTATATATACATTCTGAGTTGTTTACATAAATGCTTTAGGTATTAAAGCTAATACTGTCCCGCTCCGTACCTTAACTTATATACACACACACATACATATATATATATATATATATATATATATATATATATATATATATATATATTATATATATATATATATATATATATATATATATATATTAAAATGTTTTTATAATTTGACCTTTATATATTATAACTTGAGATATCAGTTAATAGGTCATGAAATACACTTCAATAAGTTAAAACAACTTATGTTTATTCATTTTATTCAAACGTTTCGATCTGTATTTTTTAAACATAAATAATGGGATCCTCTTCAGTTTCGGAAAAACCTATCATTGGTATCTCAATCCAAAGTTTTTATTAATGCATTTCCACAATAATACCAATTTTCTCTTACTTTTAATTACTTATAAGGACGTCAGGCTACTGGGAGTCTCAACGCGGCTAAAGCCGTCAACCCCTTCTTATTGTGTACGCTGCATTTGTGAGCATTAAGTCTCCTATATAAGTACTGCGATGTTTCCCGATGTTCTTCCTTCCACAATCGGAGCGTTTTAGTTCATAAATTACATATGATAATTTGTCCCGGCTAGTCCTATCTTTTAGTTTAGAGAAAGGAGCCCCTTTAATGCTATTTCTATATCAATATGATATTCTGATATTGTGCCTGTGAAAAATTATCATTAAATCATCGTAAGATGTAAAATTTAATATTCGGCCGCCATTATGTTTTCATGATACTGCTATGTAATTTCCAGAGCGATATATTTTTGTATCCAAAAAGTTAATGAAATTCTCTTTCTCAATCTCCATAGTGAATTTTATGTGTGGGCCTACATTAAAATATTCCAAAATATCATTTATATGAGCGGTGGGGACACTCAATATTGTATCATTAACATTTTTTTTTTCTTCTCTCTGCCTTGCCTTATAGGCCATACGGGTTGTAGCCGCAGTATGCGTATGCCACTGCTGGCAGTATAGGTCTATTTAATTAAAATTTTGTTAACATTACTATTTATGAGGTGTAATGGTACTGGTACTGGTACTGGTGGGGGGACTTAGTCCGGCAACTAGGCCTATTGGTCCTTTTTGCCAACCCCAAAATTTGACACTACCAGTAGTTGTCTATTGTACCTCTATTCTGCCTCAAACTTTTTTGTTCTTCTATTGAATTTCAAAAGGTTGGACCATTTAATGGAGGCAGCTTTGCATGCTTGGATTCTTTCTGCTCCCAGAAGTCTGTATCTGATTGACGCAAATCGGTCACATTCTGTTACGAAGTGAAGAGCAGTTTCAGGTGCACTTCTGCAGAGATTAAAGAGTTCATCATTCTTCTAAGTCTGCAGTGGCCTGTTAGTACTGCAATGATGAGTCGGATTTCTTTCCTAGTTAGGCCCAGCAGCCAATTTGTTTTGGAGGGAGAGGGGCATTTAATAAATTGCTTCGCTTGTCGAAGCCCAATACATTCCCTCCATTCTTTACCTGTTTTCTTCCAAGTCCAATCAAGGACTTCTTTCCGCTGATGCTTTTTGGATATTCCTATTGCAGGTTCCAGGCCTACAATAGGAGATTCCGCTCCTTACCTTACTAAGTAATCAGCTTTTTCGTTGCCTTTCATTCCCTTGTGATCAGAGACCCACACTAGTTCCACCCTCTTGGAGCAGGCTAGTTTCTCCAACGCCTGTTTACACTCCTGCACTAGTGTGGAGATCACTTTTGGAGACTCCAATGCTTTTAGTGCTGACTAACTATCCGAATAGATAGTAATGCCAGCACTTTCGCAATTGATAACTTCTTACTTAAAACTTTTATTGAGTATTAATACAGTCTGCCACACTGAAGGGCATTGGTACCAGGGCTATACTATTCATTCACACAATATGTACATAAGAAATTTAAAAAAAATAATATATATATATATATATATATATATATATATATATATATATATATATATATATATAGATATATATATAAATAAAAAGATAAAGTAATATACAAGATAAGTAAAACAACAGATCAGCCGAATAATAACAAAAGAAATAAAACACATTCACACCTATGTACAATATTTACATTGGCCCAGGGGACTCCGAATCAAGCTTTGTCCCCCAACTGTGTAAGCCAAAGCAGGACACCAGGAGATCCCAGTGCTTCTCTCCCAGCCGCGTCACTGGTATAGTAAGCCAGTGGAAGCTGTTGGAGGGCACTAGAGCAACATACGCTCAGGACATGAGTGAAGAATCTGGCCAGTGCCAGTACTCTAATATATACATTTTTACAAAAGGTCGCGGGGCACTGCCGTTTTAACCTCCGAGTAGGGTTGTAGGGATGACTGGAGGTAGATAGAGACTGTGCTACAGGATTAGGATGATGAGTGAGATTTTGGTGAAATTTGGAAAATTTGTCTGGGATTAGGTCAAGTACAAATGAGATATTAAGGTAATTGTGTAGGGTTTTATTGGTTACATAAAAGGGAGCATCGACTATTGTTCGGAGAACTTTAGACTGAAAGGATTGAATGCGTATAACTTCTAAACAGGTGACTGCAGAAATTATAGCAAACACCTGTGATAGAAATACCGTAGCATGTTTACCTAGTGGTATGCTTAATTTATATTTAGGTTCTCTATATATACTCCTACACCCGTTAACCTAGTAGTCTTTCCTTGAACCATCAGTAAAACAGGGCAGGTAGTCCTTTTGAGTTTCTACATAACCCTGTACCCAATCTATTATGTTAGGATACAGGTAACTAACTTTACTATCTAGAATAAGGTTTTTGTAAAGTGGCGGAGAGAGATACCGTAAGATAGGTAACTCTTTTTCCACCTTCTTGGCTATTTCTAAGTGCCCGGTGAGTGTCCCTGTGAATTTCCACTGTCTATTATCCTTCATTCTTAAAAATGCCATGGCCGCCTCACTCATTATCTATAGGTGTAGCGGAGTCAATGACAGTAAGATTCCTGCGGAATGCCCAAGTAATGCTAATGCAGGCTATTCTTTGAATCCGACATAGCATTCGCATATGATTGGCCTTATTTAGGGCTACCCACCACACCACGCTTTCGTGTTATATTCTTGATTTATGAGGTGTAGAATTGTTTGTGTGTACAAGCCCATACTTTTCTTTTTCTCCATTCTTCCAAAAAAAAATGTATGAGAGCCATGTCAACTTATACAAGTCGACCATGACTCCCATAGTATTTGCGGTAGCAACTACATCCAAGCCTGTCTTGTCTGCAGCCACCCGTCCTCGTCGCCGCTTCGACCACCACATGCGGACTTTGGTGACACCTATCACCACTTCCTCTGGCGTAGCACACTGCCTTTTCCAATTGGATTTAGCCTAGCGTCCCCCGCCTCAAAGCCGCACACTTGGTGCGCCGTGCAGCGGACGGTCTTCAGCAGGTGCTCCGACACAACTACTGGCTACTGGTCCGATTGCGCCACTCTGTGAGACGTTACCACGCTGGCCTTCTCCTATGACTTCATTTACGATTGGTCATTTGGTTGAATCGGGCCCAGTTGGTGCTGGAGCCTTGGAGCACCCGGGTAGTTACTCTCCTGAGTATCCCCGGAGGTAATCCGAATGAAACCAGTTCACCATAACTCCTCTGGCTCCACACTCCTTTCCATGAAACAGTGATTGTCGAAACAGTCACATGTTCCACTGCGATTCTGAGCCTGTCGGCAACACCTACCATCAGGCTCTCGTTGTCGGAGTAGTACTGCTTCTTGGTCTCATGAACTGAGTCCAGCGTCGGTCTACCACTGACGACCTGGGCATCAAATATGAGTCCAGCACCCTCTTTCATTGCCACTAAATCCGGTTTCCGCAGCCCAGCTGCGGACTGCACACGTGTTTCATACTGAACGTTCCAGCCCTTTGAAGCCAACGCACCTCCTACTATCCTGTAGACTGCATTATGGCGCAAAATGCGGCCACCATGGGTGCGATGGCATTGCTGTACTACATGTGCAGCGGTCTCTCTCACTTGACAACCGGCCCGGCATAGTGTCTGCATGTCATTCCTTCTCGCTCCCCTGATTGTCGGCCAGATCCCGGGTCGGCAGGGATCCGGACTGCACGCGGATATACTGGACGAAGTCTCGGCCAGGTGTTCAATATTGGGGGGCCCGGTACATGCCATATGACCGGGAGCCCTTTTCTTGAGCGATACAAAATAAATAAACGTTTTAGAGAGGAATACTTGTGAATATATATGTAAAATAGCTTACGTACAGTTTGATGAGGGGGCCGGTCTCGCGCCTCCTCTCTCTCTCTCTCTCCGCCGTTCTGGGTCCAGAAATTAGCAGAAGGGCTGTGGTTCTGGAGGTCTGGTCAGAAGATAGGTCGTCAGAAGTCCTTTTTCCTGCTTCGCTCGCTAGCATCTGTTCTTTGGCCGCAGATAAGGCCGTCTTAGAGAGGGGGTAGTGCAAGTTGAGACCGGGGCCCCCCCCGTGTTATTTATATAAGCCACTTAATATAATTTAAAATATTATATACAATAAAATTTGGATGTAAATCCAACAGCCAGGAATCCCTGTGGTCCCGGAGGTAATCCACTGGGTTGAAGCCCTGACACGCTCCGACTCCCTGAGGTCCACTCCGTCTGTAGACGAGTGTAGCCTTTTGTCCCAGTGTGATGCGTAGGCTGAACTACTATCCACTGGGATCCCTTGCTTCCTCAGTGAGCGAGCCGTCGACGTCATTCGTCTCGTCGGACTAGTGCTACTCTTCATAGCGGAAATTTTATTGTAGATGACCATCGGCACCGTTGTCGTGAAACTCGGGATACCAAGGCCTCTACATTTGCCGTGTGCATGGAAATATCCCAGCGAGACGTCTTTGGGCAGTCTCAACCAGTCCCGTACAGCCTTTTTCACCTGCTTATCCAGCTGCTGCAGCCGACCGTAACTCGTCCAAGCACCAACCCATGCATTAGTCTGGGTAGATAATAAGTTCTCAGAATTGCCAGCCGTTGTTGGGGCTTGAGCGGTGCCTTGGAAATACTCCTCAACACCGCCGCCGCATCCAACTCCACGGTCTTGGCGCCTCTGGTGGAAAAATCCACCCCCAGATATCTCCAGTTGGAGACCGCATTTGACTGCGGTATGGGCTTTCCTTGGATCATGAACAGAGTATCGGTCCAGACCTTCACTTTCTTTGTGTGTCCATCGGGGATCAGAGAAAGGGCATGGCACTTAGATGGATTAAATGAGAGCCCGAGTCCGGAGGCGGCCTTCTCTATCCTACTGAGGGTCAGGTTCATACCAGCTACAGAGGAAGTGGTGAGAACAAGGTCATCCGCGAATGCCAAGCATGACGCGTGCCTGTCTCCAATTGGGAACCCCACTTCCTCTGGTATCGACGCAAGTATCTCATCGATACACAAATTAAAAATAAAGGGCGACATTGGGTCGCCCTGCCTGACTCCTCTATTGACCGGGATCCTGCGGGTCGTACTCCCTTCCATCTGTATGAAAGTTCCGGCATCGGCGTATACATTGGCGATATAGTTGATGAACTCGCCTGGGAATCCCCTCGCCTCAAGGATCCGCACGATAGCCCCGTGGTCTAGACTGTCGAAGGCCTTTCTAATGTCGAGTGTGACCAGATGTACCTGCCGTAATGAGGACCTTGCTTCACACAATATGGTGTCTAGGAGAACGATGTTCTCGGCGACACCATCCGCGGGTATGAAGGCCCTCTGTCTGTTATCTAGTATATTAAGCCTAGACAATCTGGTCGCCACAATCTTGTGCAGGTGACGTACAATCACTGATCCAATCGAGATTGGTCTGTAGTCACCTGCGGCCTTAGGACGGTCTGCCTTGGGTATAAACACCGTGCGGGTATCCCTCAACGATTTTGGAAGTCTCCCATTGAGCATCAGAATGTTGAACAACATTGCCTGTATCAATGGTGGAACAGAGTCCCATAGTCGCGCCGACACCTCATCCGGTCCCCCAGCCGAGGTGCTTGCGACCCTCCAAGATTTTACATCGTCGACGGCTATGGCGCTGAAGATTTCCGAGATGCCGATAGGCTCTCCAGTCCTTCTAAGAGGAAGCGGATCGCCTACATCCGGACTATTCTCGAAAATAGGTGCCCAATAATCCTCTAACTCGCCTAATGAATGGGCACCTTTCCTAGGGCTCCCGTCTAGGATCTGTCTCGCCGCCGCCGTACGATTTCTCTTGTAGAGACTCTGAACCCTGGCATAGTCTTCGCGCCTGCGAAGACGCTTACTTTTCGGAGGGCCTCGGCCAGCTGCACTCACTCTTCGAGCACGTTTCGCGGGTCTCTTACACGGAAACACTCTCTTCAACCATCCGTCAAGACCCTGCGTGACATCGGCCCCTTCCACAGCCATCATGGCTATGTCGCGGAGTACACCCGCTTCGAAGTTGACCGTGTCAATTTCATTAATTTGGTCGACGATCACATTTCTGAGATCGTCTAACCATTGCTTATTTGTAACATGCTCGATTATCGTGCGCTCCGTGTCCTCCTCAGCCTCATGGGGGGGCGAGGCTACACGAGGAGGCTCTGCCCTCAAGCGAGCCAGGGCCTGTTCCACCCAGGCTCTATAGTCGGGACGGCGCCTAACGCCTTTCACCGACTCTAATGTTCGCCCCGGAAACATGGGAAGCAATGCTTTATTAAGCGTTGGGCATGTAGCTTGAATCAATTCGGCTTCCCTTGCTGCCATGAGCCTTAATTCCTCTTCACCCCATCGGTGCTTTATTTGAGCGGGCCTGACATTTGCATTTGCCGCTACAGGGTGCTTTGCTCTCATATGAACTCCAAGCCCAATCTTATTCCTGAATGTTCTTGCACACTCAGGGCACTGTTCACCCTCCGCAGGTGCAGCGCGTGGCGCCTCCGTGTCAACCGCCGGGCGCATTGGCTCATCAGGAGGGGCGCCCCGTGGGGCGCTCCTTAAGTTGTAGTTATTATTTTTTACCATGACTCGCGCCTGATGAAAAAAGGGAGTGTGGGCTGGCAACCCACACTCCCTATAAAGCCTCCGCCATTATTTAACCTCTCTCGAATCGAAGGTCGGTAGGCACGTGGCGGGGCTGCCGCCTTGAGAGGGCCTGACTTCGCAGTCAGGGAAGGGACCAGTAATCGGCTAACCTTTCAACCTGGTTCCAGGTCAGGGAGTCCCTGACCAAGGTTACATTTAGCTTCACCCTGACTACCGTCCTGGCTACTGGGCTCTCTAACCGCGACGAGGTGGTAACCCTTAAGAGAGTTTGAAGCTGGTCCTCGAAGTAGCCGCAGTTTGTCTTAACTTTCTTCTCTTTTTCCCAGATGTGTATGGTTTACCTCATTATTCCACCCATGGACGAATTCCCTATAAAGTGGGTAATTCTCTTTTCTCATTAGCTGTGGGAACATGCAGTCTATCAGTGTATACATCCCCGTATCTCTACGGCGCTAAGAAATAAAGTTTGTGGAATTTTTGTACCTTTAGTGATTACTTTCCACCTTTTTAAAACTGCTTTTACGGTCACTTCTTTTTTAGAAGTGATTATCAATCAATGCTGCCCGGATTATCAATCAATCAATCAATCAATCAATAATGATCGATGCTCAATTAAAAGTAAGACAAATTTAGTATTATTGTAGAAATGTATGAAAACTTTTGATTTTTATACCAATGATAGGTTTTGTTTTTCCAGAACTGAAAAGGATCCCATTATTTATGTTTTTAAAAAACCAGGGATAGAAACGTTTGAATTAAAGGAATAAACAGAAGTTGTTTTAACTTATTTAACTGTATTTCACGACCTATTGTCCGACTATAATTGATATCATAATTATTATAATATATATATATATATATATATATATATATATATATATATATATATATATATATAAAATATATATTATTTACTGTACGGCAATTAAAACCACAGCTGAAATAAAAATAAAATATAAGGTGTTAGATTTTATCCAATCAAGATTGGTCATTCGTCCCACTGCGAACTGTGGGAAGACTGTGGGAAGTTCCAGCAGGTCATCTACGACACTTCTGTTTGTTTTTTTTTGTGTGTTTTTTTATTATTTTGTATAACACTCAGTAGTGTAAGCAATATATTTGTTTTGTTTTTCCTTTTCTCTATTATTGAGCTGAATTTACAGTTACATATTACTTCTTTATTCCATGTTTTAGAGCCGTTTTATTTTCGTTTTCAATTCTTTATTTTTATATATTGGAAGTTTTTTTTTTTATTTTATATCATACCAAGTTTTTTTTTATTCAGAATAAGTGAAAAATTGATTTCATTTACTTTTCATTATCATTATAGATATACATATAGAAAAGTAAATGTTTTTATCCAAGTATCGTTTTCGTTTCAATCTTTATTATTAAATATTTTTATTTAAAAAGTTGTTATCAAATATCTTAGTTAAGCTTCATTTGAAGTTTTCAATAAAACCTTGAGAGAGCTTAACACAATTAAACAATTAATATCCTTTGAGTACTGTAATATATAGATATAGTTATATATATTTAAATGTTTTATAAATAATGATTTTATGATTAATCTTTTTTTTTTTTTTTGAAAGAAAATAACTTTTGAAAATGGCTTCAAAACGTAAATTAATAATTTTTGATAAAAATATTTTTAATTAAAAAATTAAAATGTGTGAAATTAAAAGTTTTTTTATATATAAACTTAATCGTGCAGTATATTAAATATAACAAATTTTAAAATTATGATATTTAGATTAACCAAAACACTGAGGTCAAATATATGACATAATCAAATAAGAAGCTAGTGCTCAGGCCCAGACACAATTGAGTTGTCTGCCACTGCCTCTTAGTCAACTATAAATATTAACCTTTTGTTTCAGTCTAGCCTGTTCGGTCTTAGTGAACAGATCGTGTCTGTACTTCAATTAGTTTTATTCTTAACTTCCAAGTTTCATTGAGTTTTAAATTACTAAAATATCTAGTTAGTATATTGAAGTATCAGTTTCTAAAATTTCGTCAAATTCGGACGATTGACTTCGAAGTTATTTGAAATCTTAACTTAGACGAGAAGGCAGCCATTGGAGGAGCGACCAGAGCTGATGCCGTGGAGGGGATTCCCATTGACAAGAACTCTGATGGTAAACAATTGCTAATACCAACTGCTGGTTTGCAAAGCTGCAGGATTACGACGACCCCCTGGTAAACAGTCTACATTCTGGTATATTAAGCAAACATAGTCTCATCCTTTGTTGTGACGGCCGGACCGGCTGGACTATTAATATATCATATCTTTGGTAGAATATTTAAATATACAATAGTAAAATTAAATAGAATTCTATTAAACACTGTTGTATTACGCGCTTTTTAATATTTTTGTATTCTATTTTTACGGATCGGTGCTACCTTCGTTAATAATCTTGGTAATTGTCTATTTGTTAAAATTACACTTTTTAACAAACGTCGTCATATTTTTTTTTATCTTTTTAACCACGCAGGACAACTTAGAATAGATTAAATCTATTTAAAGCATTGTTTTAACCTCTATTTATTCTTTAGTCTATTGTTTCAGCTAGTAAATATTACTTTTTACTTGACATTTGTAGAATTTATCTCGACAAACACATAGTGCGAAACAAGTCTTGTTTGTTATTGTTAATAATTAAACTTAGAACTATTATTACATTTATGTTTCTTTAACTACTGGTTATATTGTTTTATCGCATATGGTTATATATTTTTATCTCGTCGTGTATAGTTAAAAAAAATGTATTATTGTTGGTTTTAAATCTATTGAGTGATCCAGAATTATTATTATTTTTTACATTTCGAATTAACTATATAGTTAATTGTTATTTATTTAATTATTGTCTTTTTATTATTTTATTTTATTTTATTGTATTTATATATTTCTTTTTTTTTTTTTTTTTTTTTTTTTTTTTTTTTTTTTTTGTGTTTGTCTATCTATTTATCATTAAATTATTGTTCTTTCATAAGTGAAATATGGAAGCGAAGAAAGGTCGAATTAGTAACAATTCCAAAAAGATACGGCTTGACACGATCGAACCCAATGAAGTACTGCTACCCACTGAAGAAAGTTTGGAAAATGGAAATGAATTAAGTGATCCTATTGTGATGGATCATGGTTCGTCAGATATAATTAAACAACCGGACACTCACTCTCCTATTAAGCTACATTTGGACTACGCTGGAACGATTAAAGATGTGTATGAGAATCAATCTTTATTATCGAATAAACTCACTGATATTGAAAAAGCTGACCTGGACCCAGTCAAGCTTTTAACTATGGGCGTGGAAAATGAGAGGAAGATTAGAGGAGTTTTGAAAAAGAAAACTAACAGTATTAAACCTGGGGCGGTAAAGGAAATCACAGCGTGTCTGGATGCCTTGTCTTTAATAGTTTCCCACTTAAGCTTAGCATGTACCTTAAAAATGGGTGAGTTGGAAGGGCTTAAAAATCAAATCAAATGTGTTTCAGAAAATGACTCCTTAAATGCTGAAAGTTTAATAAGATTAGAAGAAAATTTATCAGATGTTATTAAAACAAATAATAAAATCTACAGAAATACTAAAAAAATATTAGGTAATGAAAACGCAATAAGTAAGAATGAAATTAGTAACAGCCCAAACGAGTCAATTGATGGACTCATTGGAAATAACGATAGCAATAATACGAACAATTATGCCTCCTGTAAAATACCACTAATAAACGATTTCCGGATGTCCAATGCTATTTCTATTACTCCTGATCCTAATGGAAAATTTAAAGACGTGGAGGAATTTAAATCCCAAATAAAGCTAGCTCTTCAGCCTAAGAGCAAATGTCTACAAATTGATAAAATTTTCAATACCAAACAAACAGGCTTAGTAGTTATAGCGGGGAGAGATTCCGATAAGAAAGCTTTACTTAAAGACCCAGATATATCGAAACTCGGCAAGGTATCCGAAACAATTAAGCTAAGGAATCCACGCGTAATTATAAAAGGCGTACCCAGGAAAGTAGAAGACGCAGAATTTACAATCGTAGAACTGATCGAATGTATCTTGGCTCAAAATGAAGAAATTGAACTAGGCCACCCTGAAGAGTGCAAGCTTGCATTTTACACTGGTAGAAGATCGGAACCGAGAGTCAACATGGTCCTGGAAGTCAGCCCACGCTTAAGAAATATGCTCGTATCCAGAGGACACTTATACTTAAATTTAGATATTTGTAAAGTTGAGGACTTTAAAGATGTGACAAGGTGCTTTCGTTGTCAAAGATTTGGGCATGTGCAGTCTAAGTGTAAGCACGAGGAACGGTGCTGTCACTGTGGTGTTCATGGACATAAAGTAGGGAATTGTCCAAGTTTAGACCAGCCACCAAAATGCGCGAATTGTCAGCTGAAACATAGATCGTCTTTTTTTCGATGCCCAAGTCGGAGTGAGGCAATTAAATGGTTCATGAATCTCACTGACTATGGACGACAACGTTAATCAATGTCCCCGCTGCGACAGGAATTTTGGCACTCGTTCGGGTATGGGTCTTCACATCAAGCGTGCTCACCCCGTCTTCTTCAATGATAATATTAACACGGATCGGAAGAAGGAGCGTTGGACTAGAGAAGAGCTTCAATTACTAGCTCTGAATGAAGCATCACTGATCGCTCAAGGAGGAAATGTAAGGATTCGGGACCTTGTCGGTATGCAACCCGGTAGGTCTATATGGAGTATACGAAAGGCTAGAACAAAAGAACAATACCAGGATCTCCTTCAGAGAGTCATGGAAGGACGTAACGATGAAGCCGCAGATCCTAACCCAGCTGTTGCCATAAATAATGGCACCACGGATAAGCAGGAATTTCTGAAAGCAGCCAGAGACTTATGCCAGGAGATAACTGATCCTAATTCAGTATTGGCTTCACTTTTGGAGATTGCAGAGGAGGAGGAAGACATTTCGGAATCTCTTAACGCATGGCTCGATTCAGTGGTGAATGTGAAAAGCAACATTTCAAATGAATCTGGTGAAAGATCATTGCCCGCTAATTCTACTGTCAGAAGAAGGGAGCAGTTCAAGAAGATTCAAAAATTATGGACAAGAGATAGGAAGAAAGCGGTTTGCGAAGTGTTCAACGGTACCACAGCCCGTAACAAGCACAATATTGAGCAACTCGAATCTTTCTGGAGGCCGCTGATGGAGAGAGCATCATGTCCCAATGTGCCGGATACGCCAATTCCGCATCAGAAGTTGTTTACATTATGGCTGCCAGTTACAGTTGATGAAGTCAAATTAAACGCTATGGACAAAAAATCATCAGCGGGACCCGATGGTATCACTGTAAAGCAGTGGGAATCTGTTGCCCCCTTACATAGGGCCATATTTTATAATATATATCTGTCCAACCCACCCCACTTACCAAAGTTAACTGCGGCCCGGACTATATTCATTCCGAAAACGGATGATCCCGCTGGTCCTTGTGAATATAGACCCATCACAGCTGCTTCAGTCCCTCTTAGACAAATGCACAAGATAATTGCAACTCGTCTAAACGAAATGGATTTGCATCATGTAAACCAGCGAGCGTTTATTGCTTCCGATGGCACTGCAGAAAATATATTCTCATTACAGTCAATAATAGACGACTCTAAAATGAGAAAGAAGGAAATCCATGTAACGTTTATGGATATTGCCAAAGCTTTTGATAATCTGAGCCATAATGCACTTTATAGAATCTTAGAATGGAAGGGTATGCCAGCTGGACTTATTGGTTACATGAAGGGGCTATATAGCAAATGTTATACCCGCATTACAGACAAAAAGCAGCATACGGATCCTATTGTATGCGGAAGAGGTATAAGGCAGGGTGACCCATTATCCCCTAGTCTCTTTAACATGGCAATGGATTGGGTAATCCATTCCCTTCCAGATGGAATAGGCTACGATATGGGAGGAACAATGGTAAACTGCCTGGCATATGCAGACGACCTAGTCTTAATCACATCCTCATCGAAAGGCATGAAAAGATTACTATCGGATGCAGCTGCAGCTATTCAAGATCTGGGAATGGAATCCAACCCAGCCAAATGCTTTAGCTTTTCTCTCGTCAAGGCCGTCAATTCTAATGTTATGAAGGTTGATAACAGATATCATTTCGTAGTAAATGGCGCTAGAATCAAGCAGTTGGGTATCTTGGATTGCTGGAAATACCTAGGAGCGAAATTTTCGTTGAACAACATGAATGCCGAAGGGATTATCGATGAATTATCATTATTGCTGCACAAAACAAACACTGCACCCCTAAAACCTCAACAAAAATTAGTGACTTTGAGAACTTATCTCATCCCGAAATTCATTCATCTCCTCACACTGAGCCCAAGCAAAATGAACGAGTTGAGAAAGTTGGATATCTCAACGAGAGCGGCAATACGTTCCTGGCTGCGACTGCCTCAGGATACCCCTACTCAGTATTTCCATTCTGCTTGTACTGATGGTGGTTTGGGAGTAATGAGCTTTAGCAGTGCTATACCCTCACTCAAGCTCGCGAGGTTACGACGTATGGAGTACTCTGGTTGCCCAGTAGCAAGAGCCGCCTATCATTCCTCCTTTATCACTAAGGAAATGAGAAAACTCACAAGCAACCTCACGAAAATGGGCCTCAACGCGGAAAACACTTCCAGTGAAGAACGAAAGAAAACGCTGTCCATGAAGTTATATCGTAGCGTTGATGGTAAGGCATTAAGGGAGTCAAAAAACTGCCACCCATCAACTCATTGGTTGACAGACTACGCGGCTCCGATAACCGGACGGACCTTCATACAGACGGTAAGAACTCATATAAATGCCCTCGCGACCCGAGTGAGATTATCCAGAGGACGTAGGGCTTTTATGCCGACCCAATGCAGAGCTGGGTGTCCTGCAAGCGAAACTGCCAGCCATATTATTCAACATTGCATTTTGTCTCACGGTGGTAGAGTGCGCCGGCATGATACAATAGTGAACATGTTGGAAATTGCTCTCCAAAAAAAAGGATACAGGGTCACAAAGGAGCAAATGTTTGTTGGTAATAGACGAAGGTGGAAGCCAGACCTGGTGTGCTCAGGACTAAGCGGACACTTCATTATAGATGCACAGGTCGTCGGGGATAACCCTAGCACCACTCACTGGAACAATGTCAAAGCCAATAAATATAGGGACCTAGATTGCAGGATGGCGATCGGGCGTACACTGGGAGTGCCAGGCGTGGACATAAAAGTACTGCCGCTCACAATAACTTGGAGAGGAATATGGTGTCGAAGATCTTTCCAAGACATGGATATGTTGGGAATTCCCAAGAGAACGATGAACGCTATTACAATAAGAGTCCTTAAAGGGTCCCACATGAATTACAGTAATTGGTTCAGGCTGCTTCCTCGTTTATAGCATGATACTCAATGATTATATCGATGTCATAATTTACATTTTTACGTTTTGTTTTATTTATCTTTATTTTTTATTTTATTTATCTATTTATTTATTTCATTTTTATTCGTTTAATTTTATGTTTATTTATTTACTTTTTTTTTTTTTTTTTTTTTTTTATTTATTTATTTTATTTTATTTATTTATTTTTATTTTTTTTTTTATTTATTTATTTATTTTTTTTTATTTATTTAGATATGTACTATAGTACTACTTTTTTATGACTTATATTGCGGAGGGATTGCTACCTCCGTGGTTTTTAAAATTACTTTATATATAGTGTGTATTTTATGTATGTATATGAATGTATGTATATTTTTCTTTTATACTTTTATCGACGCAGCTGCTTTTTGTATGTAAATGCAATGCTCAGTATATTATAACTTAATATTAGTATGTTTTCTTTTTTTTTATATATGATTCTTGGATTCCAATATCCAAGATAAAACGTTACGATGGTGAAGGTAGCACCAAATTGAATTGGAAATTGAGAAAGGTCTGGAGTTTTGTTACTTCGAAAAATGTATTAACTATGTATGAACTACCAAATAAATAAATGATTTATTGTCATAAATAAATACATTTATAATTTCAACTAATTAAATTTAATGGTCAATACTTTCAAGGTTAGACAACGCAGTGAATCATGCGCTTATACCTGTTTATGAATTCTGATATTCTTGCCAAGATTTGCCTCAGCCGATATATCCAAAACCCTATGACTCAATACTGCGAATGGTAAAGATGGTAGTGAAGGAAGAAATAAGAAAAGCACATTTCGGCAAAGGGGAAGGGAAACGTTATGAGAGGTTGAAGAATAATCCGATTCCAGCTGAGCTGCCGAAAAGAGATGCAGTTGCCTTCTTCCGCCTGGCCACTGGTCACGACTATCTGCAGAGTCATCTCCACAAGATAGGCGAAGCTGAGGATCCTTGCTGTAAATTGTGTCATCAAGGAACAATGGATGCAGACCATCTAGACACATGTCCTGCCTTGAGGGACATAAGAGAAAAAATATTTTCAAATATTTATATCAGAAAGTCTAAATTATACTGGACAGCAAGATGTCGGAAGGCCAAATAACCAAAGACTGGCATACGAGAAAAAAAAAAAAAACACTTCTTTATGAATTTATGAATAATTTTTAGTTTTTTAAATTTGTTTATGAATAATTAACATTAGCTGTCTTTCGGTTAGTGAAGTCTATGCATAACTCGACGATATTACTAAGCGAACGAAAAAACTACTTCCTAGTGGGAAGTAGATAGACCTCCTCGTATACCAACCCGATGTCAAGCAGTCGATGGTAGGGGAGGGGATTGATATGCATATCGATCCAAATCGATGAATACCAAAGTCCCTCAGAAGTGGTGAAAAAAATGGCGCTAGGCCAGCGAAATTGAGTTGAGCTGTAGCAAATGGTGAGGTGGGGATACTTGGATTTTCTACTTCTCTGCTGAAAATCGGCCGATTGTTTGTACGAACTCTTGAGGTCTACCAGTCCTATAAATATATCCCTCTACTTACGAGACACCCTGTATATAAAGATATATATTTTTTCGGTTGGTGCTATAGACCTTGTACATCTTTGACCGCGACATGTGGTCTTTTAGATCACATCCCGATTCCTGATTTAAGTACACGGCATTAGCGGATCCAGGATTTAATTTGGGGTTGGGGCTTCAGCCCGAAATCTTTTTTTTTTCATAAAAATAGCGATAATTACTTTGGAAAAAAAGAAATAAACTAACTACCTGTATGAAATGGTGTTTAAGTGATTCCTAAAGCCCTTTTAATATTAATCATACGAACAATAATACTTTAAGAGATACTTTTTTAATATTTTTTTTCGATAAAACATGGTTATATTTTGCCATTTTGGGTTGCTTCAGCCCGAAAGCCCCCCCCCCACGTAGATCCGCCCGTGGTACACGGAATGGTTAGGGGTGGTTAAATATATATATATATATATATAGGTACTATACTCAGTAGGTATTTAATTATTAATCTAAGGTGTAGATTAAATAAATATATCAATTTATAAATAAATAGATATACTTAAAAAAATATATAGCATTTCCAAGTCAATTTCAACCTTTTCCAAGTCAAATTCAACCTTTTCCAAATCAAATTAAACTTTTTTCAAGTCAAATTCAACCTTTTCCATTTCAAATTAAACCTTTTCCATTTCAAATTCAAACTTTTTTTATTTATTTAATTATCTTTAATTTTTTGATGTGTGGGTCTGTTATCGTATGAGTGGTTTTTGAAAATAACCTCCATTTTAAGATAACGTGACTGCGTTTCGAATTATTTATGTTTTTTCATTTATTCGATATAAGGGTGTACCTTATGTTTCCGGAGCTGTAGATTATGAAAATGACCTCCATTTTATGGTTACGCCGCTGCGTTTTGACTTATTTAAGTTTTTAGAATTTATCCAATATAAAGGTATAACTTTTGTGTTTCCGAAGCCGTAGATTTTGAAAACTACCTCCATTTTAAGATTAGGCCACCGCGTTTCGACTCATTTGAGTTTTTTTGATTTTTTTTTCATGGAAACGCCACTATGAGGACATTTTCTCAAGCAATGATGCTGACAATAATTTGGATATGTGTGAAACTCCTCTACAAGAATTTGACGAGATAATCTGGGAGAAAGAGGTCGAAAGTGCAGTAGAAAAACTAAAGAATGGTGAAGCGGCTGGTAGGGATAGTATTATGCCAGAATTTATTAAATACGGGAGACCTGAACTGATAAAAGCCCTACAGTGTCTCTTTCAAGAATTACTGACTAAAAAAGTTATTCTAGAGGATTGGAAATATAATGTTATTGTACCAGTACATAAGAAAGGAAATATTAGCGAATGTGTAAATTACAGACCTATTTGTCTTTCACAGGTTGTATATAAGATATATACGTCAATACTGCAGAAGAAACTTAGAGCAATGGTGGAGGAAAATAGAAGAGGAGCAAGCTGCTTTCAGGCCTCACCGTCAAACCTAAGACCACAAATATTCTTTAAGAACAATAATCGATAAGGCTTGGGAACGGAACAGAAATGTATTCCTCACATTCCTAGACATAAAGGCTGTATTCGATTCCGTCCCTAGACAAGAACTATCGAAGGTCCTGATGGACAAAAATATCCCAAGAGGTTTGATAGATGCTATACGGTCCACGTATCAGGACTCAAAAGTCATAGTTAGAATAAATGGAATAGAGTCCGATATTTTTGCCATGAGTAAAGGTGTTAAGCAAGGAGCCAGCTTGAGCCCCCTTCTGTTCATTATATATATATATGGACGAAATCTTAAAGATTTGCAAACGACGAACAGCGAGAAACGGTTGAAGGAAAATGGAACATGAGGACGATATTGACGCAAGTAATGGTCTTTGCAGATGACATCGTTCTCATACCAGACAGGGAGGTAGAGAGGAATTTAAAAATGCATATTTTTAAAGCGGTATATCTACCAACCCTTATATATGGGAGTGAAAGTTTGGTCCCATTAACCAAACACCTTAGCAGAGTTACTGCTTGTGAAATGAAATATCTTCGAAAGGTAGCCGGCAGAACCAGGAGTGACCGGAACAGGAATGAAAAAACAAGAGACGACCTAGGCACTGTCTCACTAAAGAATTCAATAGAAAAGAGGCAGCCGAGATGGTTCGGCCATGTATGCCGAATGAATGAAGACCGGGACCCATGAAAATTCATGGAGGCGAGACCTGTAGGAAAGCGCCCAAGAGGAAGACCCAGATTGTCTTGGATGGAGTACATCTCCCAGATCGGGCAGAAAAGAGGTATGAGGATAGGGGATATGAGGGCTCTAGCTCGGGTTGGGATGCATGGATCGAGGCACCTCCACGCTGAAAGGCACAAATGAGGTAGAGAAAGAAGAAGAAGAAGAAGGGATTTTTTTCATATGAGGGTGTATTCTTATGTTTCCGGAGCCCTATATTTTGAAAATGGCCTCCATTTTAAGATTACGCCACTCCGTTTCGACTTATTTAAGTTTTTTTGATTTATTCGATGTAAGGGTGTATTTTTATGTTTCCGGAACTGTAGATTTTGAAAATGACATCCATTTTAAGATTACGCCGCTGCGTTTTGATTTATTTAAGTTTTTCGATTTTATCCAATTTAAAGGTCTACTTTAATGTTTTCAGAACCGTAGATTCCGATAATGACCTTTATTTTATGATTATGCCACTGCGTTTCAACTTATTTAAGTTTATGGAATTTATCAAATATAAAGGTCTACTTTTATGTTTCTGGAGCAGCAGATTTCCTCGATTTTGTAAATGACCCCATTTCAAGTTTATGCCACTGTGTTTTGATTATAAAGGTTTTTTTTTTTTTTTACTTTTTCGGTATAAGGATCTACTTATATGTTATCGGAGACGTATTGAAATTTTCTAATCTTTAATATTTAAATTTATCTAATATTTAATCTCCATTTTATGATTAAGCCGCTGCATCTCGATTAATTAGCCTTCATTTGAGATTTTTTCAATACAAAGTTTCATCATATGTTTTCGAGTATGAATAAATAAATAAATAAATACTATGAAGCTAAAGTTAAATTAACCACAGAATACAAACTAAAAAGCCGAAAAGCAACTGGTAATAAATTTAACCTACCATATTCAGATTTTTCTGATAATTGTTCGAAATCTTATTATTTTGTTACAGCAGACCACAACATTAAAAAAGATAACTAAAATTAAATTAAAATGAGAAATACATGTTTTATATTTCGATTAGATATTTTATTTATTTATTGAAAAATAAATTAATCCTTCGTATTTTGTTTTTTATTCGAAGGAAAAATCAAAAACACTTAGAAAAACCGAAACACAGTGGCCTAATCTTAAAATGTAAGTCGTTAAAAAAACTAAGGCTCCGGCATCATAAAAGTAGACCTTTAAATTCGATAAATTCGAAAAACTTGAATAAGTCGAAACGCAGTGGCGTAATCTTAAAATGGAGGTCGTTTTCAAAATCTACGGCTCCGGAAACATAAGAATACACTCTTTATATGATAAAAATTCGAAATACTTAAAGAAATCGTAACTTTGTGGCCTGATCATAAAATGGAGCTTACTTTCATGATTTACGGCTCGGAAAACAGAAGAATACACCCTTATATCGAATAAATAAAAAAAACTTAAATAAGTCGAAACGCAGTGGCGTAATCATATAATGGAGGTTATTTTTAAAACTAGGTACAGTACAACATTACATAGTCCCTAATAAATCCGAATAGGTACAATAAATCGATTTCTGTAAGTGAAAATTCTACTTAGGAGAGCATAATGATAGACTTTCATATTGGAGGGAGGGAGGGGATGGCCATTATTTAAAAAAAAATATAAAATTTACAAAAAATTAAAACATTAATTTGAAATGAAAACGGTTGAATTTGAATTGGAAAAGATTTAATTTGAAATGGAAATGGTTGAATTTGACTTGGAAAAAGTTTAATTTGATCTGGAAAAGGTTGAATTTGACTTGGAAAAGGTTGAATTTGACTTGGAAAAGGTTGAATTTGACTTGGAAATAATTGAATATGACATAGAAATATTACACTGAAAAAATCTAAAATGTTAAAATAAATGGATATGCAACCGCGTTATTTTTTTATATATATATATATATATATATATATATATATATATATATATATATATATATATATATATATATATATATATTTGGATTTTTCTAAAGCTATGCCTTCGATAATATAGTAAGTGGCCTTCATTTCGAAAAAAAATCGAAAATTGACAAAAATTCGAAAGTTGAATTTGAAATGGAAAAGGTTGAATTTGACTTGGAAAAGGTTGAATTTGAAATGGAAAAGGTTGAATTTGACTTGGAAAAAGTTTAATTTGATCTGGAAAAGGTTGAATTTGACTTGGAAATAATTGAATACGACATAGAAATATTACACTGAAAAAATCTAAAATGTTAAAATAAATGGATATGCAACCGCGTTATCAATTTTTTTTTTTTTTTTTGTATTTTTCAAAAGCTATGCCTTCCATAGTGTAGTAAGTGGCCTTCATTTCGAAAAAAAAATCGAAAATTGACAAAAATTCACAAGAATTTGAAATGGAAAAGGTTTAATTTGAAATGGAAAAGGTTGAATTTGACTTGGAAAATGTTGAATTTAAAATGGAAAAGGTTTAATTTGACTTGGAAAAGGTTGAATTTGATTTGGAAAAGGTTGAAATTGACTTGGAAATGCTATATTTCAATCTGAATTAATAAAAAATATTAATTAATTTTAAATAAGTATGCGTCGTTTTCCTGTATATTATTATTCTTCCACGACCGGTTTTGTTTATCAGACTTTCATCAGGCTGATTTGCGAACCAGGTTGATTGTCTTCCTGTCTTTCTGATCAACTAAAGACTAAACAAAATCTATATAGATAAGTATCAATTCTGTTTCGGTATTAGAATGTTAATAGAATATCAATAATATTTTTTTTTTAAATAAATAAATAAAAATGACAAGTGGCATTCAAATGCCGAGAAGTCAGCTGCAACGAGAAATGCACTTATTCCTGATAGGAGCCTGGGGGTTGGATCGATGCAGCTAACGCCTACTACACGCCACTGACAACAACCTTATTAGCAGTTTTAGAATAAATTATCATCTGATGCCCTAACTTGTTTATTCACGCATCCTATCAATTCCGTCATAGAGGATTAATGATTTAGTGAAACGAATTATTTAGACGTTTGACTACCTTACATAGGGGATTATTAAATTTTCAATCTTTCACATGTTCCCCAATCTAATACATACATTGTGACCGTTTTTGAAGCTGTTGTTCAGGTCATTTTAAGGAACATGGTTCAAACGTCAATAAATGTTTCTTAACGACAACCTATAATTTTCTAAACGACCATAACTTTCGCGTTTACACACTAAGATAAAATAAACAATAAATCATTAATTACCAAGGAGTCGATTGATATTTTAATATAGGAGTGTCCGTCCCCCCAAAGTCGAAGGCGCATAAACCTTCTCCCACCTCTTCCAAAATATTTTGTTTCTCTCCTCTCCTTAAAACACTGCAAGTAAAAGTGGGATTTAAAAAATCATAGGTTATATATAATTATACAACCTGCAGACAATCAAATATTTTGGTTTGAAATTTTTCATTTAGAATGTTCATAATTCCCTTGAAATGTGCTCCCCTCAAAATTTCTGATGTCGCAACTCGCGCCATGAAACCCCCTTTGTGGGCACCTCTATTTTAATGATACTAAGAATTAATAGCCCTAATAGGTCTTTTAATATTTTGGATATTTAATGTTTATAATTAATGGACGTAACCTTTTAATTACATCGATATACAAACCGATTAATAAAAATATGATATTGATTTTTTTATTTATTTATAATATTTACAACTGTACTAATAAATAAAATACATTTAGTAAATTTGATAACAGAAAATAATAACATGAAATCACTTGTTGAGAAACTACTCACTGGTAGCACTCTAAAAACAAAATATATTTACAATAAGGGATCTCTAGGCCATCTTCTTTTCAGACGCATCGGAGGGTTATCAGGGATAGAAGAGGAAGCAGGGTTAGAGACGAGAGGATTCGGATAGTTCTGAAGTTTATTATGGATGGATTGGTATCTGGATTGGGCCAAATCGGAAACATAAGGGACATTAAGGCCATTATGGATTATTTTATTGGTGACAAAGTAAGGAGCATTAAGGATTTTCCGAAGGATTTTGGATTGTAAGGATTGGATACGAGAGGAATTCGATGGCTTAGTGGAGCCCCAAAGCTCAACTCCGTAAGTCCAAATAGGTCTTATTGTAGTCAAGTATATGAGTCTTTTGTAATTAACTGGAAGCTTAGAGCGCTTGTCTAGTAAGTGTTGGAGTAGTCGGAAACGTCGAGCTGTTTCTTGTCGTTTCAGTCTGGTATGATGATTCCAAGTTAGACGTTTGTTCTAGTGAAGTCCAAGGTATCGGATTTGTTCAACAGGGACAAGTGGGGTATTATTAAAGGATACTGTGGGACATGAGGTCATAGGTTTACGTCATATTAAAATTTAAACATAAAAACCAAGACACATATTATATTCAAATGTATATTTTAAAAAATTCAAAAGAAACTTAATTTATACTGAAAATATTTAATTCTCTCTAAACAGAAATAAATAAAATGTTTTCTACAATAGGACATATTTGATGTAGATCTCAAAAATTTGCCTAATAAATCTCAATTTAATTAATATGAACTTGAAGCTTATTAAACGAAGAAGTTTTTCTAAAATTGTGGTATCTGTAGTACAGTTGGATAATGTTAAAAAAATCGGATTATATATAACTTAGCCTAGTTTAGCCGCTCATTATTCCTCTTTAAATGGTTTTAACAATGACAAGCTCTATTTTTTTATAAGAAAATTTTATCTAGTTAACATTGAAATAATTGTCAATTTCTTAAATTAAATATTTCTTTAGTTATCGCTTCCTATTTATCAAAAAGCATGACTTACTTAAACAAACACTAAACTTGGATTTCCTTATTTTCTGCTAAGAATTGGTCCATTGTTTATATGAATTTTTTTGTAGACTTCGAGGTCTGCTATCACTCCTATGAAAATTTCCTTCTATTTACAAGACACCCTGTATATATTTACACTAGTGGGTATCCCCTCTCCTACTATCAGCGGACCAACCGCCGTTATACTAATTGTACAATTGTCTGTTTAATTTCTTATGAAAATACTTCTCGTTCTTAAAATTTATAACTGCAATTTACATGTATTCTGGAGTTCAGATTGTATTATTTTTTATCGACATAAACTAAACGAAACCAAATTGTGGGAGAGCCTGAGAATGAATCTTAATTTCATTGCAACGCTGCCTAGGGGTAACACCGCTTAGGCGGGGAGACTGCGCCAGGATCCTCGTATTTGTACGAGTTTAGGACGTATTGTACGAGGTACGAGGATAGACCAACCTCGTAGCTCTTACATTATTTTCGCTGACGTATGCAAAGTTATATTTTTATGAATGAAGTTTAGATTTGTTTTACAGTTATTTTCACTGTGTTATTATTTATATCAATATGTAATATTTAACTTATGTTGCTTTGTAGACAAATAAATTGCATTTATATCTACTTTAATTAGAGTTGTATATTATTTCCATAATAAAGCTGTGATTATATGTATGTATTTTTTTTAAATTTCCTAGAGAACAAAATAAAATAAAAAAATTGTTACTGTAATATTTAAAAAAAATGTTGATTTTTATCTAGTATAAAATACAATAAGAATATCCATTATTTCCTTCATAAAATTACGATTGTTACATAATTCATTTAAATAGTATATTTAAATTTAAGCAATATTAATAATAATATATTTAAATAAGTAAGCAGAATAAAAATAATAATTTAATAATAACGAATTAATATTTTTTATTTTGAATTATATGTTACCTTGGTTCGATGAAGTCATAATAATGTGTTTATTTTCAATAATGATAGGAATTTGTATCCTTTAAAATGTTCATTTTTCTATTTTTATAATTTATGTATAAATCTATACTATATTTCGCACCTTATTGACAATTTGTATCATTATATAATTTTTAACCATAATAAGAGATAAATAATTCTGGGAATAACTAGTGTGGTGTCTTAATGTTACAATTAAAACATATGACTTAATTGAACAAAAGTTTTGTTATTGAAAGCATTTGAATTGCGCTTTGTGCTTTTAAAAATAATATTGTTAATAAATATGATTTGCATTTTTCTTTTATTTTGTGCGCAAGATTAACAATATATATATACCAGATTTTTTTTTAATATTGCTAATAAAGGAAAAACGATTCAAATTTAATATCAATGGGACAAGTAATTTACCCCGGTCAGCGGATTAAAGCTTCTCGATCGTTAAAATAACTCTGTTTCCCTCAGGGGATATTTTAAATTATTCATGATAACATCCAATAGAGACCAAGCTTAACTTCACAGAGCCTTAGGTTTCATATTGAGAAAGATAGCTTTGACGGTTTTAAGAAATAGTTTCAAAGGAGATAGTCGGATTTGAACCAGCGAACTGTAAATATATAAAAAAAATAGATAGAGAAACACAAAGACTTAGAGAGAAAAACGTTTAATCTAGAACGAGAAAAATGTGCTTATTGATATAGATGAACAGGTGTCAATAAACAAAACATAAGGATTAAACTCCTAATGCAACCACCTGTTAGTTAGCGGTCCTGTAATTAAACGATTTAAGTTACTATTTCGTTGGTATTACCCACCGCGTCAACTGCTGGCAGTTAAGGGCTGCTTTAGTGGAATAGAAAGTAGCCCATTTTCTCTTGTCACTGCTCGCCATCGATACTGCTCCATTATGACCGCTCCCGAAGCAGTAAGGCTAGTGGCAGTACATTGATTAAAGGCTATGTTTTCATGTCAGGGAGGCGGTTGTTTTTTTTTTTCTAACAAAAGCATTTCTCTGTTTCAATTTTTTTTTTTTTTGAAGTCAGGCAAAATTAAATGAAAAATTGCTTATAATTTTAAAAAATCTATAGTAAATCGTTTCTTAATGATTCAAGTAACAAGATTATTTATTACACCAAAAGTATTTTATGGATTTATTAAAATATCGCTAAATTAAATTATTATTATTAGTAGTAAATTATTAAATGAATTCTTTTTTTTTATTATTTTTTTTTTTATAACTGTAAAGTATTACAATCTGTCTCAAGGACATTTATAATAGTGTCCACAGATCACATTCACACTCTATGTACAATAAATAAAATAAATTAAACAGAAAAATAATATATATATACAATGCATAAGAATAAAATAACCTAAAAATAAATGAATAAAAAGAACACATACATACCTGTATACAATATTTACAATTAAATGAATTAATGATAAAAAAATTAAGCTCAGATAAATACTCAAATCCAGATATTGAAAAATCAATTTGTATTTTTTAACTAAAGGGATGATTTACCGGTTACCTATTTATCAAACCGTAAAATATTGTGTGATGTGATTTCATTACAAATATATGAAATTTATAACTGAAATTATCTTATTAATAATGGAATAAAGTTAAAATCAGAGATACATCCTCATTTCTTAAAATAATATTTTTTTTTTCTAACGCAAGGCTTATTTTTTCATTTAAAAATATTACAAGAAACATAATTTTGTAGAAGGTGGGCATTAGTATGTAGATAATCATTAAATTTTTGTAGTACTGACATAACCTAACCTTGTTATTCAACTTTAACTACCAGATAAATTGGCAGGTATTAATTAAATGAGATTTTGAAAATCGAAAACAGTAGAGATGACAACTATAATGCTAAAAACCCTCGAGTCGGACGGCTAAATGTAAGCATTTAGCTATGGTCGATTTTTAAAAATCCCCAAAATTATTTACTGGAATAATTTCAGACCACTTATTACATGACAGATTTAATAAAGTCAGACAGGATTTCGAAAGATTTGTACGATTCTGACGCCTTTAAAAGTCTTAAAAAATGCGAAAACTACATGATTAGTAGTAGGCAAAATACCTGTTAGAATACTTTCAGAGCACAGTAATTTTATTATTACTAATTTTATAAAATCTGATTACATTTTGGAAGCTTTTAACGAATCCGACATGCAAATTTGAAAAGAGTGTCGAAAATTATCTGAGCAGCAGCAGGCAAATTAATTAAAGACATAAATAAAATTTAATATGATTAATTAATAATTTTATGAAAAATAAATGAAAGTTTACTGTTTGAAAGATATCTATGAATCATTCAATCCCTCAATGAAACTTTTTCTGTCTGACATTCATCCCTATATCACTAATTGAAGTTGTTATAATAAATAGTTTTTTAAATGTTATACGACTTACATGAATTACATAGCATAAGAATCCCATAGTCAATAATGAGCTAATAAATAATTTTTTTGACTTCAGGTGCTTATTTTTAAAATTGACTCAATCCAATTTGAGGGCAATATACAAAAAATTACTAGTGATTCCTGCAAGGTACAACAATTAAAATAAAGTAAGAGTTGTTAGTAAGTTGATAAGAGATGTCAGGTACAGGTAACATTTTAATTTTAGGGGTAAGAAATGAGTAAAGAGACATTAATAACTAAGACACCATAACAAAAACAATAATATACAACTGAATATTAAAACTGATAACAATGTTATGTATTTGTGGACTTAATATATAATAATAATAATAATGTCTTATTTATTCTGGGACGAGCCCCTTTAGAATAATACAGAAAGACAAAAGTGTGGCCTAAGGAGCCCCAGAGAAACATAAAAAAGAATATAGAGTAAGTAAATAGTCAAAATAAAAAATTATAAAAGGAATTATAAGTTACTTTCTAATTTAAATCAGTTAATAATAAAAAAATGAAAATAAACATGAAGTAAAAATAATGAAAAACGATCTAATAATTTATATACATATTTACAGTAGTAGCTATTTAAAATTTTATGATGACTGGATGGAAAAGAAATTATTAAACAGTCGGGATTTAAAGGTAGGAAGGGTTTTGGATTGGTGAATGTGGGGAGGGATGGAGTTCCATAGGGTTGAGGATCGAATAATAAAAGATTTATCGAAAGCAGCGATTCGGTGGGCCATTATATATAAATCTGAAGACCGGGAACGGGTATTGCGGGAGTGGACAGAGGATTTAAATTGGAGGAGCTCGAAGATGTATGAAGGACGGCGGGAGTGAATTAATTGGAAAAGGAAGGATGCCAGGAAATACTTACGGCGGTAGGGAGGATAAAGCCAATTCAACTATTCATAGAAACAGGAAACAGGGCGTCTCTTGGGATATCGAAGGTGAATCGTACAAAGCAATTTATCAAATGTTTTAGTTTCGCCTCGAGATCCGCAGAGACGCCCCTATAAACCGCGCAGCAATAGTCGAATTGGGGAAATATTAAAAAGGTGACCAGGAGTCTACAGATTTGAAAAGGAAAAAGGTGTCGCAGGCTATTTAAGTGTTTTAGGGTGGAAAAGGTACGTCGGGAGATATTTGATACATGTTTTTTTTAAGGAAAGGGTTTGATCAAAGATTATTCCATAAATAAATATTATATGATAAAGTACTGGAATAAGAGTAGGAAGGCTGGGTTTTATAAGTTATACTGGAATCTATCTAGTAGTAAGGTTAGTTTCATAGAAAATCGTTTTGACAAAAGTTAGTAAAATATAAGTCTACTACTTACAAAAATTAAGGAAAGGTATTGCGAAAATAATACATTTGTTGAGGAAAATGGGCATAGAACTGATAAATATACTTTTTTAAAGTAATTGTGAAGTTTCCTCATTTTTTTTTAATTTGTTGCTCACTTGACTATTTAAAAGGAATAGTTGGTTTAAAATTATAATCAAGGGATATGAAAAATTATTTAGCTATTTATATATAATGAAAATCAGAAATTTATAATGGTTGTGAGGCCTAGGTAACCTAACCTATCCAGCAGTAGGGTTAGTCTCCCCACTACTTTTACCTCAGTCCCCCCTCCACTTCTCGTGAATGAACCTTTGATTTCCGGATGTTCGGAAATCCGCAGCGCACCACCATCATTACTTCATTCACTACCTTACACGACAATTCGGAACGGCATTAGTGCAATTCTGATTGACCGTGTAGGGTCCCCTTAACAGGGAGGGAAATGAAGTTATTGGAATCTGGTAGGGATAGATTACGAAGTATTTTCCATTTTGATTTGGAATCGGGAGCATTGGAAAGAGCTTTATGGAAGTAGTTGGATTTAGAAAGTTGGATTGTGGATTGGGTTGCATTACGAAGTTTTTTGAAAGACGCATAGTCAGCAGGTAAACGGGTTTTATGGTATCTGCACCTTGCTGAATTCCTTCTCTTTATCATTCCCTTTATTTCAGGAGTCAGCCAAGGTGCAGTGGGACGACATACTTCTGTATTTTTAGAGGAGCATGGATGTCTAATATGGATTGTAGGTTTGATGTAAGGGTGGATATCGTAGGGTCAATGGAGGTGTTCAATATTGGGGGGCCCGGTACATGCCATATCACCGGGAGCCCTTTTCTTGAGAGATACAAAATAAAGAAATGTTCTAGAGAGGAATACTTGTGAATATATATAAAATAGGTTACGTACAGTTTGATGAGGGGGCCGGTCTCGCGCCTTCTCTCTCCCTCTCTCTCCGCCGTTCTGGGTCCAGAAAATAGCCGAAGGGCTGTAGCTCAGGAGGTCTGGTCAGGAGATAGGTCGTAAGCAGTCCTTTTACCAACTTCGCTCGCTAGCATCTGTCCTTTGGCCGCATATAAGGCCGTCTTAGAGAGGGGGTAGTGCAAGTTGAGACCGGGGTCCCCCCGTGTTGTTTGTACAACGATAACTTAAAATACTGTATACAATAAAATTTTGGATGTAAATCCAACAGGAGGTATAGAAAATATATTAACCCATTGGGTAGAATCAAGGTCAAGTTGAAGGGATTCATATAAAATGAGGTTTAAATTGCGATATGATACTATTTTGGGAGTAAATGATTTAGCGGGTAGGTCGTACGAAATTTGGATCAGGTCGTGTGATGATAGAAAGTGTATGGGGTATTGAGAGGAGGAAAGGATTTGAAGGGGTGAGTCAGAGATGTGGAGGTCTAACCAGGTGTCAGAGAACTGCGTGTGATGAGTGGGCGAATAAGGGACAGGATATAGATTGAGAGAAAATATCAGATCGGTGGGGAAGTATTTTTTCGGGAGATTCTGAAAGCATATTTACATTAAAATCGCCGGAGATGATGACATTGGAATAGTTGGAAACCAGATTAACAAGGGAGGATTCAAAAAGATGGTCGAATGATGTACGAGGAGGGCGGTAGACTACAATATATATAATAAAGGAGATGAAACAGTGAAAATTTCAACAAACATATATTCAATGTATGGGAATTCATAGGACGGAGACTGTAAAAGGATTTTGGCCTTAAGACTATCATTTACATATAGTCCGACACCACCTCCCCTGCGATCAGATCTGTCATGACGGAGGAAATAGTAATTGGGAAGGGAAATTTGGGAGGAAGGAATAAAATGTTTCAGCTAGGTTTCAGATACTGCTATTGTGTGATAAAAATTATCTAAGAAATATTTCTGGAATTCATCATAGTGAGCATTAAGGGATTGTGCATTTACGGGATTATGTGATTACGTGACAGGAGTTTAGGATACTAGTCATTATTGTGATGTTCGGAAAGAGAGTTGTATGGAAAAGGATTAAGGATGGAGAATAGGATATAACAATTTCTTAAAAAAAAATTCATTTTAGACATAGCAGCAGAAAGATATAAAAATGAACTAAATGTTGAAGAGAACAAATTAAAATCACTGAAATTCAAATAAAAAATTAAATATAACATTTCTTTTCTAAGTAAGAAAATATACGTATGCCTTTGATTAAAATAAATCAAAAGAATAAAAAAACGATTTGTTAAATAAAATTTCAGAATATTATTACTAGTATGAAAATAGAAAATAAAAAATAATGAAAGAAAAATATTTTGAGTGAGAACAAATAAAATTATTACAAACTTTAGGAAACCTATATAAAAAATTCAACTAAAAATATCTAAATAGCTAGATTTCCCTATAATTACCGCCGGATATCCGTCAAACTGTCTACACCGAACTCTACCCCCACTAAACCAGACGTATTTTATTCTTGTTGTGATCTTTTTTTATCTAGCTAACCAGTAGAGATGCTTATCTGCGGAGGTCATGGTTTCACTCACGTACACTTGATGCGACTCGTTCTCTCCCCAACCTAGATGGCTTGTAGAAAAGTTCCTCTTCATTCTTCTCTGATGCAGTATCTCGTCTCTAATGGTTTGCCTCACAAATCGGGCGATAATAGGTCGTGGGGTCCCTTCCTGCTTGCACTTGAGTCTCATAACGTGATCCAGGTCGTCTGGATTCAATTTGACGCCCAGACCCGCTCCACCATTGATATGGTGGCAGTCACGGTTTCGCCCGGCATCTCGGGAATTCCTCTAATTACTATTGTGCTCTTCAGCAGATTTGGCTCAGTAAAATTTAAGCTGCTTTCGAGATCTGATATTATTGTTTTCGAGGGATAATTTCTCTACATGTTTTTTCTGCTATTCCAGGAGGGTTGCTATTTTTAATAAACGTTATGTGTTTTCAAATGACAGTTGTGACTGTTTGTTGAGAGTGTCTTTAATGTCCTTTAGTCTTCGATGCCCTGAAGCTTGGTTTTCATCTCTCTAACCTCCTCGTCCAGACCCCTCAGTAGTGTAATCATTGTATTATGTTCAGATGCTGGTAATGCACGCGATTGACAATCGGTGCATATCCATTTTTTACTGATTTCCTTGAAGCCTTCTGAGTCTGAGATATCAATTTTCATGCATTTAGTATGGAATAAATTTGTACATTAAGTACAGGCTGATTTAGCCTTATCTTCTCGGCCTACCGATGTACAACACGTTTTGCAATTCACCATTTTAATAACAATTTCTATTAATTTAAATTATCGTAGTTCAAATAGCTAAATAAAAACAATAATATTATTAGCACACCTGTTTGTTTTGCGTGTAGGCTGCTGGAATTTAGGTGATGCCTGATAAGCTGTCCCCACCACTCCAACGCCACCATCTTTGTCACAAACACTTGGTTTTATTAATATTTACGATAATATTAAGTAGGATAAAACTTAATTTTCGCATTATACATTTTTTTATAAACAGTAATAAATATCGGTGTTTTGTTTTTTTAACAGTAATGTTTATAATAACTATTATATTGGTATATTTAGCGAGAGCACACAATTGAGGTCTTGACTGAACGAGTTCTTATCTGAGACAATAAAATATATTGTATTTTGTGCAAAATATATTGTATTTTTATTTAGGAGTTTCCTCAATATAAAGTTTTCTTCAACCAAACTCATTCTTTAGCAAGGCTCTCCATATCTGCCGGTCGATCGCATCCTCCTTCGGCAATCCTCCACCAGCCATACTCTCCACCACTCTATCCTTCCAGCACCACTCTGGGTCTTCCTCTCCTTCTTCTATCCTCTGGCTCCCAATCCTTAATTATCTTTGGTATCCTATTAGTCCCGTTAGATGCTCAGTTTACGCAAAATTTAATGCTCTGCAACTTTGATTCTGTAGGTTTTTATTCTACGGAATTCATTTCCAAATTACATGGCCATTTATAGTAATTTGTCTCAGTTTTTGACAAATTTGGTAAAAATCAGCGTTGGTTGACAGTCGTTTTATACCTTACCACGTAACCAAATTATAAAGTTTGTGTACTCGTTTGACGCAAAATTTAACTTCATTTAATTTACTAAAGAACACATTTTCCGCTTTGATGCATCGTTTAGGAGTAATAAGTGAAAAAAATATCGGCAAAATCTGGCTTTTTTGGCTGTAAAAAGCTTTTCCTTGATTGCCCGCGAAAGCAATTTAGTTTTTTATGTCTTAACCCATATATACAAGTTAAAAAAATAAAAACTTTTCCTAAAATGATCCTAAAATGATTGGCCCATATTCTTTAAATTAGCCGCCATTTTTTAAAGAAGCGGCTCCGGAACGACAAACAAGGTTCTTTTTAACCTTCTCAGAATAACATACACACTCCTAATTTACGATAAAACCTTCGCCTGCGATCAGATCGATTTTTGGGCCCTCCAGGGCTATATTGTCATTAAAAGGCAATTTGTCTCACATGGCCATACCATCTTACTCTTCTTTCTTCTATTACCTCCAGGATAATTTATTTCCAATCTCTCGCTTATAGTAGCATTTCTTAACGTTCCGATCCTTGATAACCTAGAAGATCTCCTTCAACAATCCACTTCAACTGAAAGGAATTTTTTTCTCATATTGTATTTCTATTATTGTAATCCATTTATATATCACTGTTGACTATTTATATTTCAATTCACTTACTAATTCCAATATTTTGTCTTGCTACGTTAATACCCCAGTTTATTGTCCGTGTGAGAGATTATTTTATTTCTGAATAAATGGATTAAAAAAAAATACATTAGCATTTACAATTCGTCATTCACACCACCAAAATGGATCCTTAACTATTTAACATCAACTCATATTTTAATTTAATCTTGTAGCAATTAATAGTACTTCCTTTGTCTATTTTAGCCCTGAAGACCTACAACATAGGTCAAATGAATTTTATACCACATATGTGTGTCTCAACAATCACACACAAAGTGTAAAGAGCAAAGTGTAATTTTAACTTACATTAATGCTACACGAGTTCAATCTCCAAAAGCCTAATAATTGTGGCCATACTGCAAATAATAAATAAATAAATAAACCATACTGGTAATAAAATGCATTCCACAAAAAGATTCAATACAAACGTGCAATAAAGAAATTAAACATATTTCCTTGTAAGCAATTAACACAATGTATTCATAAATAAATAATTTGGATTAATGAATGAAATCAAACATATATATATATATATATATATATATATATATATATATATATATATATTATTGAGGTAACCTTTAATTGCTAAAACTTTATAACGATAAATTAAACTATGCAGAAATATTACAAAACAATAACGAAAGTGCATTACATGGTTAATGAGAGATGGGAAAATTCCCTGAGTCCCGAATATTTTACTCAACTATTGACCACTTCGATTCTAATTTATGTACTCATTTATTCAAGTTCCCGATTTTGAGTATTTTACTCAAATAGCTGACTTGCCCCACTTTGAGTACTTTACTCATGGCCTATTATAAATTGTAATTTCAAGTACCATATGCCTATAGTTAAATATACAAATTATATGTGTTCAATATTGGGGGCCCGGTACCTGCCATATGACCGGGAGCCCTTTTCTTGAGATACACAAAAATAAAGAAATGTTCTATGGAGGAATACTTGTGAATATATATATATGATTTACGTACGGTTTGATGAGGGGGCCGGTCTCGCGCCTTCTCTCTCTCTCTCTCTCGTTCGTCTTAGGTCCTGGAAAGCCGAAGGGCTGTGATTCTGGAGGCCTGGTCAGGAAGTAGCTGTAAGCTGTCCTCTTACTCCCTTCGCTAGCATCTGTCTTTTGGCCGTAGATAAGGCCGTCTTAGAAAGGGGGTAGTGCAAGTTGAGACCGGGGGTCCCCGTGTCTTATTTATTCAAGCAAAAATAAATTCCAAATATTATGCACCTATACAAAATTGTGGATGTAAATCCAACAATATTAATAAATCTTCCATTGTTCTAATTACATAAACATTGTTAAATATAGACTTTTAGTTGTTTAACTCACTACTAATATTTTTTTTTTAAGATTTTTTTTTTTAATAATATCGACATTACAATGACGTTTTGCGTATACGTCTATTTAAATTTTTTATATACAGTTTTATGTGGCTAAAACGCTCTCGCTCAAACTCCACTGGCTTTAGCACTAGTGACGCGGTTGTGAGAGTAGCGCAGGGATCTCTTGTAGTCCTGCTTTTCGTTCTCTGTTGGAGGGAGAAGCCAGGCTTGGGGTTCCCTGCCTAATTGTATACATTGTATATAGGTATGTCTGTGTTTTTATGTTTTTTAATTTACTTATCTTTAGGTTATTTTAATTTTTTTTTATTTTACATAGTTTTTGATTATTATTTTACTTTTGTTAATTTTATATTTTCTGTATATATGGTGTGAATGTGTTCATATATCAATATAACTATTGTCCATGTGACAGATTCTTATATTTCTAAATAAAAAAATAATATACAGTTTTGTAATATGTTTTTAAAGAATTGATTTTTTTAATCTCTATTTTGAGATTGCGACGCTTCGTTTTCACTTATTTGAGTTTTTCGGATTTCTTCTATATAAGGGCCTATTTTTATGTTTTCGGAGCCGCAGTTTTTGAAAACCATGTCCATTTTGAGATTACTCTATTTCGGTTGGTCTAATTTGAGTGTTTCGGACTTCTTTTTATGAAGATCTATTTATCTGTTTTCGGATCCGTATTTTTTAAAATAATGTCCATTTTGACATTATACCACCGCGTTTAGACTTATTTGAGTTTTCGAGTTGGGAGCAGAGAGGGTGTCAACAAAGTATGTCAGATCTGGTTGTTGTTTTCGCCGTATGTCGAGCGGAGGCTTACCGGCTTTGACTCATAGATGACTATCGGTAGGGCTGGAATCGAAAGCACCAGTAGCTTCGTTGAATCAATTGCATTTTGTATAGAATCTAGCACTTTTAAAACGATGCTCGGTGCAGAATTCCGGGCATTACAACCCTAACCCAATTTCGATCTTATTGGCATCATTTATAGGATTAACATACTTATTACAATCAGTCACAATAGCCACCCCAGTTGGTTTTACTGGCCATTTATAAAAGTTTCTAGGAGCGGAGTGATAAATGCTTATATCATTCTTAATAGTATAAAATATTTATAAAATCTAACAAAATATCTTGGTTGGTTATTTCAACCAGATACAATTAAAATTAAATAAAATATTGAAGTCCTAAGCATTATAAGCATTGTTTCATAAAAAAGTGTTGTGGAGATAATTCAGCACCTTGCTAGATAAAACTATTTGTCCCTTTAGAAATGTATTTGCCGCTTTCAAACAGGTAAATGTAATATACATGACTAAAATTTATTAATAATTCATGTCATCTCCGAACTAGAGACATATATTGTTTATTCACATTTCAGGATAGCCAAAAATAGACACATGATAAACCTCTTACTATTTTATAAGTTATTAGAAGCATTGCTCTTTCATTGCTGAGCTTTAATTTGTTTAGAGGGTAAAACATTTGAACTAAAAGCAAAAATCTTACCGTTAAAATTGTTAATGTCTTCTAAACATATTGCAGAAGCATTTGGAAGATAATGCTTTGGAAAAATATTATATAAAATACAAAATACTGCACTGTATTCGAACAGTTCATTTTTCTTCAGCAGGAACTGAAAGGATGTATCAGCTTTTCCGTAAATTAAATATGAAAGACGGTTTCGTTAAGGTAAAATGAAAAACCTTACTCCAAATAATATGAACACAGAAGTGGAGATTACTGTGTCGGTACGTTAGGCTAAATTTTCGTTTGGCTGTCAACTATATCCGGTATCAAGTCTGATCAGTCTGTGGACTATGAGGACAATAAAGGACCTGCACGTGATAATAGCGAAGTTAAACATTATCTTGTGAACAAATAAAACTCCATCAATGAAAGAGCAGTAGGAAACTGGATAAGATTTAGCAAATGGAACTATTTTGAAAAAAATTTCTGTGCACTTGTGTTTCTTGTTCGGAGGATGAAATTTATTTCGGCAATACGTGAAGATTCAGTTTTACAAAACTCTGCACAATGATTGTTGCCATGTTGTCTACTTCTGATGAGTACGTTGAATTCCGTTAGGTAATTTTGCAAGTAACCTCTTCTATAAAATTATATATATATATATATATATATATATATATATATATATATATATATATATATATATATATATATATATATATATTTAAATGCTTCGATAAGATACATTGGCTTAGTTCTCATTTGGTCCTCCAGAAGTTTAGAACTTTTTTATGCCTCTGATGTGTTACTCTTTTCATTCGTTCACTTGTTTTGAGCGATAGTTTCACAATGTTTGTTAGAGATTCTTTAAAATGATCTTTTTTTATTGCATTATTGCAGCTGAAAGACTTCTGTATGTTTGGTTGTTGACATTGTCAAATAAACACCACTTCAAAATTAACATTATTCCAAAATTTTTAAGAGATTGATTCAATTCAATAAAATCCCTACTGTCCAGAACTTTATTTTAATTTTTGGATACTTTTTCTGTTTTATTTTGGAAAAGTCCATAAAGTATATCCCAGGAGAGTGAAATTGGGCGTGACTGAAAATTAATATTTATTTAATAAATAAGAGGTTGTGTGAAAATATTTCGATTTACTTCTGTAAAATAAAGTGTATTCATTTTAATAAAAATGAATGCAGCCGTATTCACTTTTACAATCGTGAATGCGTATCATCTGTATTCATATTTCTTTTTATGAATATAAATATATTCATATTTATGGTAAATATATTCACAAGTGCTATAAATATAAATGGTATTCGTATTTATATTTTTGAGTATTAATATGCCCATCTCTGCTTCCACTACGAATTATACGTAAACCAAAATATTTTTGAAAATCGGATCACAACCACAATCCAAAACTTTTGGATTGTTTCGGTTGGCGGAATGTATCAACAAGTCCATTTTTATGGAAATATTCATGGTAGTCTTAGGGTTAAAATAATCCATTTCACAATCTGCACAAATCACTTAGCTTCTACAAAATACTTAAATGTTTGCTAAATTAATAAAATAAATTTTTACTATTCCGCACACAAATCTTCAGGATATTCTAAAAATTGTTTTCAGCCGCACTGGGATATATAAATTTCAGCCGAAATGTAGAATATTTTCGATATCAAATGAGCAAGCAATAAAAAATATTAGCCTCCTGGGAAATTTCCAGAATCATCTTTATTAGTAAAACATTTTCATGAAGTGTTTTATAGTGCTGCTAGTGACATTTTAAGCTCTTATTTACAAAAGCCACTGTTCTTTATCAACCTATGAATAAATAATCTACTTATAAACCTGTGAATAAATTAACGCTAGTTTCAAAAATATAATATAAGGATTTAACAAAAAAAAAAAAAAAAAAAAAAAAAATATATATATATATATATATATATATATATATATATATATATATATATATACATATTTTATCTTTTATAGTCAGAAACATAAATAGATACAATGTTAGTTTATTCTGTTCGATATGTTAAAAATAAAATAAAAATTATTTTAAAAATGAAGTTTTTTTATTTTTTATTAAAAGATACAAATACGTTAAAATAAAACTATTATGCTCACCCAAACAATTAACATTAAAAGGCATTTACATTAAAATACTTTATGTTCAATTTTTCCCACAATTTGTACATAAAAGCACTTTATTACTTACTGTTTTGGTATGAACAAATTTAATATAAAAGCAACAGCGGGTTGGGTTCAGTTAATAAGTTATTATGGCTATTGTGTTTTTTGTTATTTCTGTAATATGCCAATATAATTTTTCGGTTTTAACCCCTCTTTGTTTTAAGTGGAACAATAATTGTGGTTAGGGCACCATATAATTATTTTAATTAATTTTAATTTAATTTTTTTTTATTATTTATTTTTTTTTTTTTTGGTTTATTGATAAATATTACAATCTGTCACAATAAAGGGCATTTACAATAGAGTTCTGAGAGCACATTCACACCATATTTACAAATTAAAAAATATAAATAAATAAAAAAAATAAGCTAACTTCAAATAATATAAAGCTACAAAAGAACAAAATAAAATATCATAGTGAGAAAAAAAAAAAAAAAAAAAAAAAAATGAAAATTAACATCTTAGACGCAGGCATTCCTATTACACTATTTACAGTCGGCCATAGGAACTCCGAACCATACTTATCACCCCACACGTGGAGGGAAAGCAAGGCTTTAGGAGATCCCTGCGCTTCTTCCTCAACCATTTCACTGGCATTGAAAGCCAGCGGAGATTGAGTAAGGGCGCTACAACCACGGACACTCATGACTTGAGTGGAGAATCTGGCCATTGCCAGAACTCTAGTATATACATGTTACAAAAGGTCACGGGGCCACTGCCGTTTCAGCCTGCGAGGAGGATTGTAGGGATGAGTGGTGCTAGATAGGGATTGTGCTACGGGATTAGGGTGATGGGTAAGGTTCTGATGAAATTTGGAGAATTTGTCTGGGATAAGATCAAGAATAAATGGAATATTAAGGTCATTGTGCAGGGTTTTATTAGAGACATAAAAGGGAGCATCGACTATTGTACGGAGGAATTTGGACTGGAAGGATTGAATGCGTTTGATTTTAGAAAATTTGGTTGTCCCCCACAGTTCTAGTCCGTAGGTCCACATGGGTTTTAATATTGTCTTGTAGATCAGTAGTTTGTTTTCAATAGAAAGTTTAGATTTTCTATTAAGTAGTCTATATAGCTGGCCATAACGTCGGTTAAGTTCCTGTCTTTTCAGTCTAGTATGCGGATTCCACGTTAGTCGTCTGTCTAGGAGAAAATCAAGGTACCGGACTCTGTCGCAGAAGGGAAGCTGGATGGTATTAAAGTAAACTGGTGGACAGGAATTACGACGAAGGGTGAAGGTTATATGTTTACATTTGGATTCATTGACTTTGATGCGCCATTTCTTGCACCAGTGTTCAATCAAGAATAGGTGCCGTTGCAGGTTTCTGGACGCTGTTTCAGGATCTGAGTTAGAAGATAGGATCGCAGTGTCATCAGCGAAAGTTGCCAGGAGTGTATCGGGATGGACGGGAATGTCAGCGGTATAGATGATGTAAAGGATGGGACCCAAGACGCTGCCTTGAGGAACTCCAGCCTCAATTGAATAACAGTCGGAAAATTCTGTACCACAGCGAACTCGAAAGGAGCGGTCGGAGAGATAGGATTGGAGTATTAGGTATAAGGACTGTGGTAGATGGGATTTGAGCTTGAAGAGCAGTCCGGCGTACCACACCCGGTCAAAAGCTTGCGCTATGTCCAGAAATGCACTCGAGCAAAACTGCTTGTTTTCAAGGGCTGAGGATATGTGGTCAACAACTCGGAATCCTTGTTGGACGGTAGAATGTTGGGAACGGAATCCGAATTGATGGGTAGGGATTTTACGGGAGTCTATTAAGGGTAGGATTCTTTTCAGGAGGATCTTTTCAAAAATTTTTGAAAGAATTGGGAGTAGGCTAATTGGTCTATAGGATGATGTATTATTGGGAGGCTTGCCTGGTTTCAGGAAAAGGATGATGATAGCTGTTCAGTAATCGATGATGGGGTGGTATCGATCTCGATCGATTACTCAGCTGCACCCAACAGCTGATCTTCGAAAATGGCGCTAGTGAGATGAACGAGACGAGACAGCTTGGAGCTTGTTGAAAATGGTGGGGGGTAGACGTCTGCTATAAACGAAAGACAGCTCCAGACTGAGAACCCAACAGTATTATCACAGTATTTGGCACACAGTGTCTTAATCCCTAAGACAGGGTATTACTGCCGGGCTGGAGCGTATACACAAACGTGATAACACAACAAACGAAGCCAAATATACAAATATAATAAAGTTAAATACATTTTTGTGACATAATTCCTCAGCCTATTATAAAAAAATAATAAATATTTATTCCAGTTACATTCAAAAAGGGTAAAAATGGTGAGACAAAATAACCATAAAAAATAAAGATAAGATAGTATGCGGCGTTAAGAGTATGAATATTTAAAATAATTTTTATGGGGCGATTACAGGCAGAATAAGCATTAGGCAAGAAGAATTAAATACAAATAAATATATTTTTTAAATTAAATAGTCGAGCATAAAAGGAATGACAATATAAAAACCGTTGAATAAAGTTTTATTATTAAATTAAATGTATAAGAGTTGTGATTACCAGGAGATACTAACAGTTACAGTAGCGTAGGTAAGATGTTTACAGTTAAGATTTATAACCAACTTTGTATTTTTGTCAAGGTAACTTATGTATTTTTCGAAGAAACACTTAGATCACCCAAAGAGGAATTTTGAGATAATGGACGATTTCTTTTCAAGTTATAATCTAACTTAAGTATTTTTGATACAGTAATCGATTTATTTTTATTTTAATTAATCATCATTAGTTATTTAATAGTAATATTGAATTAATTTTCAATTTGACTATTATTTTCCGGTAAAGAAATGATTAATTTTTCATAACAGTTAACCTTATTATCAGAATTAATTTTGGTTAAAGTAGATTCCATTAAACTGATCTTTTTAAATAAAACTTCGACAGTGCTAGGTAATTTTGATGCTTGATCGACTAGAGGCTGAGTCAAAGAGGCAGCCTGAGCTTGCGCAGGGACTACCAGAGCGTGGGTTCACCAATTCGGCCTCACGATACGAAATTTCCTCATGTGTTCTTATACTCTCTATTCGGGTTGTCACTTAGTCGGATTATTATATATATATATATATATATATATATATATATATATATATATATATATATATATATATATATATATATATTTTACCATTTTCCTCTATATTTAAATATATTCTCCTGGATGTCAGGAGGTTTTGGCTCCAATTCGGCCTCTATTAGACGAAACGACAAATTATAGATAAAAAAAGCAAAATATTTAAAACAAATGTATATAATTGCGTAAATTATATAAATAAAATGAACTAAGAATATATGAAAAGAAACGAAAAAGGTAGTCCCTGTAAACAGTGAGATGAAAACAGTACAGGTAATCAGCAATCACGATGCTCACTCTACGAAGGTTAAACAACCGTGGAATCACGCTAAAATTTATTTTTATCCAGAGAAACGCTGGCAGATTTTCTAGTACCAAACCTTTTTTGGGTACCAATTTTAGTTAACTGATAGGCACAAAAAATTGTTCAAAAATATTTTGTTAAGGCCTTACCATGAAAGGATAGGTCTGGGACTTTCTATATGACCAAACTCTGCAGAAAAGTGGAGTTTTCTGCTTCTTTTAGTCTTTTTCTTTCGTGATTGCGGGTTCTCTGATGGTGGGGGCCATTACGTTCCTAATTTCTCACTGAGACAATCGATCCACTTTTTTTTCCATTCTCTCTCTAATTCCCTTAAGAGTTTGAAAAATGATCAATGGAAGCAGACTAGTATTCCCGAAACTGATTATGTTCCTCTTTATTAATTCATCTAAGTTTTATTATTTGCCGAGTAATAACATCTTTTTTTTAAAAATAATTTATTCAATAATAATACAATACGCCACATTGAAGGACAACAAGTATCAGATATATAAGTATTCACTCATGCAATATTCAGGTTCAAAAGGAATACAAATATACATATTTAATAAAGAAGAACACAGAGAATTAATATATGAAAATAATAATAAAGAAAAAGTAAAATATTTTTTTTGTGTTTATGGATGATATTTACAATTTTATCAAGAAAGAAATACATTCTGTAAATGTGATAATAGAAAATAACAACATAAAAGCACTTGTTGAGAAACTACCCACTCGTGGCACTCTAAACAAAAAAATGTATTTACAATAGGAGATCTTGAGGCTATCATATTTTCAGACGCCTCGGAGGGTTATCATGGATCGAAGAGGAAGCAAGGTTAGAAACGAGAGGGTTCGGATAGTTCTGAACTTTATTATGTAAAGATAGGTATCTGGGTTTGCCAAAATCGGAAATATAAGTAACTTTTGGGGCCAGGGTTATTTCAAAATAAAAATACAGACCTTTCCCCGGTGAGTTTCCTCAGTGGTGGGAAATATGAGTAAAATTAAACGCTGGGAAAGAAGGAAAATATTAGTAAAAAATGAGACCTGTAAAAGAGGAAAACATGCATGCACATCAAAGTAATATTAAACAAAATATTCAATCAATAAAAATGGAAAATAATAATCCCCCTTTCGAATGTTTACAAGGTTGAATAAAAAAAAAGAGATATTAATTTATACAAAATGTAAAACAAACAAAATAAACAAAGGTGAAAAAGTTTATTGAAATAGAAACAAACATAAATATAATATCTTATGAAAAAAAATGTCCGACAAAATAATATAAATAAAAAATAAACTTCCAAAATTAAAATTAATAACAAGAGAAAAAATGATTTAGTGTTCTTTGAAAGTTCAAAAAAGGAATTCGAGGAAAAACTCAAATTAATATCTAAATATCCCTTGGTGATGGTGAAGAGAAAACAAAAAAAAAAGATCCAATTAGGAGGCTGAAGGCTCTACTTCCAACGAGGTTACCTTTGAGCTCCTGCAGTCGATGGTGGGGAGTATCGAATCGATAGCCCTATCGATCTCGATCGATGACGGCCGATGCCACAGCTGTAGTTCTAAAATGGCGCAAGGTGAGGTTGAGCCAGAAGTGACTGGTGGGGGGGGGGGGTACTGTCGATCTCCAGCGTAGACCCTATGTCAACAAAAGCTCGCTGCTGACTGACTCCCGCCAGTCTTATCGTAATATTTTGGTCGTCTTAAATACTTTAAATACTACACATTTCAGAGAAAATTATTCCATGACTATAAAAAAAGGAATAAACAAACATTTATTTAATTAACATTAAAATAAAAAAGCGGTGGTGAGAAAAAATAATAATGAAAAAATAAAATAGAAATGCAAACATATGCGGCTTTAACTGTAACATTAAGGTCGTTATGGATAATTCTTTTAGTGAAAAAAGTAAGGAGCATTGAGGATTTTATTTTATTAAATATAAAAATAATAATAAAGAAAAGGTGTTAAAATACAATTTTGAAAATAAAATAATAGATTAAAGCTGAGTACAATTAAAATAAATAAAACATAGTTATGCCTATGTACAATATTTACATTCGTCCAGAGGACTGTGCCAAATTTTATCCTCTATATGTGGAAGGAAGGCGAAACAGGACTGAAGGAGATCCCAGTACTTCTCCCGCAGCCACATCGCTGGTATTAGAATGTCAGAAATAGAAACCACTACAGCAACAGGAACTCTGCTCTATGTAGATAATTTGGCTATTGTCACGACAAAAGGTTGTGGTGCCACTGTCCTTTTAGCATACAGGGAAGACTGAAGGGATGACTGGAGAATGCGCTACAGGAATCAGATAATAAGGAGGTTCTAGTGAAATTTGGAAAATTTGTATGAGATTTAGTCTAGAAGAAATTGGATATTAAGATCATTATGTAGGGTTATGTTGGTTTTAGGAGAGATTTAGAAGAGAGCATCAATTCGATGATAGAACTTTAAAACTGTAGGATTAAATGCGTTTGATGTTAGAAAGTTCCGCTGTCTCCCACAGTTCTAGTCCATTGGTCCAGAAAGGTTTCAGAATTGTCTTGTAGATCAGTAATTTTTTGTCAACTGAAACCTGGAATTTTCTGTTAAATAGTCTATATAGCCAGTATAGTCTTCTAGCTTGTGGATTCCATCCAAGTCTTTTGTTTAAGACGAAACCAAGATATCGGAAAAAAAAAAAAAAGATTTTCAACCACAAGCCATTTCAACTTGATGTAATACTGGGTAATATGGTAATATCTCTTCCGATATTCCGAAGGCAAAATGCTTTGAGCAATAGACTATGTTATGGTTTAAATGGAAAGAAATAAGACCTATTGGATTTTAGAGAAAAAAGAGGACACATGTACGTAGATGATTGGTACACTGATCAACAGGAATACCTAGACGACAACAACAAATCCAGAAACGCCTTCAGTTTTATTATCCCAATCACCTCATTCCCAAATATCAATTTTTTCCCTTTTACTATTTGAGAGATCATTTGAAATCATTGGAAGATCATTTGTTAAATGTATATCCGATTTCTGCATACTACCGGGGAAAGAAGCGAGTCCTCCCCTATCATTCATATTCAATATATATGTTTCTAATTGATCGTTATTATATAGTCAAATCAAAATATCATTGTGATCGTATTTAATGAAGGCCCGACGGAATCCACTTCATGTTGTTGCTTAATCTTCTGATAAGATAATGCTCTCAAACAGGATATGTATGAACAATCCACAATTATACAATTTCGCATGTTCATAATTAATGATTATAAAAGAGCTTGGAATGATACTATACTAATATAAATCAAATGAATATTTCGTTATGATGCTGAAATCAAATATCAAATAAAAATGTGAAAAAATAATAATAAATTATTCTCTTCTGATGAATGAATGCATGAAGTTGGCTGGACGAATAGATGTCACCTCACACAAAAAACTTGCTAGTCTTTCGACCGCGACAGAGATCCATTCGTTTAGCTTACGGGTCTTTCGATAACTCCATAAGCAGATTGACAGAGCTTATGAGTTTTCCGACTAATTCAAAGGTTCATTCATTCAATAACTTACGGATGTTTTAGCATCCATAAGCTGTTGTTGACCACTATTCTATTAAATTACGAGAGTCCAAAAACGAAAGTACTCTTCCCATCTTCCAATATAACTCGCTTATCACCGTACGGCGACAACGATATTTTATTAATTTCAATTGTAGATATCACGTGCCGATGTGATTCAATCAGCTTCATTTTATATCTAAATATTTTTTTCCCTTTCTGGCAGGCTATATAATCTTCAATAGAGATTTATTTATGTACTACTCCCTTTATTATTACCTTGATGTTTTTTATTACTTTCCCTCCGATGTCGATAAAATATATTTTTGCCCGAAGCTCTATGAATGTAAAGATACATTCTCTTTTTGCATTATCTTTAAATTTTCCCATAACTTTTTTATTATCTATTCAAAAACAAGAGTAATATGTAAGATAATTCGATTTTACCATTTGATCATTTATTTCTAAACTGACATTGTATAAATTATGGGTTTAAATAAAATAAATAACAGTATCCATATACATTGATTTTAAATTATCATGGCCATATTTAATCAACATTTCATCATAACGATGGTGACACATAATCGCTGTTGAAAATATAATAATTCCTAGGTTTTCAAATTCAAGCTACATTTTTTTCATATGAACCACTGCAAAATTATTATTACCTGTTTGTATATTAATCAATAGTCCGGCCTTTAAAATATGTTGGTATTTTTTATTAATTTTTCCAAAGTGATGGCATTGAATACCAAGTTTTTATCGATGTATTTTTTTACGTTTTCCATAATTTTTCTGAATGTTGCATTTATAAATAATTTTATTTAGTATATTTCGAATTCGATACGGTTTTTCTTAATTCAGCAATGTACTCTATATAAACGTATAGCCAACAAATTTGTTTGAATTCTAAAACTCTATGGAGTTGTATTAAAATTATATCATGATCTATTCCTTGCATCAATGTTGATGCAAGGGGTATTTAAAAATTAAAATACAGTTCTTTCCATAGCGAGCTTCCTCAAAGGTGGAGAAAATTCGAGTAAAATTGAAATATGAGTCGAAGATGAGACCTCGAAAAAGAGGAAAAAATATGCATATAAAAATATTAAATATAAATATTCATTAATCAAACCGAAAAATAAATAAACAATCCCCCTTTTGAACGTTTACAATATTTATTGAATAAAAAAAAAGAGAGATATAAATATATACAAAAGTTAAAATATATAAAGGTGCAAAAGTTCCGAGATAAAATAAAACAAAAATACAATATCCTATGAAATAAAAAATAGGATTAAGGATTATGATTAAGGTTGATGATTAATTAAGGTAATTTAAATGTTTAATGTTATGTCGATCACGCGGTTAAGGCTATGTCGGATACATGGTTAAGGATAAGAGATAGAAAAAAAGAATAAGAGTAGAGTCTAAAGTTCAAAAACGTTCCGCGAATCGAAGGGGAAAAAACCGCCATTTCCCATCTACTTATATTTGTCGAATAAAAATTATTATTAAAATTAACAAGTTGAACTAAGCTCAAATGAAAGATTAAACAATAATTGAATAAAACATCGATGGCTGAATTAGAAGTGGTATACTCGGTTGTATTTATCTTCGGACGCCATAAAAACAATATATAATTTTATTCTAAATACAATTTTCTGTTATATATTATCACGAATAATTTGAAAAGTTCCATCATCATAATTTTTTTAAACCTAGATTGGTGATCTATTCCACTGTGCGATCTCATCATATTAGAACAAGGCCTATGTCTCGTGCCTAATATTTCCTCATTTTAATTATGGCTTTGTGTTTTATGTATGTCTTGTAGGCATTTCACATGCTGGATTATTGAGTATGTTGAATGGCAGCCTGATATTTGTTCTATACACTCCAACTTGTTGCCATGGGATCCTCCCACACGCCTTTTAACAATTTTAATCCCTTCTCCATTCAATAATATATTTTTAGACTTTTTCTTCGAAATAAACTCTACTCCAATTTTCTTTAAACATTGCTGAAGAATCCTGCGAGCCTAGAATATATCACTGATCTGGTCTTATTATTTCGTAATCCCCTGTATTCCGAAAAGTAAATTTTATTCCAGGAAATTTAGTCTTTTAAGAATAATGATAAAGAACAAAAGATATAATATTTGTTAGGCAACCTTAAAACTATAATTAATGATACGTATTCGTAAATAAATTAAATTATATATAAATATGTGTATGTGGTCACATATTTGCAGCAATTACTAATATAGATAATATATACATAATTGTGAATTAACAGTAAAATGAGGCAGACAACGCTAAAATAGGAAAATTAAATTCTTACATAAATTGGGAAAATTGATTGCTGATGAGATGAAAGAATTATAGGAGTTTAAATGAAGTTAAAGGCGAGGATTTGTGTATGGAGGTGGGTAAGGAATAAAAATCATAAAGGAAACAAGGAAACAGTTCTATAGGAATGAATATAACATGTTTGTGGTCTGTGATATCTTATTTAATGAACGGACAGGACAAGGAGTAAACGAATCAAGAAGATAAGAAGGTTTTTTGTTTTAAAAGTTCGGAAACGGAATTGTACAATTTTGGGGGACCCGGTACATGCCATATGCCCGGGAGCCCTTTTCTTCGGATATGTAAAAATAAATGTTCTATCGAGGAATACTTATGAATAAATAAAATGACGTACAGTTTTATGATGGGACCGGTCTCGCGCCTTCTCTCTCTCTATCCGCCGTTCGTCCAGGGCACTGGAGCTGGTGAAGCCGAAGAGCAGTTACTCTTGAGGTCTGGTAGAGTAAGCAGGCTGTAAGCCGTCTGGTTCTATACTTCGTTCGCTAGCATCTGACGTTGGCCCTAGATAAGGCCGTCTTGAAGAGGGGGTATGACAGGATGAGACCGAGGGTCCCCCATGTTATTTATACAACCCAAATAAGAATATTATAAACAATAAAATTGTAGATGTAAATCCAACAGAAATACACCTAGAAAGCATTGCAATTGGAAAACTGGAAGTAGTCACTTTAACTCGGCATACCAAATGGAAATGTAGGAACTTCTGGATACACCATAGATGAATCAAATGAAACAATTAATTAGTCAGTTCAATCTGATCTAATGAAATGAAAGCTGCCATAATTAAAGTAAAAAAAAAATGAGAAAAGAAAGAAGGAGCTGACGGGTTTTAATGGGTTTATAATCACGGAATTTCAAAAACTGTTTGAGGTTAGCAAAAGATTATCGAATAAGTTGAGAAATATGCTATTCCAGTACAGCTACAGATTAAAAATTACCCCAAAGTTTCTAACGGAAGTTTTTGAGCGAATAGATACCCATTAAATTTAATCATGGGTATTTTGTGTGAATGCTATTATACCCGAGCTTCGCCTTGTGGTGAGTAGTGAAAACAGACCAGATAAGATCTAATAGTTAAGATATTTGAGCCGGCCGACCGATGAGACGCTCTCAGTCCATTCCAACGCGGGAATTTCCGTAGACAACACTCAGAACAGACTGGTGGGCCCTCTAAGTTAAGTAACATGTCTATTACAAAATTCATATAACCTATCAATTTAAATAAAAATACAGTCCTCTACCAAAATGGGTCGAATGTTGCCTATTTTGAACTCATTAGAGTTATTTGCCTTTACTTTAATTAAATTTGCCTACACAAATGGATAATAATGAATAGAGTTAAGAATATGCTCGAAACCAATGAGAATGGCTTTGGTCTGTCTGCTTAACGTGCAACCTCAAATAATTTCTTGCTGCCCGTGGATTTATATCTTCTTGAATCCTTCAAATCGCCTCAAGCAACTCGGTGTAATGAGAGAATGGAAGAATAAATATATTTGTTTTATTATATAACAAAGACTCATAAAATGTGGAGGATCAGTTTAACTACTAGAAATTAACTTTATGTAATTTATTTATTTCTTTTAATCTTAATTTGTATTCTTTTTCTAACATATCCGTCCCAATATTTTTTAGTTAATACCTTATATTTTTAACAGGTATTATTTAAAAAAAATTAATCCGTCTATTCTTAACAGTATATTATGAGATGTGAAACTTCTGAAACTGTAAGGTAGTGACAGCTAATTCAGCCGACACCCACCATTTCCTATTTATATCGCGCTCGAATCATAATTTCAAAACTATCGATATTTAGAAAATTAACATTGTAGGGATGGTGATAATGTAGGTCATGATATTTTCAGATTCTGGATCATAATACGAAACCGAAAAATGTATATAAACGAATTGATTATACAAACTATATTAATGTGTTTTCGTCACAGCCTCGAACTGAGTAGCTATGCATTTTGAAATTTTATTGACATTGAAGGGCTTAAGATGCTTTATTCTAGAAACTTCCAGTTAAAAACAAGTACTTTCCTATATTTCTATCTGTATACCTGTATTTAAAATTAGGGATCGACCAATATCGGCATATTGGACTTTTGGACGATTGTCGGTATCGGCGAATGTCAATGCCCGATATACCCAAAATTCAATCTTCAATCAAATAGACAGGTACGGTATTAAAAACGAATTCTAATGTAAGTATGATCTAAAATAAGTGAGATCTATCCCTGTCAGAAAAGGGCACCAAAGGTGGAGATTTAAGATCCAAAGATTAGATAAACCTTAATGTCCAGTGGTTGATAAGGCATACGTGATATTACGGATTCCTTCCTTAATATGGTTGTTATGGGTAAACAGGATAGATCAAATCTGGTTTTAAATGAATGAATGCTAGTAAATTTTATTCTGGGACGCATAGTTCACTTAGAATAATACAATTTCAGAAACGTATGTCCGGCCGACTCACGAAACAGAAATAAACATATTAAAGTTATCTTCATTTGTAAATAAGAAGAGAGTGAAGTGCAATGAAATTGTAAGGCTGCTCAACTGTGTTGAGATGCTAAAAGACACCGCATTCTGATAAGTATGTCTTACCGATAGTAAATAATACTCAATAAAGGAATAAAAAAAAAAAATGAAGTTTTACCATACTATCACCCTAAATTCCAAATGATGTTATATATTTATTTATTGTTTACTTCTTATCTTCTTTCTCATTTCTGTCCCTAGTTTATAAAGCAATGGTCAGAATTAATGTATATGATAGCGCAGGATTATCAGCTGGTCAAAGATAATAGATTCCGCCGTACTTGGGAGCTAATTACTTTCAATTTTAAGTTTTTCTTAAAAATAGCATTTAAAAGACAAATCGCTCCTCTTCTTCCGAACCAAAGTGCCCAAAACAACAATTCTACTTCAACAAATTCTTCTCTATATTTTTCTTGTAGGTAAGGAATGTATGTTTTTATATATATTTCCTCTTTCTCTATTAGGATTTTGAGATCTTGATCATCATTGTTCGTTTCAAACTTAATTGTTGCATTAATTATCACAGCTCCCTTTCTTTTCCGTATCTAGTCAATAAGCTTTGATGGACCATCTAAACTTCTTCTTCTTTAGGAATTCGGCTGTTTGATGCCATATATTATTGTGTCAGCGGATTACAAGAAGCAAGATATTCGGCACAGTGCGTGCTTATAGATGCAGAATTTACATGAAGTACATTAAATTAGTTAGCTATAGTTTCGAAGATGTAGTTACTTTTTGCCGAAAGTAATATGAGGAAATTTCCTGCTTCTTAGTTGGTAGGATTGATTTCTGACTGTGAATAGCGGAAAACGACTATCTGTGAATCAGGAAACCATTTTGCTGACACTTGTATGCAGTATTTACATTTCAAGTTACTCTTGACGTGATTTTTCTTGCTTCAGGTATTATTTCAACGATTTTGTCGTGATAATCCAGTATTTTAGGTGAAGTTACAATGCCCAAGGATGTGTGTGAATGCGCCTGACAACTTTTGTTACATTTTTGGGGAAGTAACAATGCAAATAAAAAATTTCCTATCACAAAGATGATCAAGACAGCATACTACAAGTATTTGATAAACCGTGGGCCCCGCACATCTGCTTTATCACGTGTAGTGTAACCTTAAGAGAATGGTTGAACAAGAAAGGTCGTTAAATGCGTTTTTCTGTTCCCATGGTGTGGAGGAAGCCCACTAATCACACTGATAACTGCTACTTTTGCATGACCCCTCCTCTTCATCATGGAATGTCTCGAAAAAAGAAATCTGAAGTGAAATATCTGACATTCCTTCTGCTATACGGTCAATACCACACTAAGATGAATTGCCTGTTCCAAGGTCTCCTGAACTCTATGACTTGGATGAGGACGAGGATAACGAAGAGGAAAATCTTTTTGGAGGAACCCCATCAGATGATTATGATTTTTGGAACGAAAACCCGCCTTGCTTACTTAAGCTCAACCCGGTGAGTTGATTCGGGCCAAACTTGGACTCAACAATCTATTTTTCAAAAGGCTCGAGAAAAGTGAGCTCTATTAGCAGCCAATATTAGCTTCTATAGAGATAGGGTAATGGAGCTGACACCAATCCTCATCAGGGTCATTGCTGATTCAGAGCACCAAACGTCTTTATTGTCGACAGGACGACTGGCACAACAGTATACTGCTTTGGCTCCACTGCCAGACTAGACGTCACCTCCCTGAAGAACCTCTCCGTACTGCCTTCTCACAGAGACCAGAAGTATAAAAAACTTGAAAAAGTTAATGTTAAATCTACGTTATTGAATCTAGAGCTCATTCAGACAGATATTTTCATTTTAAATCATATATAATTTTGGTAAATATGTGAACAGAGTGATAAAACAACATTTTATTAATTTGAAGCTTTGATTAAAAAAAAAAAGTTTTCGTGATACACTATATTATATGAGCTATGTGGACGTTGTAACTAAATAAATGAAAAACAATAAAATAAATTGCTTTTAATCAAATATTGCAGGGAGTATTGAATTAAATGTTTGAGTGTGATCTGATGGTCTTCAATATATTTAATAACTTTTTTCTTTGTTTATTTACTTTAGACAGTACCACATAAAATGCCCTTTTAACATCATACACAGATGACTTATTAAAATTGAAATCAATAAATAAAACATACTATTCTCTACACAATTTAAATCGGGTTTCGGATAGATTATATCTCACTTTGTTTACATGCTTTAGGATAAAATGTACCAAAAAAGCGTTTATATTGAAATATATTCTAATATTAATGACGTTGTCAATAGTTTTCTCCGCACCTGGCACAGTAGTAGGTTCGGTCACAATATTTCACCATGTGGCCAAGTTCTTGGCAGTTCCTGCTGTGAGGGACTTCTGTTTCTCTGTATATTCTTAATCTAAATATAACGTGGTCAATATGATCTAGTTTGATGATATTCTCAATCTGGATATGATGCTCTGAAATGACTTGGATTTCTTCACACTCGGTGGTTCTTCTATTTATATCATTTCTTCTTAACCGCTATTAGACGAGACGATGAGGATAGCATTGTGTCTGTCAGCGCCACAACTGTAGGTCGGTGCTGCTGCCTCCTCGTCTATCCTTTTTTGTATTATTTTTCTTCTCACCGTACAATTATAGATGAATCGAGGTGGGGTCCTTTGCAGTGAATGCATGTTGGTGGAGCTGTGTTCGCACGGGTACATCTGTCCAGTGTGTGTGCGTCTCTACAATATGGACATGCGCAGACACGGCCGCATTACTTCATAATGTGCCCTTACTCTAGGCAGTTTTTTACACTGGGCGGTGCCACATCTTCTTTGAAGTTCGCCACACGGAAGCGTGTGTGACAGATATTTCTCAGGCCTCGTATCTGTGATGCATAACATCGGCTCAATCTGGTGCTGGGTCCTGGTAAGTCTTCGGGCCATCTTAAACCCTGACAGGTTGGCTTTTAGGTCCTCACTACTCGATATACTCGATTTCGGTGGCCAAGTCAAAACCGTATAGTACGTACTTGTTGGAGCGGGAAGTACCTCGAGGGGCAGATGAGTAAATTTGGACACTGTCGCGTCTTCTCATTAGTAGGATGTCCTTTTCGTGGTCCGAGTCGGTCTCCAGGTACACCCGGATCTCCTAGGCCGACGAATTGCTAGTGTACTTGGGATATGGTGCTCAGTTATAATTTGTAGAAGTTCGTCATCTGTGGTGGCCCATTTTCTTGTCTTCTCGTCAATTTTCTAGTGTGTCAATTAACTGTGGAATTGCACTTTTTGAGGAGGAGAAGGAGGGTGCCGATATCATGATCTTTTTCACTAGTGAGGTACAGCCTGAAGGAAGTAGTCTTCAGTTGTCAATAGAGAGAGAGAGAGAGAGAGAGAGAGAGAGAGAGAGAGAGAGATGAGAAGGATTTTGATGGAGCTGTTTTTGCACTGGGACATATATCCAACGTGTGCGTATTTCCACTATATGGGCATGTGCACTCACGCCCACGGTATTTCATAACGTGGCCGTACTCCAAACACTTCCTGGATTGGGCAGGTGCCCCATCTTATTTAAAATTGGCCAGACGGAATTTTTTTTTTTTCTAACCCCCCAGGAAACTTTATTAAAACATATACAATATACACCTACATATACAATAATATAAGTACATAGTGTATACCCTGGATCAGTTTACCTTACATTACCCATAGGTATTTTAAGGAAGGATATGTATTGTATGCTGCATGCATTTTTGGCATTAGCGGCATGAAGCCTTATATTTTTTATTTGAACAGGGAGGGACTGCTCATCTAGTTACAATTAAAAACTTAAAACTACAAACAACTACAGACTAAAGTGATGGATATGGACTGCAGTGTCCCTTCCCTCGGCGAGTACATCCACCAAGGGGACCTTGCGCTGCCACCTCCCGGGCCTGGGTGGTGGGGAGATATCTTTGAAAAGAGGGTTGGCATAGGCCTTCAGCCCATCAAAGAACTTGATGTGCCTCCGGCCTATGAACTCGGGCACTGACGGGAGCTGAAGCTCTTCGTGAATGACCGAGTTCTTTGCCCTCTGGAGACAGGTTCCTCTTACCACTCGCCGAAGGATAGAATTCTGGTAGCTCTACAGTCGTTTCAAGGTTGTCTTGTACAGGTGTCTGAAGACAGCAGCACCGTGGAGCATCGTAGGTCTGATAATGACATTGTAAATCTGCAGCTTGAGCCGTAGAGAGAGCTGCGGTGATGTCAGCAGATGGTATAGCCTGTGCATCTTCTTCCGTGTCTGCAGGGTCTTCTTCCTGACGTGGCTAGAGAAGGTCAGGTGCCGATCCTAGGGGAAATCGGTTGGGTTACCCCACTAATGGAGAAGTCTCTTGGTATGCTGATTTCGGGCAATGTTCTAATAAGTGTGTACCTCCACACCATGGGCATGAGCAGGTCCTGCCACAATATTTCATAGTGTGCCCAAACTGTTGACAGTTTCGGCACTGTGCAGGAGATGCCTCCTCCATGAAGATGCTGACACGAAATCTAACTTGAGATATGTGCTAGAGTTGTTGGAAGTCAGCAAGCCGGACGCTATCATCAGTTATCACCTGAATTAGTTCCGTCAGTCTTGGGGCCTCACCCTCAGCGAGCCCTTTTGTCAGTCTTCGTGCGAGTCTGAAGCCTTTCAGTCTGGCCTTTAATTCAGCAGTGATTTCATTCACAGGGAAATCGATGTCAAACTCGTAAAGGACGTATCTCCCCTTGCGTCTTCTTCCGAGTATGCAGGATCCTCTTCCTGACGTGGCTAGAGATGGTCAGGTGCCGATCCTAGGGGAGATCGGTTGGGTTACTCCACTGATGGAGAAGTCTCTTGGTAGCGGTCTTTTCTTGCCTTTCTGAAAAGATAAGACAATGGCATCTGTCTTCGCTGGGTTTACCCGGATACCGTTGTCCTCGAGTTCTCGAACGATGGTGGCTGAGGCTTTTTTTACCCGGGTAAGTGCCGTTCCTGCGCCGAAACTGGAAGAATAGATGCCAATGTCGTCCGCATAGGCTGCTGCCATCGTTCCTGGATGCTTGAGTGCCACTACTGGTGCCGTATAAACGACATACAGTATTGGTCCCAATAAAGACCCTTGAGGGACACCGCAGCTGGTAAATTCTGGTGGAGAGAGTTCTCCACCAACCCGTGCGACGAATGATCTTCCGCTAAGATAGCTTCGGATCAGTCGGCACAGGGGGGGGGCGGGAAACCTGTACTCCTCCAGGCGGCGAATTAGGTGCGTGTGTGGCACGCAGTCAAAGGCCTGACTGCAGTCCAGGGAGATCAGCGCCGTAGCTCTGTTGTGGTTCATCTGCTGGATCGTGTGGGCTTATAGCCTGGCCAGGTGATGCTCGCAGGCAACCCCTCGCTGGAATCCTGTCTGCTCCGGTGGGATTATGTCCTCGTTTATGCAGTGCTTCATGAGATGGTGTTGAATGAGTCTCTCAAAAACCTTGCTGATGTGCGAGAGGAGGCTGACCGGGCGGTAGTGCTCTGGCGAGTCTCCTTTCTTCGCTGGCTTGAGCAACAGCACTATGATCGATCGTTTCCAGGCATTCGGAAAGTATGAGATTCGTAGGCACGAGTTAAAAATGTTCAATAGAAAGGCTTTGCCCTTTCTAGGGAGCATCTTCATCATAACGTACGGGATCTCATCCTGTCCGGAAGCTTTGTTTCCCTTGATTCGTCTTAGTACCGACTCAAGCTGGTTGATAGTGGAGAAGATGGGCTTCTCGTTGGGACAAGGTAGCGGTCCCTTCGGTATGGGTGGAGCACTACACGTCCGTTCATCGTCCCTCGCTGCATAGCTCTCGGCCAGGAGTACAGCCTGTTCCTTAGGTGTTAGCAGCTCGTTCCCCGATGTCAAGTGCACGTTCCTAGTTTTACTGACGAGTCTCCAGAACTGGCGATGATCGTCGTGGGTCCTCCGTAGCTGCTCGTGCCAGAGTGATGTCTTCCAGTCACGCATGAAGCTGGGCTATCTGTCGGGTCATCGCATTGATGGCCGGCTTCAGGTCATAGTCACGCATGCGCTGGTAGATGTTTCTTAGTTTATTTCGCTGATCAATAAGGGAGAGGTGCCTTTGTAGATTTAAGGATGCTATTTCAGGATCTGAGTTGGATGATAGGATGGCGGTGTCAAATACTTTAAAATCTTTTTTTAGCAAAACGAGACCCAAACCATGAAATAGCTGTTGTTCGTAGGACATGATATCATTTTGAAGTTGAACTTATTTTAGTGACATTTTTTATCGTTCGCATTATAATTATTCGATGATATCAAAGTATATAGCAAATAAGTATATAATCAAATATCAAAGTATTTGTAAACAAACAAATCTTATTGGTAGTGTTAGGCATTAGTGAATAAATTTTTATTCCTATATCTTTTTTAATACAATGTTATTCATTATGTTTTAGTAATTGATAATTCATAGAATTAACAAAACTACCAATTTATTTTTAGAATTATACATTATTTTAATATGAAAACGAAAATTCTCCTATACAAATATTCACTGAATAAATTATTATCTTTTATATAAGAATTATTCATTCCATAAATAAATTTATTTTTCAGATTTATTAAAAAACAAGGGTGCCATTTCTGAAATATAATACCTTTTATGATAAATCGATTTTCTTATGAAAATAGATTTATGAAATTATGAAAATACTATTGAGTTTAAATTTGCACAAACGCGTATCGAGCTTTAGCAATATTTCAGATTGTTTCGGTTCAAGGATTAATTATTATGTTGTTTGAAGAACTTGACATAAAAATCCTACCGATACGCGATTGTGAAATATTAAAATCGATAGTATTTTTATAATAAACGTCTCTGATAACATAATGATGCACCCTTATATCGAATAAATACCAAAAAGTTACAATAACTTGATGAAATATTTTATTTTAAAATATTCATAACAAAGCACATCTGATAACATAACAATCAACTAGTATTTCGAAAAAATCTGAATTGTACAATCTTAACCCACCTTATCTTTACTTGTTTTGTTTCTTTTCTGCTTCAAGCATCAGAACTATTTTTAATAAATGTAGGGATGGTAAGCAGCATTTATAGGGAAATCTATGTCTGTTTGGGGTGTGGACATGAGAGGGGCAATGGGGAATAACAACAACAAAATATAGATCTTGGAATAATCAACATTGAATTATACAGAATATCTACCTGTTATAAATTGTATATGTAACAAAATTAAGCCAAATATATTCTGACAAACATCGGAACTAAAAGAAGAAAAAACGACAATTATTATTAAAGATGCACTCTTTAATAATAATTGTCGTTTTTTTCTATTTTTACTTAAAACCAAATTCAACTTAAATCTAATGGTAATTTAAAATATAATAACAATAACTTAAAATTTAAAAAATAAAGTAAATATATAATTATTAATTTTACAATTTACACACAGGACAGACCAAGAATAAACAAAATTAAACATTATTAATGAGTACATATTTTTATTAACAATAAAATTCAACTTAAATCTAATAAATAATTAAAATTAGAATAGTAATAACTTAAAAAGAAATTAGAATAAAACCAAAATATAATTATTATTAATTCACAAAATTAAACTGAAATGTATTTTTTATTTAAAACAGTAATAATAATATAAGAATCCTAACGTAAAATAATCTCCCTTATTTTCCTAAACATTTCAGCTGCTCAACGATTAATGCTATGTCTGTTTCAGCGACTTTTTCGTAAAGTTAACAAATCGTTACTACAATATACATTTATTTATTTGTGGCGCTACGGTCCTGAAAGTACCTGGACCTCTCTTATAATCCTTCGCCACTCTCCTCTATCCCGAGCGAGCATTCTCCATCTTCGTATTCCCAACCTCAAATCCGCCCTCGCATACATTTCATGTAGTTATTTATTAGTGCGAATTCTCCATTGCCCCTTTTCGCACACTGGGCCATAGATTCTACGAAGAACCCTTCTCTCCCATTAGTGTTGCCCAAATGCAAGATCAACGCAAGACTTGACTAGTCTTGGTCTTGGTCTTGCAGTGTTTACACCTGGTCTTGGTCTTGGTCTTGGTCTTGTACACTCAGCCTTGGTCCTGCACACTCAGCCTTGGTCTTGGTCTTGGTCTTGCAGCAAGAGTCTCGCAAGTCTTGCAGGTCTTGCAATTACCTATTACCCTATTGCTATTTATTAAAGATGTAAATTTATGTCTTAGATCAACACAAAAGAATAGATACATTGAAGCCTATCTCTTGTCCTCGACATAGCAAAGTTCAACTAAATTTACTTGAATATTAGTGTTGCCCAAACGCAAAACCAAGACGAGACCGAGGAGCAAGAGTCTCGCAAGTATCTTGCTGTTACCCATCAGCTTATTACTATTTATTAATTATCTTACTTTAAATCTCAGAAAAATGCTAAAAAAATAAGTACATTTAGATGTTTTATTAACGTAAACATTGTATAGTCCAACTTAATCAATAAAGTTATGAATTTAGAAAGATAGAGATAACCTTATTTTTGCTTAGGGGTCAAATATACAACTAACCGTTATAACTGATCCCTAGGTTCGAGCTAGAATAACTTGAGTACTCTATTTTTGAAATAAACTTGGTTTTAGTTCACTAAAACTTTGAACAGAGATTTTTAGAACTTTTACACTTTTATACTTTTTTTTTTTAACAACAATAATTATTCACACATGAATATTTCATATATAAAATTTAAATATTTATAAAATAGATATCACTTTTGATTCCATATCACCCTCCTCCATCCCTCCGATTATATGGAGTGGAAAGATTGTAAAGTAAAGAAAATTTATATATTGTTACCAATTGTTTTAATGAAAAATCGAGTATGTCCACTTACATGACTTTCCTATCTATTTAAAAAATACAACTTTAAATGTGTCCATGAGATAAAAAAAAACAACTGAATTAGATCAATTTTCCTAAAAACCAATCAGTGAAATCATTTGAGTACGATTTCTTGGATGAACCAAGCAATGTAAACGGGCAAGTGAAACACCATTAACAACAGCTTATAACTGGTAACTTTGCTAAAACTGGTCCGATTTAATTGGTTTTTGACAATTTTGTCAGAAATTTAATAACCTTTCAAATACTAGGCTTCAAAACAGACTCAGAAACGTTTATATCTCTTGAAAACCGATAAGATGTATACGTGGTGATTTAGCGCTCTAAAACAATTTTACTTTCTTTATAACTTTTCTCATGAATTTTCTCGGGGATTCACTAAATATTATTTTAGATACTTAGAGATTATGAACGAATGCCGCGCGTCCTTCACATTCTTTAGTTTTCTATTTAGATTTTGATTGAAAACTTTCTCTCCATAACGGACTGCACACAGTGGTACCAAATGGAGAAACTTTTTCTCTTTAATTAAACTACCAATACACAATCAGGTTTAAGCTATCCAGGGCCAGATTTTCTTGTTGTTCAACTGTACGTTGTTGAATTAAATTAAAGTATTGAAAAATATGAATAATAGAGGCTGAATTTGGCTAATCAATAATTTCAGGTTCCACTGAATTGTTATAAAAATTTTGTTGATGTCCACTAAAATAATTTTTTCACTTTTTAGAGGACAGACATACGCGTCGAATGAGCAAAAAAAAAGACATTTAGTTTGCTCATCGGGAACCATTTCACATTGAAGGTAATTTTGGAAGTTACGTAATTCTGTGTATTCCCATGTACAATAATGATAATTCTACTGCAAATCTTTCGATTCCATCCGTAATTTGAAAATTGTTTGAAAACATTTATTGAGATGTCTATATCAATAATTAACAAACAATAGATGCCACCGTTGACTTGAGGCTCTTTGCAATTAATATTTGTCGACGTTTCTCAATACCTGTTACGCGGAGGTAAACATGATAATAACCAGAAGTGCCCACAGAGGGGTTATATGCCGCAAGTTGCGCCATCAGATTTTTTTGGGACAAATTAAGTTTTCAATTTTAAGAGAACATTTAAACCAGGAAACAAAGAAAAAAAAAACGCACTGAGGTTAGCGTTTATATAAAAAAAAAAATATCTAAGAGCGCCGCATACTTGGAAAAGCGGCAGATATGATTTTATCCTGAGTACTCAATACAGGGCATTGTCTAACGTATATCCAGTTTCAGCATTAACTCAAAGAGCGCCATTTGTTTGAAACATCGGTATGCGATACCTTCATTGTATTGTATTGTGTGTTTTTAATAAATACAACTTATAGTTATCCTTATCTTTGGTTATAAGACACAGAAACATATTTAAAATAATGTAGCAACAAAACCATAACTTATTAAATGTTATCATCAGTGACAGGTCGTTTCAACATTCTAAAATAAACTAATTAGGAAATAAAGACAATTTTTCCATCTTCAAATTGATTGCCCCTCCCCATATTCAAAATAATGTACTCCCTTTTTACAACGCTCTCGCAATTATTTCAGATGAAATTCTCATTTAAAAGGAAAAATATTTTAAAACAAAATAATAATGAATTCCTTGCATGGGCATACGCAGAGGAGGGTAGGGGGGAGCCGTGCCTCCTCTACATATTGCTGATGTTACTAGGAATCACTATACGCACGGAAATGATGAAGCTCATATTCTGAGAACATTAATCCACTATATTGTCACTTAGTTCCATTACGGATACAGGGAATCCGGTTTTGACATAGAATTTAGAGTCTTAGCCCTTTCTTGCTATTTCCACTGATTTGATTGTAAAACGTCAATATGGTTCCGGTTAAATTTAAAAGAAAAAGTTATGTTACTAATGAGTATACCAGTAATTTATACACTCGATTAAAACTTGGTGCTTAGACATTTTAAAGAAATAATGAATACTGTGAACAGCGGACCAAACACGGAAATGATAATGCAAAAAAGTAATTTCTTTCGAGTTATGCCGTTGTTGCTGTATATGTTACAGCAACGATGGTTTCGTATCTTAACCCGCCTGCGTTCGCACAATCATTTCGAACAATTATACTTGCGCTGGATCTTTGAGCTGACAATATATTTTCGTGATCTCTGAGTGAATATTAAAGAATTTCTCAATGAATATTTAAGAAGTTCTGTCACAAATTAGTTGGCTAAAAAACAAAGTTCATTTTGAACGAGGATAGTGGACTAATTGTAACGATTTTATCTATCCATAACAAATTGGAATACAAAATATTTATGCTAGACCAAATAAAAATTACAGATTACAATTATTTTTTTTCTATATAGAAACAAGTTTACCTTTCTTATGTGCAATATTGTTATGCAAAATATATTATTAAATTTTTCATAAAAATAGTTTTAATTTGTAAATTTAAAAGGAAAAATGTTTTAATAGTTTTCTAAATGTTATTTTTTAACATGTTTTTCTTCCGATTTATCTTAAACATACATCTCTCTATAGCGGGCAATTTTTGATTCCCAGTGAGTGTAGGCTTCTTGTGAAGAGAAGTTTCATTATAGTAACTAAAACGGGCTAGTATCTTTAGTAATTTTTCTAGGCTAGTAATTTTTCTTCATGAAAAGCGTTCCTTGTTTTGTTTTCTTATCTTGTTCCGGTTCTGGCAAATGATTAATTTTTAGGGGCGGGGTGGCCGAGCGGACTAACGAGTGTGCACAGCACAGCACGTTACCCAGCAACCTGATAACCGAAGTTGGAGACAATAAAATAATTATGAGTTCTTTTAACTCTGGCATTAATCCCCCGACCTCACCCCTTGACCCGCGAAAACCAACGTGTAACCTAAATGGCGAGGTAGGTTAGAACAAAAAAAAATATTAATTTTTTATTAAAATTTGGAAAGCTATACTCAAATATACAATTCTACAAGAAAAAACAACGCTGTTTAGAATAGATGATTAAAACGTTTAAGCACCGTACTACATCTGAAAATAATCTCAGTTTGACTTAACTGCAAGACGTGGAAGGTCTGACCTTGGTCTTGCGCAAGACTTGGAGGGCCTGGTCTTGGTCTTGTAACAATTTTTGTGGTCTTGGTCTTGGCCTTGGTCTTGCAAAGATACAAGACCAAAACCAAGACTGCAAGACCGAGACCAATTTTGGGCAACACTATCTCCCATGAGAGTAGCCTTTTCTCTGATGCTTTGGAGATCACCCAAGTCTCAGAGCCATTGGTGACGAGGGGTCTGATGACTTTCCCTTGGTGATCTTTGTTCTGTGAGAAAGAGATCTGTAATTCAATATTTTTCGCAATGCCAAACAGCACCTATTCCCGGCAGTCATCCTTGCTTTTAATTATTCTACCATTTCATTGTTTTCTGTGTTTAGTGCTCCCAAATATTTAAAATTTTCGGTGTGGTTACCAATTGTTTCACTTGGCTTTTTTGACGTTTGCATGTGAACAGTCTTCTGTTTATTTATTTGTAGCCTTAGTTCTTTAGTTGCAGTTTCGAATTCTTCTAATGTCCCTGCATATGATATTTTATTTTTTTGCCGTTATAACAACATCATCAGCATAAGCCAGATGTTAGGTCATTCTATTATAAATCGTACCACCAAGATATGTCCGAATTGCCCTTATTGCATACGCCAAAGCAATATTAAATAGGATAGGGGATAAAGGATCTCCTTGCCTATGCCCATCTTTCACCTCGAAATCCTCCGACAGTCGGCCATTAATTTTCACAACTGATCTACTACCGCTTAGGGTCATTCTTGTCAAACTGACCAGTTTTTTGGGAATCCCTAATTTTGTTATTGCCTTCAGTAATTCTTCTCTACTTATACTGTCATATGCCTGTTTAAAATCTATGAAAACATGATGTAAGTCCATTTGGTATTCCCATGTTTTTTCTAACATTTGCCTTATTGAGAAAATGTGAGCTATAGTTGATTTACCAGGTCTAAAACCACACTGATATTTACCCAAAACCTTTCTGGACCAAAATTGAACTTTTTTATTCAACAGAACTGCAAATACTCTGTATACTGTATTTAACAATGAAATGCCTCTATAATTGTCGCAGTTTGTTTTTTCTCATTTTTTGAAAACAGGGCATATGACAGCAGTAGTCCATTCTTTAGGCATTTTTCCGTTATCAAGACTTCCATCATCAGATTGTAGATCTCTCTTAACAAAATCTCTCCGCAATTCTTTACGATCTCTGAATCTATACTATCCAGACCAGGACATCTATGATTCTTCAATACGGTTATTACATCTAAAAAATCTTCATAATCTGGAGGTTCTACATCACTGTTGTTAACTTCCTCCTGTCCAACTCTAGGGCAGTTTCGCACTACTCTGCTTCGGATTGGATGTTCAACATTGAAATACACTCTCCACATCTCCAAGATTTTTGATGGATAGCTGATAAGTTCACCTTTCTTTTTTTTTGTATATTGTCACTTTGGGTTGGAAACCATTCTTAAATTCCTTCAAACCTATGTAGAATTTTCTTGTAAGTTTTGAATCAAAATCGCTTAGGATCATGTCAAGTTCGCTTTTTTCAAAACTTCTTGGGCATTGCATTCTATTCTCTGTCTGTAAGGTACGTTAACCAAGAAATGATCAGTGTCATTGTCCGCTCCTCGATAACTTCTCACGTCATTTATATCAGAACAGTGTCTAGAATCAATTAGAACGTGGTAAATTTGATTCCTACTTTTTCCATCTGGGGATATCCAGGTTTCCTTATGTATTTCCTTATGAGGAAAGTGTGTACTTTTGATCACCATACCTTTTTCTTGGGCGAACTCTATACTTCTAATTCCATTATCATTGGATAGTTTATGTTTACTAAACATACCGATAGTTGGCCGAAAGACTTCTTCTCTTCCAATTTTTGCATTCAAGTCACCCATAACTATTTTAACATCATGATGCGGTAACAAGTCATATTCTTGGTAGAGTCTTGATTAGAAGTCGTCATTTTCTTCCTCTTCACTTTCCTCTGTTGGAGCATGTACACTGATGAAAGAAGTATTAAATAATTTTCCTTTTAGTGGAATCACACATATTCTTTCTGAAACCATCTTGTATCCCAACAGTAAATACTTCAGAGATTTCCTGATCATGAAGCCCGTTCCCAGAATATTCCTTTCATGTCCACTGTTTATTATCATATATGATTCCAAATCATTATTTCCTTTCCTCTCTATTTTATCTCCTGAAGCACCACAACATCCACAAACCTCTCACATTCCATGTAGCCAACATTAACTGTTTAAAAGATCCTTTAACTCGCCTAGGTCGTTCACTAAACAGTCCAGCTTTCTCTTAAGAGATTCGTAACATGATATATTTAAGGGGAGTGGGTTGTTGGCCCTCTGTCCCCGAGTCAGGTGAAGAGGCTGCCTCCTCAGAGCATCCTTTTTATTATTTATTTACATTCCACCCTACCTTGCCTGATGGGCCATACGGGCGTTTGCAATAGTGGGCTGTTATGCATGACTGCATAACAGCATACTACTGCAAGTGAAACAGTTTAAAATATGTTATCTTTGGTGAAGTCATGTCAAGGGTGTCCGTCTTCCGGCGGTCTTCTTGGTGGTGGTCCTCTTCTCCGTGCTCCGATGTTGAAGTGGGCTGGACCCACTGCCTCCTTCCAGTCATGAATGAATTTCTTGAGTTCTCCTTACTGACCAACTGAAGAAGTTCATCCTCTGTTAGGACGTAAATTCCTGCGGTTCTCATCATCGTTGCCCTTATTCCTTCAAATGCAGTGCAGGCCGTGACCACGTGCTCGACAGTCTCCAGAACTCCACAAGTGGGGCATTGGGGATCTATGTCCTGGCCAAAGCCATGTAGCTTAGCTCGAAAACCCCCATGCCCCGTGAGGAACTGTGAAATCCAATAGTCCGGGAGGATCCATTGTGCATCTAACCGCGACTGTACGGTGGGGAAGTATTTTCTGAGAGTACTCCCTTTCGGGGTAGCAACCCATCGACGGCTCCATTCCTCAATCGTATCCTCCCGGATTATCTTCTTCTATTTGTTGGGACTTTCCACAATCCTCACCCGTAGATTTTCTGGAACTCCAGCCAAGCCTTCTTTCTTGAATTTATGCTTGGTCACATCTTCTCGCAGGAGGAGGTCGAGAGGTACCGCCCCCGCTAGGACCTGCACTGCTTCATGTGACGTTGTCCTAAATGCTCTGGTGACACGCAACAAGGCCATCCTCTGGATCGACGCCAACCTTTTTCACTGTCGCTGTGTGAGGTTCCTATACCAGGAGGGAGATGCATACCTCAAGATACCCAGCACAACACCTTTATAGATCGTCATCGTTGCGGGGTATCTGAGGCCCCAGAATGCACCCCCAACACGACTGAGTCCGTTCAAGGCTTGGGTCACCTTAGTTGCTAGATAATCCAAGTGAGGTGTTATATTTAGGCCTTTTCCTAACCTTACACCAAGATATGTTACCACCTCACTTGAGCGTATTATTTGACCTTCTATATCCATGCTAATGGGGTGTGCTCTATCAGTCGTGCCTTTCAAGAGGATGGCTTGCGTCTTTTCAGCAGCCATACGCATTTTCTTTCCCTCACACCATCTGGCTACAAGGTTGGCACATCGCTCTGCTGCTAGTTTGATCCCCGTCCTGCTGTTGGATGCCACCACAGCAGCTAGATCGTCAACATAGGCAGTGGCAGAGAACCGCTCATTTTCAAGCACTCCCAGCAACTCATCAAAAAACCAGCTTCCATAGAGCTGGACCAAGTACTGATCCCTGAGGGCATCCCTTCTCTACGGAAGCTTCTACCTCGTAATAGCTGCCTTTGATCTTCACTCGCCTGTCCTGAAGATAGCTTCTTACGAGGGCATATAGGTTGCTTGGAGCGTCATATTTTTGCAGCTGCTGGAGTACTCAGGGCCACCATAAACTATCAAAGGCGGAGTATATATCAAAAAGGAGCAGCATGACGTATCGCTCCGCCCTTTCTTCAACATCTCTGCGAACTCTCAGCAGAGCATCAGCGGTTCCTCTGCCTCTGGTAGAGCCGTATTGCCGTGGATGGCTTGCTTGATTGAGAACTGGCCGTAACCTGGTCATCATGAGGTTCTCCAGGACCTTACTCATCACAGGGAGGAGACAAATTGGTCTATATGACTTAGGAAGTTGTTTATCCCTGCCTCCTCCCTTGTAGAGGAGTCTCAAATCAGCGATCTTCCATTTCCTTGGGAAGTATCCCCTATCTAAACAATCATTAAAGATTCCTAAAAGTCGCTCTTCAATATAGGAGATACTGTTCTTTAGGATCGCTGCATCTATAGCATCAAGTCCTGGAGCGCGGCCATTCTTTTGCCTACCCACGGCAATACGAATATCATCTGCGTCCCATGGTGAGCAAAAGTCAGTGCCTGGCGGGTATACCGTGGTATGTCTCACAAAATGTTCCTCTTGGGTGTCTTGAGATGGGTCGTCCTTGGGGTAAGTCGCTTTGACGAAGAAATTAGCGGTCTCTTCTAAGGTAGTAGCATGGACATCTTCATGCCTCATCGCCGCTATCGTTTGCAGCGGAGTCAACTTGCCCAGAGCCACTTTATACGGAATACCCCAAGGATTCTTTGAAGATTCTTCGACGATAAAATCGTCCCAAGACTTCCGCTTTCGTGAACGAACCTCATTTCGGTATACCCTGGCCATGGACTTATACTCGTTACGAAGTGCTTTGCGCCTCTCGTCGCATCTACACCTCTGGTACGACCGCCGTGCCTTGTAGAGGCAGCAGTAACTTTCTAGTAGTTTGAGTTTCTTATGGGCGCTATGCCACGAAGTACTAAGCATCACGATACCATCCGCTAGCAGCTGCCTATGACCATTGTCACCTCATTTGATCTATCGATTGGAATTCCTACGGCACCGTTATTTTTGAAAAATTGTATTATGTCTTCTATAAAACAAATAAAAAGAATTGGGCTCAAACTATCTCCCTGCAATAGAGCAGAATTGATATCGATTTCCTCTGATAGTTCATAACCAATTTTAATACACATTCAGGCATTGTCGTATAGTCTTTTTAAAAGATATAAGTCATATATATATATATAAAGTCATGTATACGATCGAAATATTTGACCTCTCTTTACCTTTAGTTATTCTAAGGTGAAATTGGGATGGGTGTGCTGAAGAAACTTGTGGCCAGGCGGCTTAATTTTAACAATGAGCAGGGAGGGATCGCTCTGTAGGTTTGATTTTATTTAAAATATATACAATAAAATATTTACATTATATACAATATTTACAGTTGGGTATGGACTCGAGGGCCAAGAACACATCCTTCGGCGAATATGTCCACCAAATGAGTTTACCTTGCCACCTCCCAGGTCTGGGATCTCGTTAAACAGTGGGTTTAAACAGGCCTTCAACACATCAAAAAAATTGATGTGTTGAAGGTCTTCGGCCTACGAACTCAGGTACCGAGGGAAGCTGGAGCTCCTCTCGTTTTTTTTTATTCTTAACCCTCTGTAGGGAGCTGTCACGGACAATTCGCCGAAGGATAGAGTTCAATCGCACGTCAACTGTGACTAAGTGAGTTAATTGTTTAGTTCCATTGGGTTCTGAACAGCTCTGGACGGTACATCTCTTCTGATCAGGATGGCTACGCTCTCACAAGACCCTGGTTCAAGCCTCTGTATGTCAGCCAGCCTGGCGCTGTCGTCAGTGATTATTTGAATGAGTTCTATTGGTCGTGGAGACTCATTCGCAGCGTACCTCTTCGTGAGCCTACAGGCGAGCCAGAAGCCTTTGAGCCTATCCTTTAGTCCTTCTGTTATTTCGCTGATATGAAAATCGACGTCAAAGCCATACAGAACGTATTTTCTTGACCTCTTCGTCCCTATGGTTTCGAAACTGTGAAATTGAATCTCTTCATCTTCCCGAATCATTAGGGTGACCTTCTGGTGTCCCTCAGCAGTGACCAGGTATAGCCGGGTTTCCTTTGCTGACCGTGGTTAACGAACATACCACTTAACCAAATTATTTTAGGTTAAGTTTAGGCACTCATTCGACAAACAATTTAACTTTATTTAATTTATGAAAGAAAAGGTTTTTGTTGCACCGTTTAGTAACTATAGGTGAATAAGCACACACACAAAAAAAGATCAGATTAATCTGGCTTTTTTGGCTATAAAACGTTTTTCCTTGCTGCCCCGTGTCAACAGTTTTGTTTTTTACATGTCTAAAGCAATATAAACAATTTAAAAAAATAAAAACTTTTATCACATTTTTCACAATGGCCCAATGGTCATTAATTCATTTTTACAGAAAATAAGATCCGACTGGCAAACTCTCATTTTTTAAATAAAGATGATATAAATATTCAAAAAATGCTATTAAAATTTCCATTAAATAATGTCCGCGAGGAAAGCGGATACAAGATAGAGAAGTACGTCTCCTTCAAAGATTGACTGTAGTGGGCAGTATAACAGTTGGCAGCACTGAACTCAGTAGCGGACGGAGTCCGATTGTATTGTCAAGTCTTAGGACTTGAACCTAGGCCTGTTTATAGCTAGGGCTACAATCCATAACAGTTTAAGTATAAACTATTAACCAGTCTATCGAATATAAACAATGCAAGCTATGGGCCTATAAATATATATATATAACTATTAATTGATTTCATTTCATGAAATAAACTATTAAAGAAATTAATAATTTCAAGGAAATATCATTATGATCCCTTTAACCTCCTCTCACTCAATGCTTCAATTAATTTTTATTTTTATTCATTTTGACAACGTTTCAGGCCAACTTTGCCCATTTTCAAGTCAAACTTTTTTATCTACAATAATCCAATACATTTAACACAAATATATACGAAAGAGATGCAACAACACATAAAACAACAATCTATAAAATTCACAAAATCAACTTTATGAATAAAATATCTACTTACATCATTATCTTATCCTCACCTTCTTCAAAAGTTAATTCATAACTATTTACGAAAAGTCCATTGAACAATTAAAAGAAAGATACTGATTTTTTTTTTAAATTTCATTAAAATGCTATACATTTTCGTCCTATCTTTTTAATAGCCTTGTGTCCATTGTGAGCTTACATATCACTATGATCTTCTGGATTAAGAGTACTGCATTATCTTAATGCTTTAAGTTTCATATTATTGCTAATAAATTATGCTGAAATGGTTAATGAAATTACTTTAATTTAATTAAAATTCTAATTTATTAATTATGTCTACATAGCAGCCCAATCCCCTTAATATCCGTTTTGAAATTAACCACATCTTTAATATTTTTAGTTATATAGATAGATTCAAGATACTTTCTTATTTTATCATCTTCTGCCCTGTTAAAAATTTCTATTTTATCATAATTAAAAATATGATTATTCCTGATACTATGCCTTGCTAGAGCTGTGACATTGATATTTTTCGGTTTTTCACTATTTATTTTATGTTTATTTATTCTGTTTTGCAAATTTTGACATGTTTCCCCAATGTAAAATTTATTTGTGCATTATTTAAAATTAATTTTATAAATAATATTTTGTTTATTGTAGCTATTAACTTCCTCTAGTATTAACGTAGCTATTAGTTTGTTTATTCTCTTTTTTAATTTTATCCTTCATATTTGTAACATATTTGTTTAATTTATTATTATTTTAAATTCATTTTTAATTTTATTAGTTATTCCTGGTATATATTTCAATTTATAAAAAAATTGATTATTTTCATCACGTTTTGTATCTTACTTTTCTTATTTTCTTCTTCACTATCATCCTTGTGATTTTCAATGGTTTTAAAAAAAATCCGTTAACAATCCCCCCTTTTTTTTAGTTATTATCTCTTATTATTATATTGTCCCTTTCTATTACTTCCTTAGCATTAATTACATTATAACTATTTACATCATTTAGATAATCTAATGATAATTTTAAAATGTTTGCAAGTTTGTCTGTTGGTCCATCTATATTATCTATTATTGGTCTTAGATCTTTTTCAGGTTGGTGCAACTTTATTTAAACATACTTTCTTGGATCTTTGTATTTGTTAGCAGACAATTTTATTTTTGTATATTTGTAAATCAATCCTATTTTTTGCAACTTTTCAAAATATTTATTTTTTTTAGCTGGATCAGTACCTGGGTTATCTTTAACTTTTCATTAAATACTCTTGTTTTTTAATAACTGCTCCATTTTTTTCAGTGTAATCCTTACTATACATTATAGTTAATTGCTTTGTTTTATCTGATTTAATTATTATAATATCTATATTATTATCTAAAAAACGTTTTTAGGTTCTTTAAATCATCATTAATTTTCTTATTTAATAATGATATTTTATGGCTTCTTCTCACATTTGTAACTAAATTATTAATGATGTTTCATATATATAATTCCATTTACATGATATTCTGATGAATCAATACCTGCATACATTTTTTCCAGATCAGCTAATAACTGCATAATGTCTTTGTCTATTTTTTACTATCAAAACTAAAATTTTCTCTAAGTTATAGCAAGTTAATTAATTATTTGGAACATTAATTTTTGTTTAATTCATTAATCTTGATTCATTATTATAAAAATTATTATATTTTTCTATTACTACATTCATATTATCATTTTTATCTTTTTTATTATTAATATTCAATTTTTGTATGATATTATTACCCTTGATCGAGGAAATATTGTCATATTTACTATACATTTTTTTGACACTTTTATTAACTGTAGGATTTATTTTAATCCTATTAATCCTTTTATTATAAACAAGGAATTATTTTCTAATCAAGTTTACGTTTGATGGCCCCGTGGTCACCTAATGTAAACATATCATTAGAGTGCTACCATTGGGTAGTTACTCAGCAAGTGTTTTTCATGTCATTATATACATTATGTTCTAATTTACTAGATGTATTTATTTAATACAGTTCATATTTTTATCCACTCCCACATTTTCACTGTTATTATATTTCATTTTAATAAACCTTAAAATATCATTAATTACTTAATAAGTCCAAAGGGAGATGCTTTTATGTGAGGCATATAAATAAAATTTAATAACATCATTTACTCTCCCAACAATTTTTCTTTATTTTTATGACGTTTCAGGATTACTTTCTTATCCCATCTTCAGACAGTGGTATCTCATCATTTTATCCTCTTATTTTTTTAAAAAGATTTGTCATATTTTTTTTGTATTTTTATATTTTCATAATTCATCCCTTAATTATACTGTGGACTCCTCAAAGAAGAGCCTAGCCAGACTGTGTCAGTGTCTTAGTGACTTAGTCATAGTAATAATTTAAATAATCAACAAACCGCACATCGCAAGACCAGGAGAATATGGCGGGTAGTTTTGCCCAAAATCAGTCTCTATATCTCAATTACTATATGTAAATAATTGCTGTAACCAATATTCTTTTGCATTTAACTCCTCTAATTTTGCATTCTGGCTTAGTTAGGTTTCTCCTATCTAAAAAATTACAGTAATATCTCTATAGCAATTAGCTAATAAGCAACTGCAAGACTGTTGCGAGACTCTTGCGCAAGACTGAGTTTGCAAGACCAAGAATCGTCTCGATCTCGCATTTGGGCAACATTAATGGTGGATGAACTAACAATGAGATGCTGTACTAAGCTAACCTCTTGACAGATAATGCGGAATGAGAATTTTTTTGGCGATGAACTCATCATTTGCCCTTCCACAATTTGGGTCGTATTTTCCTTATTTTTTCACGGAGATTAGCTAGAACATGACTGTAGAAATGTTATAAATATGCCAATCTTCAGTAATCCTTATGCACAATCACATGAATATAGAAAAAACAATCATCGTTGCTTTTAATTTTGATTTTCTCATTAGAGCTAGTTTGGCCCTCGATAAAGTTGTGTTCCAGTTCATAGATTAGCACTTCGTTTTTATTCCAAATTTCAAATGAAATTTCACAACTATTTGTTGCTCTATTGTTGCATCCATCATTTTCCGACGAAATAAAAAATAAATAAATTAAAAAAAAAATCAAGTAATAAGAATTTAAATAAATAATAAAATTTAATTTATCCTTCCGTTTCAGCGTCGGTCTTGTTACTTTTTTTTTTCATTTGAATTCTATTGCAGTTCAAAATTAGGCGATTATGTTTTCCATGCAAGTACCTGATAATTTTGAATTGGAAATAGTCTATTAAAAAATAATTTCTAATGACTTATTATAGGCGGTTTTGTTCCTTTATCTTAGTGGAGCCTGGCCACTTCGCTGTATTAATTTCTAAACTTGATATCACTGCGCGATGAATAAAATATTATTCATCAATACGATCAAAAGAATAGAAATCTAACCTTATAGAAAAATGAAAATAAATATTTTGAAAGATTAATATTGATAATGTTTTCTGTATATATGGTGTGAATATGTTCATATCTCACTATAATTATTGCCCGAGTGACAGATTATTATATTTCCAAATAAATAATGAAAATAATAAATTCAGGAAAAAGGAATAAAACATATTTGTCATCGAATAGATGATTATTCGAATAACACGTATGTTGATTAATCGTGGTAGGTTATTATCCGAGTCCAACTTGTAGCAGTTACCAGTAAAATGATTACTATTAAAGAAGGAGTAGGAAAAAATGCACTCACTGTAACTTGAATTTTATTAAGAAACTTCGATAAACTGATATTGCATCGAGGATTCAGTCGGTATTTGAAGTGCATCTGTTATCGGAAACATCTGCACCTGATTCAGATTACTTTCAATTTGCTTAAAAGAATTCTACTTCAAGTTCTTCAGTCGAGTGATCATTCCACTGAATATTACAGTCTGATATAAAAAAAAAAGCTTTGGCGGTGAACAGTTATTACTATAAAACCCAACAAACAACATTTGATGTTACTATCATGGATCAGTTGCTTTGAGTTAAAATATGTAAAAATTGATGTCCTTAAAGAATATTAATCTAAATGTTACATATACGTTTGTTGTTGTTTGTTCACTCGTAGAAAGATTCTTATTTATGGTTTTTATGTCAATTATTGGGTAATCAAGAATTTATCATGAATATTCATTTGTATTCTAAATACTCAAGGAGATCCTTTATTCCCTATCCTATTTAATTTTACTGGTCAGTTTGACAAGAATGACCCTAAGCGGTAGTAGATCAGTTGTGAAAATTAATGGCCGACTGTCGGAGGATTTCGAGGTGAAAGATGGGCATAGGCAAGGAGATCCTTTATCCCCTATCCTATTTAATATTGCTTTGGAGTATGCAATAAGGGCGATCCGGACATATCCTGGTGGCACGATTTATAATAGAATGACCCAGGATCTGGCTTATGCTGATGATGTTATGATAACGGCAAAAAATAAAACATCATTAGCAGGGACATTAGAAGAATTCGTAACTACAACTAAAGACCTAGGGCTACAAACAAATAAACAGAAGACTGTTTACATGCAAACGTCAAAAAAGCCAAGTGAAACAGTCGAACGCGTTGCAATTGGTAACCACACCCTAAAAGTGGCCGAACATTTCAAATATGTGGGAGCACTAAACACAGAAAATAATGAAATGGTAGAAGAATTAAAAGCAAGGATGACTGCCGGGAATAGGTGCTGTTTCGCATTGCGAAAAATATTGAATTACAGATCTCTTTCTCACAGAACAAAGATCACGGTGTATGAGAAAGTCATCAGACCCGTTGTCACTTATGGCTCTGAGACTTGGGTGATCTCCAAAGCATCGGAAAAAAAGGCTACTCGCATGGGAGAGAAGGGTTCTCCGCAGGATCTGTGGCCCGGTGTGCGAACAGGGACAATGGAGAATTCACACTAATAAAGAATTATATGAAATGTATGCAAGGCCGGATTTGGTCTCAATTGTGAGGGGAAACCAGATCAGATGGTTGGGCCATGTGGCGCGTATGCCTCGAGACGCGATTAACAAACGCTTGCTGGAGGATTGGCCTGCTGGAAGACGTGGAAGGGGAAGACCACGCCAGAGATGGCTGGACCAGGTAGAGGACAGCCTGAATACGATGGGAATTCGAAGATGGAGAATGCTCGCTCGATATAGAGGAGAGTGGCGAAGGATTATAAGAGAGGCCCAGGTTCTTACAGGACCGTAGCGCCAAAAATAAATAACAAAATTCTAAATACTCACTTAAAAATTTTCACGTTTACTTTGACTTTTACATTATTATACTTTTTGTTAATTTGATGTTAATGATAATGCAAAAATTCCTGTATAACTTTACTTAATTACTTTACTTATACCTACACACACTGTCTCGGTAATTTAAACAGAGTTTGGGCTAATTAGGACTTTTAAAAAAAATGTTATTCTACGAGAAAAAATAATTTCTTATATTTTTTTTTAGTGGGGAAGTTTATGTAAATTATTTGATACTTGGAAATAATTAACTTCCATTATAATTTGATGTTTTATTCCATTTCAACTAACTAACGTTGATATATAATTTATATATATATATATATATATATATATATATATACATATACATAAGGATGTTTCAGGGTTAAGTGGCCAAACTGTCCGCAAACGCTTTGTTTAGGAGATATTCAAATCTTAACATTTTCGTTGTTATGAATTATTTACGTTATATGAAATAAATAAAAGCTATTTATTCGTTCCAACTACTTTATCAATTAAATGAAAACATTAACATTCATATTAAATGTTGTTCAAAGTGATTTACTTGAGCATTAAGACAGGCTCGGCATCTTTCTTCAACAGCAGCGGTGGCAGAACGGCACTGGATATGTGTTATTGTCTCACAAGATTCAATTATCCTTCTTCTTAATTAATTGAGGTGATTGACCGGACTAACAGTAAAAATAAATATATGGTTTTTCGAATTTCAAAACATCAATTTCTTTTTAGCGGTTTGTATTTAAGTTTAGAGAAATATGTTTCATATAAAAGCTACAGTAAATTGTGTGTGCTTTAATATTTAATTTAAAAATTTAGGTCTCCTAAAAAAACAGATAAGTAATTAAAAATTGTTCGTGTTTTTTACGAATTTTCGAAACTTTACTCATTTTGAAAGCTCCATAGTTGGGTTGGGTTGGGTTTATAATAAAAAAAATATGTTAAAAAAGATTTAAGTTAAGATAATATTAGGCTATTGAATATAACAATTTTTTATACATTTCGTTCTGAAAAAAAAAATTTACTACAAACCAAAAAAGTTCGAAATTCCCATTGTTTTTGGAGCACTGCAGAGAACCCTCAAGGTTTTTAAGGTCGGAAACTTGGTGGTGGAATGTGGGTTGGAAGTAGTGTTGTAGAAAATCGGCCTTGGTCTTGCACTTTGCAAGACAAAGACAAAGGCCGCCTAACTGTTGCATGACCAAGACCAAGACTGGTAAAAAAATTGATTTTTTAAATAAAAATTAAGGCAAAATAGTTACTAATACTTGAAAATCTTACTTACTATATGTAAATAATTGGTATAACCAATAATCTTTTGCATTTAACTCTTCTAATTTTTATTCTGGCTTATTTAGGTTTCTCCTATCTAAAAAATTACAGTAATGTCTCTATGGTAATAAGCTAATAAGTAATTGCTAAGACTGTTGCGATACTCTTGTGCAAGACCAAGACAATGGCCAAGAGTGAGTTTGCAAGACCAAGACTCGTCTCGGTCTCGCATTTGGGTAAAACTAGTTGGAAATTCGGTAATTTAGCTTTCGAACGGTTGTACTAACATTAAATTTAGAAAAATTATTGAGAAGCTATAAAGGCTTCACTTAGTGGCCGGGAAATTTTTTTTTGATTTCTATAAAACATTGTATTTAAGTGCCTGAAAGGACTCTAAAAATAATTTTTACGTGTTTCTTCCTAAAAAAAAATTACTTAATTACATTACAATTCATTTGATATCAATTTTTTAAAATTTTATTTTGCACGAAACAAGAAACCGACTGATATATAATAAGCTGAAAATCCATGAATAGTATAAGGAATACTATTTAATGTAAAATTTGTTTGAAGTTATCTAAAAAAAATTTTCTCGGTTCGCAGGGCTCATTGGATTGAATGCCGAGACACATATCGTATATTTTTCGATGTAGTACTATCGAAAAAAAAAAGTTGAATTCGGTAACCAACCGTCTGTAAACTCCCTTTGTATTCAGCTATACAAAAGCGAAAAATAATCTTCTGCACCATATGTAGTAGTCCCTATAACGAGACTTTGTGCAGCAATCATTTCTTTAATGATATTTGGTTTTTGGTTTTTTTTTAAATAGGTTAAGATTGTCACTTTTTATTATTGAAGGAATATGTCCGACTTTGTTCCAAAATTGAACTACATGTCGTTAACCCAATAAAGTATTTCACACATCAGCTAATTAATAAAAGATACTCAAAATGAAATGACAACAAAACTAACATAAAAAATGACACTAGTACTTGATTAAAAAATTTAAATTTTCAACAAAGAAAGTAATCTTTTTCCTTACTACATATAAACAGTACAATTTCACATTTATAATTCGATATATGTAAATTTATTAAGGCTGTAAAGATGAAAATATATTTATTTATAAATTACAAAACCGAAAAATTTGAATATAATATTAAATAGATGTAATAACCACCTCATGACCCCCCCCCCCCAAAAAAAAAATAAATAAGGTACTACTGTACAATGATAATTCCACTTGGACCTTAAAGTATATTGAGTTTTTTTTCACTGATTTTAAATGTGCTTTTTTGTCCTGTGCAACCACCAATTGTTCCCATGCTCGTTGGTTTGTCCTTTAAGAGCTACAAATACAATTATCTGCTTTTTCGAGTTCAAAAACAGACCTGTCTAACAGAGAAAAAAAATTATTAAATCAGCTAAATTAAAATTGTCTTAACATCAAAAACGAAAAATTATACCTCAATAATGATAATTAAAATCAATGTGTGTTTTCATGTTTTTGTATTTTGTTTTTCACCTAGGTTTCTGCTATTCAACATTGATTATCCAGAACATAAACGTTCTATTGAAAAAATAATGTCACGGTACGATTCAGCATAAAAAAACCTAACAATTATGTGGCACAACCTGTATTTGATAAAATGAAAAATATTTCTTTTTAAGCACTTTTAGCAGATGCTAGGCGCAACTTTAAAACTCACATAACAAGTCAATTCTTTAGAATCTTTGATGTATGCAGTGATTATGATAAAACAAAAAAATCTGGTGCGGTGCGCGCATCACACAACTTTCACTTACTGCCCTCTTCATAGAAGAAAAACGTGTTTTCAGACAAAGGGGAAGTGAAAGTAAAAATTACAGATGCTATATTTATATATATTTCATTTTGAGTTTTTTTTACCTTATAATAAGTACTCTTATATCTACAAATTTTAATATTTATATCGCTGTAATCTATACAATTAAATATGAAATAATAGCAACTATACAATTTGTGAAAACCACATATTTATATTCATTTGATAATGTCGGAATCCGTATTATATTAAGCTCATGTTAAGTATCGAAGCGTGTTCTAATCTTTCGGGTAAGCTCGGGTGCGCTGGTATTCCTTTGATTCCTCAATTACAACTATTCTCCGTTACGATATCTTATTTATCCTTTAATTAATTATCAAATTCTTTCATATTTCATATTATTTATCTTTTATATTAGAAATTAATGTGAAATGGACAATTTTTTCAAATAAAAAAAAAATAAAGGTACTTTGGAAGAAGCTAATATTGAAAATTATCCATTTAAGTCCTTTTAGAGAAAATCAATCAGAATAAAAATTACATTTTTCTTAAAACTGCTAAATTTTACACTGATATGATGAATTTAATCGTTAGAGAGGTTTTTGAGAAAATCGTAAAAATGTGTTTAGTCCATTATATAAAGTGCAACTTCCGGTAATCCGGTTTTAACGAAAAGGTCTCTGTAACATCCCTATATGCAATTTCATCTTCGTTCGACTTTTCCTTTTTGAGCTAGACTGTTAACACAGTCACAAAGACACACACACACACACACACACACAGACACAGACCATTTTGCGGGGTTTGGTTATTTGGACTCAAAACGTGTATTTCCGTTGAAAACTGAGATTATAAAATTTCCACGATCGCAATACATTCCTTTACTATATATTTCATATATAGGCAAATGAAAGTAAAAATATGGATTTTAATTTGGAAAAATAAGTCAATAACTTGCGCATTGCAATTGCGCACATATGCGTTCTGTAGATTTGTGCAAAATTTGAAATTTACATGGAAAATTATTGAAAGTTCTATTCGACTATCAAAGCAACGAAAATGAGTGGGAGATCAAACTTAGGAGGATAAAAACCTGTGGAACTCCGTTCTCGATTTGCTCATTCCGCTTCATTAATATAAGAAAATATGTAAACAAAAATGTCTTAGAATTAAAATATAAACAATTTTAATCCAAATTCGAGTCTCCATGGCCGAGTTATAGGGAATAGTAACTTTGGGGCATCCGCCCTTCTCCGGCCAAAACATACCACATTCTGAGGTGGCAACATGGAGTTTCGTAGTCAGCAGGACATCCTGGACAAGAATTTGATGAGAAACCGCTATGCGGATTTTTGCACACTCAGTCGCCTAGACTAAAAAAACGATTTTTGGATTTCGATCGAATACGTCCTTGATGTTTTGGCCATAGACCTATTTATCACTGGTAACATTTATTATACATTTCATATACATAATAATCGACACCAATACGAAAAGGAAATAAACAAAAAGTAGAAAAGCATTTTTTAAAAATATTTATGTAATACAATTTAAATAATATTTTTTTAAAGTTGTTTAATGTCAACGATAGGTATTTGTTTACTAAACCGTAACCAGTTCAGTTGAACATAGAAATTTCTTATCATTACTATTTTACATAAGCGTTCGAAAAACCGTTTGATTAAATTAAACTGAAGTTTAAATGATGTAAAGCGTCTTTTAAACAACTCAAGACAAAAACAGGACGGATTTTTTTGGTGTGGCGATCCATAAAATATATATAGGCTAAGCCATTCTTATCTTTTCCAATCATTTATTCTTCATGAAAAACATGAATACAAATATTTTGTTTTGAAATAAATAAAAAAATCACACAGTACGTGGGGGTCGATTATGGAAATAATTCTATTATTCTCTGAAAATATAATCCGACTTAAGGGCTTTTTCATGGATGCAAACGGCTAGCAGGAAAGGTTTGGAGAGAGCTAAAGCACAAAACAATATATATTTTTTTCTTTTTTCTTTATCCAAGTTAGAGTGCTACGAGTGGGTAGTTTCTCAACAAGTATTATCATGCTATCATATCCATTTGTAAAAATTTATTATTTGTTTTTTTTTATACAGTTATAAATATCATGAATAAATAATAAAATAACAAACATTTATCAAAAACTTTATAGCCTTGACAAGTATTCATTATTCAAATGCTACTGCATCTGCCTCTCAACGCATATCATTAGTTGTTGAGCAGTTTGTTGACGCTCTTACCATTAAAGTCGACAAAATTCGTAAATGGCGGACTATATAAATTGTTTTTATATTTTTTCTGAACAAGTATAATGAAACAGTACGGTGTGGCGATCCATAAAAAAATGTCATGTAAAATGTCACTATTAAAAAAAAATGTGAGTTAACTAACTTAATTAATATTGAAATCAAAATTAAATACTGTAAAATTTTAACTTGGAGTAAAAATTTGATGAGATGTAAAATATAACTTAAATAAGAAATAAAATGAATAACTAAAATGATGGGCGGAAGTTAACAATATTTTCTATTCACAAAATATTCCTCACCCGCTGCACCAAATATACAGCAAGGAGGGAATACAATTGAGCTCTGTTAATTTTGTTTATTTGATTCAAACAGATATCTCTGAAGGTGCTATCGATTTAGATTTTTTGTAGAATAAGAAATAGAATTATAACAGACGTAAGGTGATAATGGTATCATTAAATGGTCATTTTTGGTATTTTCGTTGCCAGTGTCGTAGTGCCTTACTCAAAGCTGTAGTGCCTATTCAAAGCTAGCGTCGAAGTCTCCGGCCTAGCAATTGAGAGTCGAGACAGAATGCTTATTAGGCACATAGACTCAGCGAGAAGGGATAAAACAAAATGATTGTGGTGGACTCGTGCGTAACACATACAAAATTTTAAAAATATATAACAAATAATACAATTAAATAATTAGGGGGCAAATTCAACAAGGATATTTGTTTCATAGTGGTCAATTTACATTTTTTAAAGTTGGAACATTATCAAAACTAAACATTCATAAAAAACAATGTTCATTCACAAATTTAGTAACATATATATATATATATATATATATATATATATATATATATATATATATATATATATATATATATATATATATATATATATATATATATCACATATATATATATATATATATATATATATATATCAGTCATTCAGTGATTATTATGCAATTATTTTAGCTCCAATATTGTAGTACTGAATCCCTATTACCAAACTGTCCTCGTTAATTAATACTTAATGTATTACATGTATTTTGTCATTATTCATTGTAATAAGTCTTTTGACCAGATTTGTAGTTAATATATATGTACAATACTGTTATTCTAAAGGTACCTAGTCCCAGAATAAAGATGATTTTTCTATTTCTATTTCTATATATATATATATATATATATATATATATATATATATATATATATATATATATATATATATAAGTTAAGGTACGGAGCGGGACAGTATTAGCTTTAATACCAAAAGCATTTATGTAAACAACTCAGAATGTATATATAGAGGATTATAAGGAGCAATAAAGCAGTCTTGTTTCCGACTTATATATATATATATGTTAAGCTCCCTCTTAGTTTAGGTCAAACTTCGAATGAAGCCTAACTATTATTAAAATTGAGTTAATTGTGATTCAACAAAAAAAAAAAAAACTGGACTATATCTTGAAACATTTACCTTCCATAAGGTCCAACAATTCGATTCTATTCCTCACGGTCACGTGCCTCGGTTGCACACCCAATGTCCTAAGATGTCCTTCTGAGTCCTGCATCCGTCGTCTGGGTGGCCAACTAACTGTTCTTTTCCCAATAATTTTGCCAAACCGTAACCTACTCGGCATTCTATTGGCGGGCATTCTAATTACGTGGCCTAAACATTCGATTCCACGTGTTTTAATGAATTGGACCACATTGGTGTCTTGGAACAGAGAATATATCTCCTCGTTACTGCGGATCCTCCATGTATTGGATTCATTGTCAAACACCGCAAATCTTTCTTAATATTTTTCGTTAGAAAATTCTAAGCTTAATATTCATTAGAGGGTGAGAGGCCAAGTTTCGGCATCATGAGTAAGAATTGGTCTAACAAGAGTTGTTGGGGCCGGGGGTATTTCAAAATTAAAACACAACCCCTTCCCCGGTGAGTTTTCCTCAAAGGTGGGGAAATTATAAATGAAGGGAAAGAAGGAGAAAAATAAAAAGAGTGGATATGAGGCCTTTAAAACACGAAAAATGCATGCACAAGAAAATATAACAAACTAGAAATGTTTTAATAAATCATAAAATTGGAAAATAAATATAAATCCCCTTTTGAATAAACCTAAATATATAAATAATATACACCAAAATACATTTCAGGGACAATATCCCTCGGCCTACTACAAAAAAAAACAAATCATTTATTCCATTATTAACATTTAAAAGGGGTTAATGGTGAGAAAAATAATAATGAAAAAATTAAAGATATGTGTCTATGCGGCGTTAACAAGAGTCTTATTTATAGAAGCTCATTTATGTGTGACGTGATAGTAGTGATGGTCTCAAATATTTTATATTTACATAGTATGATATATTAGCTGCCATAATCCTTCTGTTTACTTCATTTACTATTTTATTTTCCTAATTCGATTCTGCTCCCAAGTAGATAAAACTGCTCACCCTTTCAAATTCATATCCATCTATGGTCAGTACATCAGTAGTCTGCCCTGGTTCTCCAACCTTCATATATTTTCTCTTCTTTTCAATAATTTGGAGCCCCATATTTTTACTCCCATTGTTCAAAGTAGTAAACGACTCTTTGAGACTTCGGGTATTCCGTGCTACTTGATATATGTCATCTGCATAAGCACATATCTGTTTACATGAATGTATATGGATATTGCCGTCGTTAAGCTCCCTCTGAGTTTAAATTAAACTTTGAATGAAGCTGAACGAAGATATTTGATTTAAATAAATAATGATAAAAAGTGAACTGTAACGATACTTCGATTAAAAATTTATTCTTCTGTATTTATACATCATGAAAGAAATACAAATGAAATCAATTTTGCGCTCTCCTGAATAAAATAAAACTTGATACAAAATAAAAGAAAAAAAATCTGGTGCACGCAACACACAAGTTTCACTTACCGCTCTACTTTGAATAAAAATTATTTTCTGGCAATGCTGGGCTATTAAAATTTGTTTGAAGTGCATTTTAAACGGAATTAAAGCTTAAAGCTTACAGATAACAAGTCATTAAGACCATTGTAATTACAAAATGTCTATTTAATATATCTACGGTAGCCAATAAAAATCTAGTTTTTTTTTTTTTTTTTTTTTTTTTTTCTAAACCCCTATGGATAAAGACAATGCGTTAATTGAAATTATATACAAGTGGTGTTTGGCTTTTTACTGAAACTGTGTTTCATTTTAAAGCCTTTTTGAAGTTAGTATGTACATGGAATTTAATATGATTGAAAGTCTTGTGGTATAAAGACGCTGGGGCACGTCTTTGTTTTGAATTTACAAAAATAAATTATAACTAAATCTAAGACTAAATCTAATATATACACTATTTACACTAGAGCGTCCATGTCGCTTCATTCCGTGATTGTCATCTGCCATCTCACTTGAGGGGGTGCTGGTGTTCATGTCGAGAAAAGGGGGTTTTGTAGATATTTCAACGAGTCCAAGAATTTAATATGCCTCCTCCTGATAAATTCTGGAACTGTTGGGATATCTAGTAAGCTGTGGAGAACCGGTGGTTTCTCATTCTTCCACACCGTTGTTCTTACTATCTTTCTTAACATGGTGTTTTGAAAGTTCTGGAGGTGTCTATGTGCGAAATCTGTGAGGCTGGTGAACAACGGTGCTCCGTAGAGTAGTGCTGGTCTGAGTATCGCTTTATACACCTGCAGCTTGAGGCGTAGTGAGAGGACTGGGGATGTTAATAGGTGGTGCAATCTGTAGGATTTTCTCCTAACCGATTTCGTTTTCTTGTGGATGTGTGTGGTCAGGTGGAGGTGTCGATCCAGAGTTAAACCCAGGTATATTATGGAGTTTGATGGATTAATATTTTTGTTGGCCACTCTGAGGTTTTTCAGCAGTCTGTTCTTCTTCCCCTTTTGGTGAGAGAACACTACACAGTCCGTTTTTGTTGGGTTTACTTGAATGTTGAGATTTTCCAGCTGTTGAACTATCTCATCACATGTGTGTTCGGCCTGTTGTAGTGCTGTCTTGGGGTTGACACTGCGACTGTAGATGGCGATATCATCTGCGTACGCAGCAACGGTGGCTTTTTTGTAGTTCTTGCCAACTACATCTGCTGTATATATTGAGAACAGCACTGGAGAGAGGACTGCTCCTTGTGGTGCACCACACGTCAGGGGAACTGTGTTGGAATGCTCATCCTGGACTCGCACCGAGAGACTTCTGTTTTTGAGGAAGGAGGCAATCGTTGTGTAGAGTTGCTCTGGGCATTCGAGATCAATGAACTTATGGCATAAAATGCCATGAGACACAGAGTCGAATGCCTTAGTACAATCAATTGAGATCATGGCTGTTGCCTCGTTTCTGTTAAAGTTTGTGTTTATCTCATGATGTAACTTCATGAGATGATGTTCGTTGCTGAGTTGGGCTTGAAAACCGGTCTGCTCGTAAGAGATTACGGAGTGTTCATCACAAAATTCCCGAAGATAGTTAAGGATGATCTTTTCGTATACCTTAGCGAGGTGAGGCTGTAGGCTAATGGGTCTGTAGTGTTCAGGCTTGTCTCCCGGCTTACCCGGCTTGAGGAGTGGAAACAGGATAGCTTGGTTCCATTTATCAGGAAAGTATCTCAGCCTCAAGCACGAGTTGTACAAGTTTGTGAGGTGAGCTATTCCTTTTCTAGGTAGTTGCTTCAGCAGAACAGTCTGAATTCCCTCGTGACCAGGGGCCCGATTTCCATGTGATCTCCTGAGGATAGCCAGATTGTAATGCTGAGCTAATGATTCGGCTTGTTCTGCAGGGTTCAGAAGGCGGTCTCTATCGTGTAGGCGGACGGCTGAGCTCTTCTTCGTCGTTGTCTTGGTAAGTTTCCAGAACTTCCTGAAGTCCCCGTGGGTCGCCTCAAGACGCTGATGCCATGTCGCCGTTCTCTATTGTCGCATTCGATTCTTGATTTGGGTGGTAACTGAGTTCAGGGCCTTCTTGATGTTCTGGTCTCTGGAGCGGTAATACCTGTTCTTGAGGGTGCGCCTGCTCTTTATGAGTTCCATTACGTGTGGTGGGGGTGCCTGTAGGTGGGGGGGTTGTGGGTGATAGGTGGAGATGGTCTTCTGCGCGGACTCCGTTATTGCTGTATTGAGGAAATCGATGTAACAATTTACATCTTCTTCGGTTCGTAATGATGGGATGAACTGTAGCCTGTGGCATATTTCCTGCTTGTATCGGCTCCTGTCTGCCTCCCGGTATTTAAACTTTTTCTGTATTGTCACTTGTTTTCTTCCTTGGACCTCATATAGCACCGGACGGTGATCAGAGGAAACAAAGTCGGTGACAGTGCAGCCCGTGATGCGGTGAGGCTGTCTAGTGAGGAGGAGGTCGATGGTGGACGTGGAGCCGTTTCCATCGTGGCGGAAAGTGTGGGTAGATGGGTGAACAACGGTATAGCCTGTTTTCACTAATTGTCTCCCAGCTGCATTTGATATGGTATTATGCCACAGGCTGTGTCTCGCGTTGAGATCTCCTATCATCCAGTGGTTTGTTTTCAATCCGCAAGTGTCTACGAGCTGCCGAAGTTCTCTCAGCGACCCCATTGGACGTCGGTAGATTCCCGTGATGTATGTAGGCTGGCCCATGAGCACTTGAACAGTGACATGGCTTATCCGGGCGTCTCGGGTGTTCATAGGAGGGGGCATTTTCTTCCAAGTTATGCCATGCCTCACTGATATGAGAACACCTCCATGGGGGTCGTGCATATCGTCGGTGGCTACGGCATATCCTCGTAGATGGGGCGGCGGTCCTCTGAGTCTGGTGTCTGTGAAGACAGCGACAGACGGCTGGTTTAGTGCCAGGAGCGCCTTTATTTCTTCTTCCATCAGATCTATTGCTTCGGTGTCAGGCTCCGGCAGTTGAAGTTCAGGAGGGTGTACTAGCTCATTTGCTAGAGCTCTGGTTCTTGAGGTCCCTTAGTGCCGCTGTTATCTCCTGCATCATAATGGTAAATTGTGTGAGCATGGTGCTCATCTGCCCCACCAGCGTGACAATGAGCTGTGATTGGTCAGTTGAAGGTGGTGGGGGTATGTCTTGTGGCTGCTTCTGCGCAACCTCTTCTGTAGGTGGTAGGGGGTGGGAGGGATGCGTGGTCTTCTCTGGCTCCGCTCTATTGGTGGCTGCTGGTGGGGTAGGCTTTAGCAGTGATGCGTAATCCGTGCCCGAGCGGACTTTAGCACTATTCTTCTTTTCTGTTTTGGCATTGGCCTTCTCTTCTCTTCGTTTTTCGGCCGCTACTTCCAACTTTTTTCTATATGGACATTGCCTGAATGAGGCAACGTGTTCACCACCGCAATTTGAGCATTTCGGAGCGCCCTGTCGTGTACATTGTGATATTTGGTGGTCTTCCCCGCACCGAACGCATTTTACGTCGTGCCCACAATTGTTTCTTGTATGCCCAAATTTCTGGCATTTGTAGCATTGTGGTGGGAGAACATCTTTTCTCTGGATGTAGTTTACCACAGTGAACCTACATCTATTCACGTGTTTCACAGTGGTTTCGATATGATTTATCGTTATACTGGCTGGGACAGTGATAACGATAGGCATCAGGTCCACTTTTCTTCCTGATGGGTCTGTTTTTTGTAAGCGCCTAGCATCTGACACCTGTACTGCCTCGAATGCTTCACGGATATCTTCGATGGGAATCGAGACATCTAGGTTTTTGATTACGTATTTAACGTTTACTTTTTCTTGTTGTCTGGGGCCATAGGAGTGATTGATATCCGACACCAGTGTAGTTAAGGTGTTTCATGAGGTTCGGTCGATAGTTTTCGTTCTCCAAGTGACGGTGATCAGAGGAAACAAAGTCGGTGACAGTGCAGCCCGTGATGCGGTGAGGCTGTCTAGTGAGGAGGAGGTCGATGGTGGACGTGGAGCCGTTTCCATCGTGGCGGAAAGTGTGGGTAGATGGGTGAACAACGGTATAGCCTGTTTTCACTAATTGTCTCCCAGCTGCATTTGATATGGTATTATGCCACAGGCTGTGTCTCGCGTTGAGATCTCCTATCATCCAGTGGTTTGTTTTCAATCTGAAAGTGTCTACGAGTTGCCGAAGTTCTCTCAGCGACCCCATTGGACGTCGGTAGATTCCCGTGATGTATGTAGGCTGGCCCATGAGCACTTGAACAGTGACATGGCTTATCCGGGCGTCTCGGGTGTTCATAGGAGGGGGCATTTTCTTCCAAGTTATGCCATGCCTCACTGCTATTAGAACACCTCCATGGGGGTCGTGCATATCGTCGGTGGCTACGGCATATCCTCGTAGATGGGGCGGCGGTCCTCTGAGTCTGGTGTCTGTGAAGACAGCGACAGACGGCTGGATTAGTGCCAGGAGCGCCTTTATTTCTTCTTCCATCAGATCTTTTACTTCGGTGTCAGGCTCCGGCAGTTGAAGTTCAGGAGGGTGTACTAGCCACCACCAGCGTGACAATGAGCTGTGATTGGTCAGTTGAAGGTGGTGGGGGTATGTCTTGTGGCTGCTTCTGCGCAACCTCTTCTGTAGGTGGTAGGGGGTGGGAGGGATGCGTGGTCTTCTCTGGCTCCGCTCTATTGGTGGCTGCTGGTGGGGTAGGCTTTAGCAGTGATGCGTAATCCGTGCCCGAGCGGACTTTAGCACTATTCTTCTTTTCTGTTTTGGCATTGGCCTTCTCTTCTCTTCGTTTTTCGGCCGCTACTTCCAACTTTTTTCTATATGGACATTGCCTGAATGAGGCAACGTGTTCACCACCGCAATTTGAGCATTTCGGAGCGCCCTGTCGTGTACATTGTGATATTTGGTGGTCTTCCCCGCACCGAACGCATTTTACGTCGTGCCCACAATTGTTTCTTGTATGCCCAAATTTCTGGCATTTGTAGCATTGTGGTGGGAGAACATCTTTTCTCTGGATGTAGTTTACCACAGTGAATCTACATCTATTCACGTGTTTCACAGTGGTTTCGATATGATTTATCGTTATACTGGCTGGGACAGTGATAACGATAGGCATCAGGTCCACTTTTCTTCCTGATGGGTCTGTTTTTTGTAAGCGCCTAGCATCTGACACCTGTACTGCCTCGAATGCTTCACGGATATCTTCGATGGGAATCGAGACATCTAGGTTTTTGATTACGTATTTAACGTTTACTTTTTCTTGTTGTCTGGGGCCATAGGAGTGATTGATATCCGACACCAGTGTAGTTAAGGTGTTTCATGAGGTTCGGTCGATAGTTTTCGTTCTCCAAGTGACGGTGATCAGAGGAAACAAAGTCGGTGACAGTGCAGCCCGTGATGCGGTGAGGCTGTCTAGTGAGGAGGAGGTCGATGGTGGACGTGGAGCCGTTTCCATCGTGGCGGAAAGTGTGGGTAGATGGGTGAACAACGGTATAGCCTGTTTTCACTAATTGTCTCCCAGCTGCATTTGATATGGTATTATGCCACAGGCTGTGTCTCGCGTTGAGATCTCCTATCATCCAGTGGTTTGTTTTCAATCTGAAAGTGTCTACGAGTTGCCGAAGTTCTCTCAGCGACCCCATTGGACGTCGGTAGATTCCCGTGATGTATGTAGGCTGGCCCATGAGCACTTGAACAGTGACATGGCTTATCCGGGCGTCTCGGGTGTTCATAGGAGGGGGCATTTTCTTCCAAGTTATGCCATGCCTCACTGCTATGAGAACACCTCCATGGGGGTCGTGCATATCGTCGGTGGCTACGGCATATCCTCGTAGATGGGGCGGCGGTCCTCTGAGTCTGGTGTCTGTGAAGACAGCGACAGACGGCTGGATTAGTGCCAGGAGCGCCTTTATTTCTTCTTCCATCAGATCTTTTACTTCGGTGTCAGGCTCCGGCAGTTGAAGTTCAGGAGGGTGTACTAGCCACCACCAGCGTGACAATGAGCTGTGATTGGTCAGTTGAAGGTGGTGGGGGTATGTCTTGTGGCTGCTTCTGCGCAACCTCTTCTGTAGGTGGTAGGGGGTGGGAGGGATGCGTGGTCTTCTCTGGCTCCGCTCTATTGGTGGCTGCTGGTGGGGTAGGCTTTAGCAGTGATGCGTAATCCGTGCCCGAGCGGACTTTAGCACTATTCTTCTTTTCTGTTTTGGCATTGGCCTTCTCTTCTCTTCGTTTTTCGGCCGCTACTTCCAACTTTTTTCTATATGGACATTGCCTGAATGAGGCAACGTGTTCACCACCGCAATTTGAGCATTTCGGAGCGCCCTGTCGTGTACATTGTGATATTTGGTGGTCTTCCCCGCACCGAACGCATTTTACGTCGTGCCCACAATTGTTTCTTGTATGCCCAAATTTCTGGCATTTGTAGCATTGTGGTGGGAGAACATCTTTTCTCTGGATGTAGTTTACCACAGTGAACCTACATCTATTCACGTGTTTCACAGTGGTTTCGATATGATTTATCGTTATACTGGCTGGGACAGTGATAACGATAGGCATCAGGTCCACTTTTCTTCCTGATGGGTCTGTTTTTTGTAAGCGCCTAGCATCTGACACCTGTACTGCCTCGAATGCTTCACGGATATCTTCGATGGGAATCGAGACATCTAGGTTTTTGATTACGTATTTAACGTTTACTTTTTCTTGTTGTCTGGGGCCATAGGAGTGATTGATATCCGACACCAGTGTAGTTAAGGTGTTTCATGAGGTTCGGTCGATAGTTTTCGTTCTCCAAGTGACGGTGATCAGAGGAAACAAAGTCGGTGACAGTGCAGCCCGTGATGCGGTGAGGCTGTCTAGTGAGGAGGAGGTCGATGGTGGACATGGAGCCGTTTCCATCGTGGCGGAAAGTGTGGGTAGATGGGTGAACAACGGTATAGCCTGTTTTCACTAATTGTCTCCCAGCTGCATTTGATATGGTATTATGCCACAGGCTGTGTCTCGCGTTGAGATCTCCTATCATCCAGTGGTTTGTTTTCAATCTGAAAGTGTCTACGAGTTGCCGAAGTTCTCTCAGCGACCCCATTGGACGTCGGTAGATTCCCGTGATGTATGTAGGCTGGCCCATGAGCACTTGAACAGTGACATGGCTTATCCGGGCGTCTCGGGTGTTCATAGGAGGGGGCATTTTCTTCCAAGTTATGCCATGCCTCACTGCTATGAGAACACCTCCATGGGGGTCGTGCATATCGTCGGTGGCTACGGCATATCCTCGTAGATGGGGCGGCGGTCCTCTGAGTCTGGTGTCTGTGAAGACAGCGACAGACGGCTGGATTAGTGCCAGGAGCGCCTTTATTTCTTCTTCCATCAGATCTTTTACTTCGGTGTCAGGCTCCGGCAGTTGAAGTTCAGGAGGGTGTACTAGCCACCACCAGCGTGACAATGAGCTGTGATTGGTCAGTTGAAGGTGGTGGGGGTATGTCTTGTGGCTGCTTCTGCGCAACCTCTTCTGTAGGTGGTAGGGGGTGGGAGGGATGCGTGGTCTTCTCTGGCTCCGCTCTATTGGTGGCTGCTGGTGGGGTAGGCTTTAGCAGTGATGCGTAATCCGTGCCCGAGCGGACTTTAGCACTATTCTTCTTTTCTGTTTTGGCATTGGCCTTCTCTTCTCTTCGTTTTTCGGCCGCTACTTCCAACTTTTTTCTATATGGACATTGCCTGAATGAGGCAACGTGTTCACCACCGCAATTTGAGCATTTCGGAGCGCCCTGTCGTGTACATTGTGATATTTGGTGGTCTTCCCCGCACCGAACGCATTTTACGTCGTGCCCACAATTGTTTCTTGTATGCCCAAATTTCTGGCATTTGTAGCATTGTGGTGGGAGAACATCTTTTCTCTGGATGTAGTTTACCACAGTGAATCTACATCTATTCACGTGTTTCACAGTGGTTTCGATATGATTTATCGTTATACTGGCTGGGACAGTGATAACGATAGGCATCAGGTCCACTTTTCTTCCTGATGGGTCTGTTTTTTGTAAGCGCCTAGCATCTGACACCTGTACTGCCTCGAATGTTTCACGGATATCTTCGATGGGAATCGAGACATCTAGGTTTTTGATTACGTATTTAACGTTTACTTTTTCTTGTTGTCTGGGGCCATAGGAGTGATTGATATCCGACACCAGTGTAGTTAAGGTGTTTCATGAGGTTCGGTCGGTAGTTTTCGTTCTCCAAGTATATCTTGATATCTTTCCTCGTGAGGCGAAGAAAGTAATGTCTGATTTTAATTTTTTCCAGGAAATCTCCTATCTGTTATAATGTGAAATTTTCTCTGTCTATTACGACTGGAGGTATTTTCTTAGTGGCTGGGGGATGCTGGGTTTCTGTCGATATTGTTTGAGCCGTTTGGTTGGGTTCGGGTGAGGCTTCCGTTTCTTCATCCGAGAGTGCCTGGTATCTGTTTGACGTCGACACACTAGTGTCTTTAATTTTTCTCTTTCCTTTGGCATTTTTCCGCTGGTTGCGCGTCTGCCTTTGGAAATCTGATTGAATGTCCTCATTATCCGAGAAACGGGACGATTCTGGTAGTGGTTGTTGTTTCGCCTTGTCCATTTCGCGCACTAGTATATTCACTACACTGTATTAATGAACACTCCACTTACCGGGTATATGGATGTTCCTTGCTGGTTGCTGCAGGTCTACAGCTTGTCCCGGAGGGCAGCATTTGCCAGAGCCACGCTACCCCTACCTCTGAAGGTTGCTGTCAAGGGTAAGTCCAAGTGATAAGTATGGAACTTGACAGCTTTAGGGTGCAATCTGAGCAAGCGGAAAAACTTCTTCTGGAAAAACTTCTTCTGAGGTCTTCTTCTTAGGTCTTCCTTGTTTGAAGGCTGGAGCTGAAGTGTGTGTTAAAAATCTAGTAACTCTATCTGCTTTTATAAACCACACAACTTTCGTTGCTTTTATAAACCACAGAATGACTAACTAAAATTTCAACATGTTTGAGTAATGTCATTTTAGTGATATTTTTAGTTGAAAAAGTTATCCATGCAGACAGTGAGTAAGTTGATTATGGAGGTGGTGATTGCAGTGTTGAAATATAGAACTGAGAATAAAGGTATAAATTTAGGTACTTATTTCTTATGAAACATGATGTTAGGAAAGATACTTTATAAAATATCTGTAGAAAAAAGGTTTTTTTAGTCTCAACAATTAAAGTGTATTTTAAATTTATCCGAATGTTCGCCTCTTCAGGGAAAAAAACTAGAGACCACATCTTTCCTTCTAATTGTCCGATTTTAACGATTTTTTTTTTGTTTTTTTAGGAAATTCCACAAACTTTTAAAAAAACATACAATATCCACAAAAAGTGTATACTTTTTGAGTTATTTGGAATATAATTTTACCATACCTCGTAACTTTTTTCCAGCTTCTTTTTGTTGAAGTATGTTATATAGATAAATTTAAAGGGTGTCGAGAAAATGGCTTTAGTGAAGTTTCATTGAAATCGGTACATTCGTTTCACCGCTACAGTCTATAACAACGCAGGTTTTTCTGCATTTTTATTTATTTTTTCTCATCTATTAACTTATCAAATTATTTCAAAAGTTATGTGCAGCATTTTTTCGTAACTCTGAATAATTTGAAATGATTAACTTTTTAAAATAAACCGTATTAAAGATACTTTATAGGAAGACATATATGAACATTGGGCATTTAAGCCCTGTAAAGTGACATCAACGGGGATAAGACCTAAATGATTTTAAATACCACTTAATTATACAACGATACACCGAGTTTAATTAAAATCGTTAGAGCCGTTTTTGAGAAAATCGTAAAAATGTGTTTCAGCGTTCATATAAAGTGGCAGAAACAGACACACACACACACACACACACACACACACACACACACACACACACACACACCATTTTGTGACACTTGGTTATTTGGACTCAGGGGACCTCAAAAGATGTATTTCCGTGGAAAATTGAGATTCGAAAATTTTCACGATCGCAATACTTACCCTTATATATTACATATATACGTAAGTGAAAGTAAAAAATCTTATAAATGAGAACAGAAATGAATAAAATAATATATTACTGTAGTTTCAACTCACTAATAAAGAAAATAAAAAACAAACAAATATATTTCTTACACTGCAGAGTGTTATCCTAGACAATAAAAAAAGAAAACCAAAGTTGTACGCTACGCGCTGGAAGCACACAGGTGATGGACAGCTCGCACTCAACCTCTCTCATAGGGATTTGATGTAGAACTATGAGCGCTCATAAAAAATTTAAAGACTGCAAATGGGCAGCGGCGAGTACACATGAGAGACGAATGTATCTCCTTCCACTAGCAATGTAACGGGCAGTATCGAGGTTGGCAGCACTGAGCTCAGTAATGGACGGAGTCAGACTGTGTATTGTCGAATTACACGGGCTTAGGGCTTGAACCTAGGAGTTGTCTATAGATAGGGCTGTAGTCCATAACAATATATACATAAACTATGAACCAGTCTATATTGAATATAAGCAATATAAGCTATGGGCCTATGAATAATATAATTAATAATTAATTATAATATAATAAATAACTAATAAGCACTTTGATGAAATTAACCAAATCATCAATTAAATAAATCATTATTTAAATAAAAACTAAAATAAAATAAATTAACGCTGTGGCATTAACGGCCGTACTACTTTATGTAAGACTAGATTGAACATTGTGGCAGAAAGAGCGTCGCACACCAGTTGCAATAGAGAATTTATTACTCAGGTTATCTCCAACCAGTACCTTACCCTCACTATTTCTAACAGACATTATAGTTAATCTAATTATTTTTTGGGGAATTTGATATTCTTTTAGTACCACAATCATATTGACACTGTAGAAGGATACACAAGACAGGATTCATCTAACTATATTGTGAGTTGTCGTTAAAAGAGCTAAAAAGATATTGCAAAGAAAGAAAAACGAATATTTTAAAAAGCAGATTGAGAAACTAAAGACCGATAATGAAACAAGAAAATTTTATGGATCTGTAAGATACATTAATCGAGGCTTCCAGCCAAAGAGTGATGCCTGTAAAGACAAAAATAGAAATGTTAAAGAAATGACAATCTACAAGACAATCCTGAAACCTATCTGGACCTACGGACTCGAACTGTAGTGGACAGAAAAACTTTGCAACGCATCAAACGCATTCAATCCTACAAACGAACAATCGAACAATAGTCGAATAAACCCCTATATATATAAATAAATATATAAAATATATATAAATATAAAATATATATAAATATATTTATATATATCTTCCTTTTTTTTTTTTTTTTTTTTTTTTTTTTTTTCCTTTCTTATGTACATATTGTGTGGATGAATACTATAGCCCTAGTACCAATGCCCTTCAGTGTGGCAGACTGTATTAATACTCAATAAAAAAAAATAATAAAAAAGAAATGGCGAAGGCGATAGGCAGGTGGGTGGAATACTTCGATGAGACAGTGAATTCTAGAGACAGTATGAATCAAGAGATTGACTCAAATCTCAGTTTAAGTTTACATCATTTTTCAAGAAATAATGAGAATGATCTATACCTGGCGCAAGTTGAGCCGCAGCTTGGTGAGCGGATGTGATCCCACTCACGGCGAAATTCTGTAAAACGTAGAATGGAACAGTGAAGATTGGGTCGCAGGTGAGCTCACGCCGGATTAAGCTCAAACTCCGTGAGCTGGGATGTTTGTGTCAGCCACAGTTTTCCTCAAGCGACTCTCAACTGAGGCTGAAGTAAATGATGGAGAAAACGTTATTATTTATATGTTGAATAATATAATATTCAGTCACTTGGGCAATGATTATAGGTAAGTAAGATCATATTCACACAATTAAGACGAAAATTAATTGAAGTAATTAGAAAGAGGAAAAAGTTGTACACTTCACATGATGACTATTTAAAAGTAATAATAATAATCTATTTATTGAATAATAATACAATCAGCCCCCTGCTGGATGGCTATAAGTATTAGGGCTAAGAGTTCTCATTCATATAATTTAAAAGTAAAATTGAAATCGCAGATTTGGGAAAAAGAAACCGGTCTGAAAACTGGTAAGTTTATATATTAATCATTTATTCTTGCACAAAAAAAATGCTGTTACTTTTTAGATATTTAAATGTAATGATACGACTGGGAGATAAGCGCTTTGATCCCTGCTTTGTCTTTCATATGAGAACGGCAAAGCGTGGTTCAGGGTTTCCTAGAGTGAATGTAAATATTGTATATAGGAATGAGTGTGACAAGTAATATTTGTTTATCTTTCTTTTTATTATCCTTTTAATTTATTTATTATTTTTTTTTTACAAATATTTTATATTTTTGTTATTCTTTTATTGTATACACTTTTTACTTACATGTTTTATTTTTATTTATTTTTTCTCAATTTATATAAAATAGTATGAATGTACACATAGAGTCTTAATAGTCAATGCCCTTTGTGGCGATTTAATCCCACTCTTGTGGGGGAAGCTTGAAATACTTTGTTTAACCTGACTTGTAACTTTGAAATACTTTGTTTAAACTGACTTGTTACCTTCTGTAAATTCTGTTGATGATTTTAAGCTAACAAAAACCTTTCTAAGGGCAAGACATTTGTTTTTCTTTCACTACAATTTTATTAGCTTAAAACAATGTTCTTTATTTGTTACGAGTCTTATCATTTAGAAATTCGAAACTTCGTGCCGGTAATAAATTCAAACATTCGGATAGAAAATAAAATCACGGGAGTGCAGTCGTTCGGTTTGTGATTTTATGGGTGTGAATTTGTGTTAAAAAAAAACAAAAAAATTAATTCGCGACGGACAAGTATCTAGAGCCCGAGAAATTCAGTGCCAATCCCCAGATTCTCCATCTACTGGAAAGGAGTTCTCACATTGGCTGAAAACCTTCGAGAACTTCATCTCCTTATAGAAGCATTGGAAGACGCTGACAAAATGAAGGTGCTCCAAAATTTTCTTTCGTTCAATGTTTATGAACTGATCTCAGAAATCACCACGTACGTTGAAGCGATAGAAACCCTGACTAAGACCTATGTTAAGGAGAAAGGAGAAATATATGCACGTCACATTTTGGCTATGCGTAAACAACAGCAGAGCGAGAATGTTGACCAATACATTCAGGCTCTGAGGCTGCTGGTAAAGAGTTGTAACTTAAGGCTGTTTCTGCAGAAGATCATAAAAATTCAGTATATACTTGATTCTCTTATTAATGGACTGATCTATTCTGAAATTCGCCAACGATTACATAAGGAGTCTAAAACATTGAGCCTGGATGAACTGGCCCATAAACAAGCTGAACGATACTAAATTTTTACAGGTTCCAGATAAAGGATTCTAAAATGAACCAGCTGGTACAGCTTCGAGAGAAGCCAAGAAGAAAATAGAACAGATGAAGAAATCCTGCACATTCAAACCTTTTTAATTTTGAACACATGAAAAATGAGCCTGTCTTAATTCTCAAGGCAACCACTTTGAACAATATTTAATATGAATGTTAATGTTAAATTTTTTGTCCTTAATTGTGACAAAAAGTAATATTATTCAATACAAAAAAGTCTAAATTTCATTGATAAACTAGATGAAACACATATTAATTTATTTGATATGAACTAATTAATTGATAATTATTAAAACCTTTTAACGGAAATATGTTCTTAACCAAGCGTTAATACCTTTATAAGTTTTCAATATGTTCATAAATCTGACAGTTATTTTTTAATCGGTATTCTTATATATTATACTTTTTTTTTTTTTTAATGAGCATTTTCTTTCGATCGAAAACAAAGATATAGAAAATTATAAAAAAATCGCACCTATAAAGAGCTACGCGAGATGTATGCGAGGGCGGTTTCGATCTCAATTGTGAGGAGTAACCAGATTAGATGGTTGGGCCATGTGGCGCGTATGCCCAGAGACGCGATTCCTAAACGCTTGCTGGAGGATCGACCTGGAGAAACGTAGCCAAGAACACGCTTAAGATGGCCGGAGGAGGAGGACATCTTGAAAAGGATGGAAAACCAGAGGTGGCGATTGTTCGCCCAGGATAGAGGAGAGTGGAAGAAGATTATAAGAGCGGCCCAGGTTTTTGTAGGACTTTAGCGTCAATAATAAATAAACGCTACTATACCATATTACGATAAAATAAGAAATCTTACTATAAGAAATTTGGAGAAGAGAAGATGAAGTTTTTTTTTTTTTTTTTTTTGGACAGTTTTAGTTAGAGCATCCCTTATAATAGCTCCGCACTTAAAATCATTATTTTTATATTATTTGAAAATTAATCAATTACCGACGAACGCAGGTTTAGGATTTATTTATATTCACATATGCACGTGTATATGCACATACAATATTGACAATGTAAGGATTACCACAATTTGGAATTAGCGCTGGGATCTCTTAATAACATTTATCAATTTGTTTGATGCTTTACCAGAGTACTCATCACTATACTTGGAATTTATACAAATAGAACATGCCTGTATGGTGTTAGTGTGCGGTTTTCACAACGCTAACAATAATGTTTCCAGTCGTGTATAATCTGCGTGATTTTCAAACAAAAGATTACGGTTCAACGTCATAGAGAAATGATACAATATATCCTGTGCCGATCGGACACTGCTGCTGTGGAATGAATATTTAATATGGAACAATATTTAATATGAATGTTAATGTTAAATGTTTTGTCCTTATATGTTACAAAAAGTGATATAATCCAATACAAAAATTTTTTTAAAAAGTCTAAATTTCATTGATAAACTAGTTGGAACACATATTAGTTTATTTGATATGATCTAACTAATTCATAATTATTAAAACCTGTAATGGCTAATATTTTATTAACCACGCGTTAATACTTTATAAGTTTATCAATATGTTCATAAATCTGTCCATTATTTTTTAATCGGTATTCTTATATATTATGCTTTTTTTTTTAATGAGCATTATCTTTCGATCGATAACAAAGATACCTATTTTTATTTTAAAATGAAAATTGTTTGTTGAAAAATGAACGTTCCTGCTACCTAGCGGAGAGTTCCCGAAATAGGTGGTTTCATCTCTGAAACCTGAACAGCAACTCCAAACTTTTGTCAGATTTCTTTTTAAAATCAACTTTCAGTACAATTATTTATATAATTTTATCAAGTATTTTATGAGGTATATAAGTTATCTAACTTATATACCTCATAAAATACTGAGTCTTATCATAAATAATGACAAGTTTGTTTAATACATGTTAGACACTTCATATTTTCAGAAAATAAAATATGATTATTTTTCTATTATTTAATCGCTTTTCTGAAATCGTTCTGTTCTTAAACAAATTTTAACACAATTTTTAATATAATAAATTAAAATTGCTAAAGAAATTCATTTAGAATGGATAACAATTTATTCATTTATTATATTTTTTTACTCTTTTGCTCCTTAAATAATTATTATATAATTATTTAAGAGTGCACTATAATTATAATTAACAATTTTATTATTTTACAATTGAAGCTGAAAAATACGAAACACTTTTTTTGCATCTCTTGATATACACTATCACCCCTTTGAATATTCCCTTTTACTTACTGGACACTTGGTATATTTGAACTGAAATATGACAGTTATTATTTAAAATTTTAATTTTAGAATGATTAGATCTTGAATAATGTTTAAAGTGCAATTATCAATTTAATTTTACCTAAGAAGTTAAAGATGATTAAGAAAACAATATTTTTTTTAATTTAAAAAAATGTAAATTAATGACTATGAAAAAAGATAAATAAAAATATAGCTAAAGCATTAACGGTAATATTTAATTATAATAATGGGTATACCATTTTCAGGGGAAGGTGCTTAGTTTGCATCTTCGATAACCTGAATTTTCTCGATAAAGGAACATAATAATGAAAAACCTCGTTGATTTTAAAAGTTAGAGCATCCCTTATAATAGCTCCGCACTTAAAATGAAAATTTAATACTTCCAAAGCTCTTAAATAAAGTCAATTTACATGAGTTCCGTCAATAAAATAAATAATAAACGCTTAATGTATTAGTGGATTCTTCAGCGTAAGTACAGAATCGTATTTATAAATATTCTTTGCTTTTCGTAAAAATCATTATTTTTATATTATTTGAAAATTAATCAATTACCGACGAACACAGATTTCGGATTTATTTATTTTTCGTGTTCTCATGAAACATGTGAAATGCTTCGTATGATTAAAGCCCTAATTTCTGAAAAATCTCTGATATTGATGATTACTATAAAACGTCACTCAACTGACATTAATATTTAGTAGTATTTGTTTGAGTAGATTTGTTGATGCTTTTTCGTACTGAGTATTATCATTAGTACTAAGTATAAATAATGAGATTAATGTCAATATTTTTTCTGTTGAAAATCTATATTATCATGAATAAGAATTTAGTATACCTGCTTGTACTTGCTTATAAGAAAAAAAAGAAGAAGTGGAAAATCGATTCTCTAAAAATTCATACTAAATGAATCAAATCATTTTGAGTTATACACTACTATTCTAAAGCTTCTCAAAAAAAGCTTGGGAGAGAAGGGTTCTTCGCAGAATCAGGCCTGGTGTGCGAATATGGACTATGGAAAATTCGCACCTATAAACAGCAACCATATTTCGATAAAATACGAAACCATACTATATGACATAGTAATTGTGAGAGTTTTTGTTGTTAGTTATTTGGCCAGATGTGTATATATATATATATATATATATATATATATATATATATATATATATATATTTATATATATATATATTTTTTTTTTTTAAATTTGGATATCATTGTTATTCTGAGGATACTTAGTCCCAGATTAAAGTTTCTTTTCTATTCTATTTTATAATATGACGGCGTGTAATATGCTACTATTCTATACTAACTTATCTACATTTTTATTAGTTTAATTGCGAGAAGTGCACGAGATATGTTGAAATGTAAAAAAAAAAAGAAGGATTTTTAAAATTAGCTGACGGTTTAAAATGTTTAAAATCAGCTTTTATAAAAACTCTAAGATTTTAGAAATCGATAATTAAAAGAAAAAAGTCTTAAACGTCTGCAATAAGTTAAAGATATATATTTCGTTTATTAATGCATTTTGAATAGAGAATTTATATTTATTTTTTCTCACTAATTGGCTTATGGTCAATTAAATTAGTTTTTATCACTATTTATTATTGGACGTTTCGAGAAATCTTTCTCCGTCTCTTTAGCAATATTATTTGCCATGAAAATTGAGTAAGTCATAGTATTTAATAAGCTTGGTCAATGGATAATTTATATTTATTTATTAACAAACATTATAACCAATAATGTAATTCGAAGAAGAAGCATTAATATAGCGAAATTTTTAATTTTATAGAACAAAAAATTGTATTTTCATTTAACATAAACAAAAGAAGTGTTTTTTAAAATATTTTCTAATTGCTTCTCAAGTCATTGAATCATTTACAAATAAATTGCGTAGCAAACTTTAATATTCTGAGTATAATGTAGTTATCCGGTTAGACGGCAGATCGCAGGAGCAACCTCTTCGACTACGTATGACATCTAGCGGATTTTAGTTGAACTTATCTCGATTCCAAATAAATGTTCTTTACTCATACATTTCTGAAAAATATTCAACTTTTTATGGTTATTCAATCTTCAAAGCTATGCTATATTCAAACCATTTAATTATTTAATAATGAGGTTAATTATTTCTTCTCCGCAGGATTAATTATCATAAGAATTCTATTTAAAGTGCATATGTGATTCTTGAAAAATAATATTGTTGACATTTTATTTTACTATTGATGATGAATATTTTGTATATTTATACAAATCACACCATATTCGGGTAATTCTCAGATTATTTTTATTTTTCTCTCTTTTATTAATATCTTTGTTCATAGTGATATATGAAACAAAGAAGTTTTTTTATATCAATTAAATATATTTTAGGCCAATAGTCAGAAACAATTCTTGTATTCCTTCAATTTCCCTGGCACTTTGGTTATCTAAATTGATTTTCATGTCTTTAAAAAATATTTTTCTCAATATTTATATCTTATATAAATTTTTACATATAGAAAGGATAAATATAGTTTACTTTTAGTTAGTGAAAGTTTCTTTTCCCTCCTAGTGTAATTATTTTATTTTACGATTTGGTTACATATTCAATGTTTTGGGGCTTTGCCCTATCATTAGGAATTTTCTTTTTATTGTTCTTAAATTTATCATATAATAAGTTATATCATCATATTTTATAAAATATTTGTTAAAAATATTATGTTAAGGAACATTCCTTAAAGCCTAATATCTTTATTTATATTGCAGAATACTTTGGGAGAGAATTACATAGAATGTTTGTTTATATGTTGGTGTAGTTTAGAAAAGAAGAATTAATTCAAATAAAAACAACCTTTAGTAGGCTTGAAAGTAAACATCGAGAGTTGGGAGCCAACTAAATGTTTTTAAATTATGGATATAATTTCAAATGGGAAGTGCCTCACAATATTGTTGGTGTTACTAAATGTTGTTACTGTTGCTAAATGTAATTGTTGTTAAAAAATGCATGAAACCTTTGTGCACCTTAATATATAACTAATTTTAGTTTCAGTATTAAATATAATTTACATATATAATGCTTTTAGACCCTGGCTTTCAGCCTTAGAAATTAATAAATTTTAAATATTTCAGATACAATAATTGTGGTTACTCTTTTTTTTTTGGTTTTATTGATGATGCATATAGAAATTAATTGGAATTTAATGAAGTATTATTGTTTAGTTATTGTTTTTATAATAAGTCAATGTACAGTTATGATAAACAAGACTCATGTAGGTGAAATAAAGTTATTCGTATATGTATGATTTGTACAAGATTGTAAAATAATCTTTAACAAATAAATTCAATTCTATTCTAATTGTGGTTACTAGAAGCATTATTTTTAATCACAGAAAACAATAAAAATGTGCCAATTATAAACATAAAAAATTCTAAAATAATTTTAGCTAAGTTTTTAATTAACTTATTCGATTTTAAAGAAGGTTCTGAAAATTTTTAGGAAGAAATTTAATTCAATTTTGGATTCCATTCTTAAAATATTCCTTTCCACTTACAATCTGAAAGTAATTAAAGTGATAGTGATTTAAGTTTATGTAAATGGTCCTTATAAATTAAATTACTCTACAGCTTGCTAAATAGTTCATTATATTTATATTTTTTTAGTACTTAATCTTAAATGACCAACAAAAATATCTTTTCTACTAAACCATAGAACAATTATTTAGTAAACTTAGAATATCTTAATCATAATCAGTGTAATTATCGACATTATTTAATTGACTTTTATTCGAATAATTTGTTTAACAAATTTTTGTTCAGATATTTTGGTCTGCATTGATTTTTATAATAGAGAAGTTAATGATTCATTATTTTTAAAATAATAATCTTGATTCTTTATTTGTCTTAGATGATATTAGGAATAATCAACTGTTTATTTTACTTTTTAACCTTACATTATGATCTAAAATTACGGGTGTTATAAAAATATTATCAATTTTAAGATTTTGTAATCAAGTACTGTTTTTAGCAAACTTTGAATTTCTTTGATATTTGGGTTCATTGCAATTTTATCGCAGGCACTTCTTCATTTATTTACGCAGTTCTTAGTTTATGGTATTCTCAAAAATACCTCTGCAATAACCCAGGTTTTGAGGATAATATATGAAAAATTTCTTATGTAACTTCCTTTTCCGAGCCTTTACAACCAATACGCCATTTGTTTATTCCTTGTCCCTCTGTTCATTCGTTTTACACGAGATCGCAGTCCATGCACCCTTTTTCCCCCTCTCATAGAACCGTTTCCTTTAAAAAATCTTTTATCATGCGTGCTACCTTTTTTTCAATACCCAACTTATCTCTATAAGAAAATCCTCTTCCTTAACCACATTTAAAAAACATTTATTCTTCCACCTCCTAAGCAATCAATCTTCGGAATAAATTTAAGAATCAAATTTCGTATTAAAGAACTGTTACTCTCATTTGAATTTTATATGACTGTTACTTATATATCATCAATATTGTTAATCAGAACAAAAATGTGAACATATTCATTTAAATTTATGTACAAATTAATATGTTTACTTGTACTTAATTTATTTTAATTATTAGAATAATAGGTAAATTGTTTCTTCTTTTTTATCATGCCAGAAAATTTTCATCTATTTGTTCATTATAATTATTTTCATGGGACTAAATGTCATAGAATAAAATTCATTACTCTTCTTTATTTTTTTTCTTCTTTTTTGAAAATATGATGTTTTAATATAAATCGATACGTGAACAAGTGATCCTAAAGTCAATAATCATTTTATGAAATTCGTCTTCAACAGTTTAAAAATGAACTTAAATATTAAAGAAACCTAATAAGTAAAAACATATAAATGCGTGATTGTGCAATATCAAGATCGACAGTATTTAAAAAAAAAAAACACCTCAAATAGCATAATTACAGACTTTAATATAGAAAGAATTCGGTACTAGTTCCGAAGCACTACTCTTTCAGGCATTTTGATTGATGCCGGGTTATCCGCAATGTTTCAGGTAAGGCTTACAACAGATAGCACCAGGAAGCGCCACTATTGCGGAGGGGTAGTCTTGTCCGCTCCACCTCACCTTCATTTTAAGGAAATATAGAAATTATATCGTTTAGATCACTTATTACCCGCCTTTTTTTACAGTTAGCATTCTTTTCCCACTATTTTCCCTTCATAGGAAATAAATATCGATTGAACACCCATTCCATTTTCCAGCTTAAGTAGCTTAATATATTTGCTAGTGGACGGTGCTGAGACTGTCGGTGACTCCCTGGCCTGATCCAAGTTCTATTTCTTAAGCAGACCATACACGGTAATTCTGAATGAACGTCACAAGAAGTTCCAAGATTGCCCGCGATCGCTTTGATCATGGAAGACCTCTACACGTTCAATCATTACTGATCATTACTGACGCCATTTCAGCTCAGTTGTAAACAAAGAAACAGCCAAGATATGTCACTCACGATTGTCAAACGGAGAAAAATTATCTTTAGCCATTCTTATACGATTTAGTAGCAATAGAAAAGTGAATAGAAAAGAATGGGTTAAAAAGTGGTATAAAAAGCGTGGCGAATTATGTCACTTAAATATTTTGCGGGAAATAAGTTCTACAAATGCCTTAGACGATTATAAAAATTATTTTCGCATGGATGAAAATCTTTTTAACAAATTACTCTCCAAGGTAGCTCCATCTATATCTAGACAAAACACAGTCATGAGAACTTGCTTGTCAGAACATGAGAGATTGGCTCTCACTTTGAGATACCTCGCCACTGGTCGAACCTTCGAAGATATCAAGTTTTCTGTGTTAGTTTCTCCAGCGGCTATATCGGAAGCAGTTTTTGAAACGTGTTTGGCCCTTATCAATGTTCTTCGAGATTATATCAAGGTAAGTAAAAACATTTATTAATAATTATGTATTTGTTAATAGCAGGTAATAATGTTTTCTTTTCTATTTCAATAATAACTTATTTATCTATTTGGAACATGGTGCATCTTTCATAAGCAGCTCTGAAAGGATTATCAGAATTATTTTCTTTATCAACATATTCATTCCATAGATACAATCTTTCAATTTTACAAGTCAATTTGGTATTTCATTGTTGATAAAACGATGCACTTTAAACAATAAAAAATATTATTCCTTGTAAACAAAGTTAGAAATTGTCACTAAGTGTGATGTGGAGTCTTAAAGAAATAAGAAAAAGAGATAAAAATTTTTTATAATTTAAATTTTTATAAAAAAGTTTATTACTCAAGCTGCCTTTAATTTGTAGTTGTTTGTTGATTGAAAATGAACCTCTGATGTTATTATGAAATTTCTGTTACATTTAAATTTATTCTTTGTAATTGCTATTATCATTTATTTGAAATAATCAAATTTTGCAGTTATTATGTAATATGCATAGTAAAATTTGATTAATATAATCTGGATACACTTAAACGTAAATATATGTTTACCCATATCTTCAGTTATAAAACTATGCAAACAAAATGTTCAATTCCATAAAAATCCCAGCCTTGTTAAACCAAAATAATATTAATTACACCCCACTTCAATTAGTTTTAATGGAATCATTAGCCACCTGAAGCAGCCCTTTCTATTTGGCTATGTATATAAGTATCTGTACTTATGAAGCTTCAATTGCAATAGTGAATTCAATGAAGTTGCTAACACTTGATCATTAACTCATTACTGGTTGTTTTTATTTAATAGATACATTTATTTGTTTCAGATGCCTAATACCCCTGAGAAATGGGAAGAAATCAGTGATGGATTTGAAGCAAGGTTCAAATTTAAGAACTGTGTTGGAGCCATCGATGGAAAACACATCAATATAAAAAAACCAATGCATTCAGGCTCTTTCTATTATAACTACAAGCATTTTTTCAGCATTGTATTGCTGGCAGTTGTCAGCTCAGAAAAAAAATTTATCATGGTAGATGTTGGCACTAATAGTGCTATATCAGATGGAGGGGTCATGTTTCACTCAATGTTTCAAAAAGAACATTTGAATCTCCCACTTTTAACAGGAAATCCAAAGTTGCCTTACGTTTTTATTGCAGATGAATGCTCTTAACAAACATTTAATGAAACCCTATGCAAAAAATGACCTCGATAATGAACGACATGTCAAGTTCAACAAAACACTGTCATCTGCACGTTCAGTAGTTGAAAATGCTTTCGGTATTTTAACTGGACTGTTTAGGGTTCTCGTAAATAAAATGTTCCTTGAACCAAGAAAGGCAAGTATCATAACTTTAGCAAGTTGTTATCTTCACAACTTTTTGATGGAAGAGAATGAGACAAATTATTTGCCTCCAATTGTGGAACCCATGGAAAGATATCATTTGATCGAATTAGAAACCTTGAGACCTAGAAACAGCCCATCAGAGGCAAAGGAAATAAGAAATGATTTTTCAAATTATTTTATGAAAGGAATAGACTGAAGGTTCAACATAATTATGAGTAATATGTTTATAATAATTTATATATATATTTAAATATTTTTGTATTTTTTATCCCCACTTTAAGAAAATAACAATAATTAGTTATTTCTATGGTGCAGGTATTTAACATTATAGGCAGTATCTGCAATTTTGTTGATCTTGCAGTAAGTCAATTAGTAACATTTTATAAAGTTAAATACCTTAGTACATAGATCAATTTTCTCTTAGTGAAAACAAAATATTGTGTTACTATGATTGATAAATTATATTTCCTTTTAACCAATTGACATCATGCATTAATAAATAAATAATTTGAAATAATGAATACAATCAACTTGCTATTTATTATAAAATCAACATTTACATAAAATGATCTACATTATTAAGGAGTTGGAGGGGAAGGGTTATGCTCAAATAAATACTAAATATTTAAAATAGTATTTTAATCGTTCGCCAACGTTTTGACCCACTTTGTAGGTCATCATCAGGGCTTCAAAATATAAAGGAACATGGTGAAAAATAAATGAATTATAAGTAGATAAGAAATAGTTGTCTGATAAAGAAAAAAATCTAGTGTGCTCCATACTCAATTTTGAATAGAAATTATTTTTTGCCATGTTGGGCTATTAAAAGATTTTTTAATTTCATTCTTAACTGAGCTGAAGCAAAAGGATTACAACTAACAAATCATAAATACCATTAAAATAACAAAAGTCCTATTAATTATAGATTGTACGAATATAGTTATTAAACTGTTATTTTTCATTGCAAAGTTGACTAAAACGGAATAGAGAGATTTGCATTGTCTGTCACAGAGAGGTCAAAAGTTATCACACTGATTGTAAGTGGATTCTGTTTAAATATCCCAAATGGAAAACTTGTCAAATATTCACTAATTTAATTTTCTAAAAGGTTACATACTGATTTTTTGGAATAAATGGACGATAAGACACCTAATGATTTAAAAATAATGTCAGATCTAGAGTTATTAAACTACAGTAAATATATCCATGAAATAGTATCTTAAAGAATGTCATTTCCTTGAATCTGTGGGTTTTAAATACATTTCAAACTTAAAAATATATTAAAAGTTTATATTTACTAAGAAAATTTCATTCATTTTTCTTGAAAACATGTTATTTATACTTTTTCCTCAACTCTTTGTTACCTTTTACAACTTCCTATATTAGATACTGGTTTATATATATTACATATATAGGTAAGTGTAAGTAATAATTTAGATGACATCACAAATGTAGTGGGTGACAGTCAAGTTAAAATATTACATGCGTAAAAGATACAAATAAAAATAGAAAACAAAGGTGTGTATGGCATGCACGTTAAAAGAAAACTAGATTTTGATATAATTATAATAATTTAATAAAAAAAATAATATTTAATAAAATTAAGGTAAGGGGATGCTCTCGCCTGTCTATTGTTCAACTTGGCAGAGGAGAAAGCTGTAAGAGACTCCGGTATTCAGACCAGTGATATAATCTTCAATCGCCTGACACAGCTTCTTGGTTTTGCTGATGATATTGACATAATAGGTAGGTCAGAACGGGCTCTCAGAGAAGCGTTTATAGGCCTTGAAGCAGCTGCTAGACCACTTGGTCTAGAAGTCAACGAGAGGAAAACTAAGTATATGAGAGTTGGTGGTGAGGTGGATCTGAACTCTCCATTTGAGGTAGGTTCTTTTAAGTTTGAGAGAGTGAAAAGTTTTATATACCTTGGGTCTGAAATTAATAGCAAAAATGACATGGCTCAAGAAATACAGAGAAGGATCACGGCTGCCAATAGATGTGTCTTTGGACTTGGCCGGCACTTAAGAAGTAGGTATCTCCCAAAGAAGACCAAGCTGATCATATACAAGACCCTTGTACGGCCTGTTTTGACATATGGCTCAGAGGCTTGGACTATGACTAAAAACGATGAGATGAAGCTGAGTGTGTTTGAGCGAGGAGTCTTCAGAAGGATTTATGGTCCAGTAAAAGAGGGTGATGTCTGGAGGAAAAGAAAAAATAGGGAGCTCAGTTCTCTTTATACAGACATCGACGTAGTCACGTATATTAAACTGGCCAGATTAAGGTGGGCAGGGCATGTGGCCAGAATGAGCACCGTTGAGATACCCAAGAAAATAATGATGGAGGAGCTGCACCTCGCAAGACGGGTAGGAAGGCCGAGGACGAGGTGGTTGGACAAAGTGGCTTATGATGCGAGAACCCTGCTTGGTGTACGGAACTGGAGAGCTGCAGCAGAAGCCAACTGGCGGAGGCTCTTGGAGGAGGCCCAGTCTCGGTAACGGGATGTCGTGCCACATATGATGATGATGATGATATACATATATTACAGAAAACTAGATTTTGATAAAATTATAATAATTTAATAAAATTAATTACATTATTATATACATATATTACAGAAAATTTATTTTTGATAAAATTATAATAATTTAATAAAAATAAATTAATATTTAATAAAATTACCTACATTATTATATACATATTACATTGTTGGTTGGGATTGCAGTCAGAGAGAACACAAAACAAAAGATTTTTATTTCAGTTTGTGTTATCTCTGACTGCAACCCCAACCACACATATATATATTTTAGAATTGGTAAGTGGTTGACTGTCGTGAATAATGAAGAGAAGAATAGTTGGGATGATCAGTCCAATAAGAAGGAAAAAATAAATGATACTATTTATTTTGACATTAGCCGACATTTCGACCTGAAGTTCAGGCCATCATCAGGGCTGATTACGGAGATGTAAATCTACGCAATCAAATAAATACTGGGTTGGTGTTGCGGTCACAGACAGTGTGTATTGCGTAGATTTACATCTCCGTAATCAGCTCTGATGATGGCCTGAACTTCAGGTCGAAACGTCAGCTAATGTAAAAATAAATAGTATAATTTATTTTTGCCTTCTTATTTGACTGATCACCCCAACTATTCTTCTCTCCTATATATATTTTACATTTTAACTATATAACGATTAACAAAAAAATAATACATGTAAAACATTATTATTAATAAACAAAATTCATAATTGATGAAAAAGTTTATAATTAGTCATCATTATAATTAGAAAAAAACGTTGCAACACATTCGATTGAATCTTCTTGACACAAGATATTTGTCATTGAAGATGCAGAGACAGTGGAGGAACCGGATATGGTTCTCTGCGTTTGGCGAGGTATATCAATACATAGAGGATTGACAGAAAGTCTTTCAATGTCCACTTCAGCTATGAAATCATTTACTTTCTTCTCTACAGTCTTCCTATCTAAAGGAGACATCGCTCTCAACTTGACAGCCCACAAATTACCTATCAAATCGCAGTCATCAAGGGGCGGAGGTTTCTGTTTAGATTTTAAGAAATTACAAGCCACTTGTAAGAGCTCGTCTTGTTTTGCTGAGGTGCCTTGCCCTTTTTTCCTTTTCTTATTTGGGGGTTCAAATACCCCCAAAGATGAAAACGATGTTAAAGGTTGCTCTTCATCACAATGTTCCTCAACTCGAGATTCCTGCAACATAAACATCAACTCCTCAGTGGCTGTTTTTATCCAATAACTACTGACAGATATATCAAAAATACTAATAGTAATATAAAATAAGTATCAATTCTTTGTTACATATTTTTTTTAATTTAATCAATTTTTAATAATAACTTCATACCTCTGTTATTAATCTTATCAACAAGATTTCTCCAATAATAAACACATTTTTTTAAAATAAGCATTAAGTACAAAACAAGAATTTTTATACAGCAAAAAATTTCATTGATATTCATATTAGATAATAATTTAATTCTTAGTCTAAATTTTCAATGCAGTCCTTTGTATTTTTAGAACAATTTCATTATTGTTTTATATTTAACTTTTTTCTAAAATAAATGTGTTTATTGCTGGGGATTTATTAACCTTTCTTTAATTATCACTTCCTATTATAAAAGAACACAAAACTTGGACTTCCTACTTTTCTGCTGGAATTTGGCCCATTGATTATATGAACTTTTTTGTGACTATTGAGGTCTGTCTGCTATCCCTCCTATAAATATTTACCTCTACTTACAGGACATCCTATATACTGTAGTAACAGACACTACTATAAACCAGACAAAAATTATTAAGCAATCATAACAAAGAAAACTTAATTAAAAAACTTGAATATTTAATATAATTACAACATAGAATTATCATGAAATGCACTTAAAATGAAAACATTACTAATTTGATAACTCCAATTAGTTAATGGACATTGATGTTAATTGTGCCAATATTACTAAAGAACATCCTTCACCTGATCGGGACCAAACGGTTAAAGTGGTATGGCCACTTAATGCGGATGGATGAGAACCGCTGGCCAAAGAAAATTTATAACTATATGCCACCTGAAAGAAGGAAGCGTGGAAGGCCAAAGAAGAAATGGATAGAGGACGTGGAGGAAAGCATGGCAGCCAGAGGGCTTTGTGAAGGAGATTGGATGGACAGGGAGCAGTGGCTTTTGGGTATTGGGGATATGACTCCTTAAGTTGTATAAAACCATAATAAAAAAAAAAAAAAAAAAGTTTTAGACTCTTCAACCACCAGGGTCATTTTCGCTCTATATTTCAATTGGATCAACTACAACAAAGGCATACATAATAAAACTACAGCTAATAAATAAAAATTTTAAGTTAAGAAGAGTAAGAATGCTTACATTTGAATATGATGGTAGCATTGAATTAAAGTAATGAAAATTGAAAGTTAAAGATTAAAAGATTAGTTGACAAAGACAATTCAAATAAAGGTTAATGAATTTAGGAATAAAAACTAAAAATACGTTTAAAAAACTAAAAATAATATTAAAAGAAAAGAACTTAAAGAGTACATTTTAAATATTAAAAGAAAAAAAGTTGACAAAAACCATTAAAACTAAATATTAAAAAAATATAATTTAACAGACAATTAAAAAAAAGGTTAATGATTTCAAGAATACTTGTAAATTGATAACAATTTTTGTAAGGCTGCCTGCCTTTTATACTTATTCAGATAATTTTTGTTGGATTTGTTCCACAGTTCGGGACAGTCTTCGTAAGCTTCAATAAAGAGACTTCTTCTCTAGCTAGCTCGTCATTGCTTACTTCAATATAATCAGTAAATTGGTCCATATTCTTATATATTCCTATATCTTATATTCCTAAACCAACTTTGTTGATCAGCTGAGCTCAAATAAACAACTAACGACGCTACGGAGAGACTCGTCGCCATTTTTAAATCAGTACCCCCTCCATTTCTCATGAATGAACCTTTGATTTCCGGATGTTCGGAAATCCGCAGCGCACCACCATCAGTACTTCCATTCACTACCTTACACGACAATTCGGAACGTCATTAGTGCAATTCCGATTGACCGTGTAGGGTCCCCTTTAAAATTCTAGCTTTGAAGAGGATCCCATCGTTGACTTATAAAAAGAAAATACCGGGATCGAAACGTCAATAAACATAAAAGAAATGAATAGTTTATTAAATAATTGATAAGTGACCTTATTCCCAATTAAACAGTTAAGTTTAAATATATATATATATATATATATATATATATATATATATATATATATATATATATATATATATATATATATATATATATATGTGTGTGTGTAAACAAAATACTGGAGATTCCCGGGTAATTAGAAGTCAAATTTTTATCCCCTTTTTTATATAATGAGAAAATTATGGATTTTTGAAATGTTAAAGGGATATAGCCCATTTTAAAAATTCTATTAAATGTAGCCAATAAAATGTTCAAAAAGGAATTGGGAGCATTCTTGTAAAATTCATAAGGAATCCTCTCACTGCCTGGTGCCTTGTTATTTTTAGAGTTACCCAAAACCGCTTTCAACTCACCAAGAGAGAAGGGTCTATCTAAATAGCATTAGTAATATTAGGTTCAACGTATAAAATTCTGTTTGAAATTAACGGAGGGTTGTACAGAGTTTTAAAATGCATAAGCCAATCTTGTAATGATATATTAGCAACAGACCAGTAATTACATTTTCAAAATACTTTTACAAGTTCCCAAAACACTTTACTGTTTTTAACCTTATTCAGAAGCTGGACACAATCTATATAATATTGCTTTTTTTTAAATAAACATATACTCTTATAATTACTATTTGAATTTAAATACTGTAATTTAATGTGAGGGGACGAAGTTTTTCTGAATAACTTTAAACTTATAAATGACATCTTTCTAGCCTAGAAACACTCATTATCAAACCATGGAATTTTATTTCTATATACGGATCTTGGATAAGGATTATAATTAGCATACCTCTTGATGATATTTGAGAGAATTTCTATCAAATCTTCTACCGAATGCTCATTTACAGATAAACGGTTAACTAAATTATCTACCCTAAATTATCAACTAAATTAATTTTTGGGAGAAGTGGTAAAGTAGACTGTTCAATTACCGTATTTTTAATTTTGAAAGACGTAATAATCGTCATGTGTTCCGAAAAAAATCTGATAATCAACAGTGAAATTTCATTCTACTGATAGCAACTTCATATTTATCTTGAGCGGATTATTATCAGTGAGAAGATGTTCTGGGGCGAAAACGGAATGACTCTAGTTTGTCTTTGGCTTTTCTTTTACCAGCATTTTCATCATCTGGCGGTAAATTTTCATCAGTACATTTTTGAAAATCTGGTGGACTTAAAATGGAATGAAATTCATCAAGGGAATATAGGGCCCCTCTAAATTTGATTTTATTTTTAATAATAACAGATTTGTCATCTATTTTTTTTTGTATCTTTTTTAAAGCTTCATACAAATCTTTTCTTATTTTTCGCTCCAAGAATGTTCGATCATGAGCTATAGAACCATTAATTTCACTGAGCTTATCCCTCATTTCAAACAAATCCATTTTGTCCCAACGGCTAACAAATGAAATTAAAATTGGCCTAGGGGCCTCACCTCTCCCTAGTCTCCGGCAATATGAAATATCCTTGACAGATAAGTTTGTCTCAGTTCGATTAAATAAAGTTTTTAATGTTTCTTAGACATCTTCTGGCTCTTCTCTTTGAGGCTCAGGAACTTTAAATATGATTGTATTATTTTTAATTTGTTCTCGTCTTAGATTATTTATTAATTTCTCCTGCATCTCTACTTTCTTTTCTAATAAGACCTGTTTAACTTTATCAGTTTGAAGTTCCTCAATTATTTGGGATATTGCTTGTTTTATTTGACAGAGATCGTTTCCAATGGATTCAGTGTTTTTTGTGTTTATTTTTATTTCAGTCATAATGTCCTCTAGCGTTATAGAAGGAGCCATTTTATTATAAATTACATCGTTTCTAATGTATTGGTAATCAGAATTTCTCACCAGCTGATGAGGTAGGTGGAGGGGATGTCACACCGGCTATGATATCTGATGTATTTTTCACTATTACTTATCAACCTGCTGCTTGTAACAGTTGTCTGGAATAAGGAATCTCGATGAAAGTATTTTCACCTTATTTTTCCGCAGCCACTTCACAAGCCACTTCATAACTTATCACCAAATTGAAATATAGTGGTATAAATCCTTAATAGGTATGGTATCCATTAGTCACGTTTTTCAAATTATTTCACTTTAAATTTATAAAATCGAAAACTATCACGTATCTGAACTGTACTGCTTCACGGGCAGAGCGAGTCTCTTCATTAATGCAATTGCCAAGTTATATACAAGCTTGATTTCTGGACTGGATTGATGAAAACAATATAATTAAAGAAGCTCAGGCTGATTTTAGAAAAAAATATTCAACAATCGATAACATATTCACATTAACGAGTCTAATTAAATTAAAATTACAAAATAAAACGGAAATAGTTTATGCATTTGTGTAGATTTTTCTACAGCATTTGATGGTGTGGATCGTTATAGTCTAATTTAAAAATTATATCAGCTAGGATTTTCATCTAAATTAATTAATTCAATTAAAAGTTTGCTTAGCGATACTAATGCTTCAGTTTGGGGTTTGGATGGTTTGACGAAACCATTTAGTATGGAATCGGGTATAAGACAAGGCTTTTTGCTTAGTCCGATTCTATTTTCTTTATATTTAAATGATTTGGAAGAAAATTTAGATCTTGGTATTTGTGTAGAGGAAAATTGTAAAATTAAATATCTGGCTTTTGCGGATGATATTGTTCTCCTATCTTCACATCCTACGACATTAAAGATTAATATAACTTTACTAGACGAATACTGTAAACAATGGAATCTCAGAATAAATCTCGAAAAATGTAAAATAATGGTCTTTCGCAATGGCGGTAAGCCATCACGTAAAAAAAAATGGTTCATGGGCTACAAAAGTATAGACGTAGTTCAACAGTACAAATACTTAGGAATAGTTCTCACGCCTACTCTCTCAATGTTCAAACACCTGGCAGAAAAACTGGAGAAAGCCAAGGTGGGTTTGAATTTGATTTGGCGCCAGTTTATGGAAAACAAAGACATAGCTCTATCCAAACAGTTGAAAGTATTTAATTCCGTTAGTAGGGCAGTGATGTTCTATAGAGTACAAATTTGGGGTGGGGTAAGTTATGAAGCCGTGGAAAAACTACTACTAACATTCTTTCTTAAAAAATTATTTAAATTACCAAAGCATACTCCAACACATTTTATTCACTTTGAGACTAAAATAGATCCGTTATTTATCTTCACCATTAAACTCCATTTTTATTATATTATAAAAATTTTGAATCATCCACCACATTGATATCCAACAATATTAGCACTGCAGATAATTAAAAATTCAGTTCAGAATTCTAAAACCTTCACTTTTTATCCTCATTTAACTTCAGTAAATTATATTGATAACAAAAGCTCATTGAAGGTGATCAGATGGGTAATTAAAATTAGAGCTGATGTTTTGAACTTAAATTATAAACACTTCAAGCAAACAAATAATAATTGTAGCATGTGTAATACAAACGAAACAGAGATTCTCTATCACTTCCTGGCTGCTTGTCCGATACTCTCTGAATTTAGAATTACTTGGTTAAAATCTAGAAATTTATTTCGGGATCAAGTAATATATTTATTTATTTTTTTTTTATTTTTTTTTTTTTTATTAACGAAATTTACAACTGTAATTAATAATAAATACAACAAGTAAATATGAAGAAGTAATATGACATGTACAACATGAGCAGAAACTACCCATTGGTAGCACTCCAATTATATTTCTATATTAGAAGGTCCCGAGGCCATCTTCTTTTTAGACGCCTCGGAGGGTTATCAGGAATAGAAGAGGAAGCAAGGTTGGAAACGAGAGGGTTCGGATGGTTCAGAAGTTTATTATGAAAGGACAGGTATCTGGATTGAGCTAAATCGGAAACATATGGTACATTAAGGTCATTATGGATGATTTTATTTGTGACAAAGTAGGGAGCATTAAGGATTTTACGAAGGATTTTGGATTGTAGGGATTGGATACGAGAGGAATTTGATGGTTTAGTAGAGCCCCAAAGCTCGATCCCGTAAGTCCAAATAGGCCTTATTATAGTAATATATATGAGTCTTTTGTAAATAGTTGGCAGTTTAGAGCGTTTGTCTAGTAAGTGCTGGAGTAGTCGGAAACGTCGGGCGGTTTCTAGTCGTTTCAGTCTGGTATGGGGGTTCCAAGTGAGTCGTTTGTCAAGGTGGAGTCCTAGGTATCGGATTTGGTCAACAGGGATAAGTGGGGTATTGTTAAAGGATACTGTAGGACAGGAAGTCATAGGTTTACGACGAAGAGTAAAGGTAATTTGATGGGATTTATTGGAGTTTATTTTAATCCTCCAGTTTTGACACCATTTTTCTAGACTTGTGATGTGTGATTGAAGAGTTTGGGATGCAATAGATGGATCGTTATTGACTGATAGGATACATGTGTCATCGGCATATGTGGTGATGACAGTGTTGGAATGGGTTGGGATGTCAGCTGTATAAACTGTATAAAGGATAGGACCTAGGATACTACCTTGAGGAACACCAGCAAACTGAGAAAAAAGAGATGAAAAAGCATTGTTATGATTGACTTTGAAGAATCTGTCAGTAAGGTAGGAACGGATAATGAGGAAGTATGTAGGTGGTAGGAATTTACGGAGTTTGTACATCAGTCCGGGATGCCAGACTCTATCAAACGCCTGTTCAACGTCGAGAAAGACTCCCGTGCAGTACATTCCGCGCTCCAATGCAGAGGAGACTACATCTACCACACGATGGCATTGCTGTATAGTGGAGTGGGATGTGCGGAATCCAAATTGGTGATCTGGGATAATTTGTTTAGAGTCTAGGATAGGATACAGGCGTTTTAAGATGAGTTTTTCCAGGATTTTGCCCATAATTGGTAAGAGAGACAAAGGACGGTAAGAGGATGGGTGTTCTGGCGGCTTCGTGGGTTGAGGTATCATTTTGACAATGGATAGTTTCCAAGGGTCAGGGAAATATGTGGTTCGAAGTACAGCGTTATATATATAGGTGAGGAATAGTATGGATTTTTTAGGAAGCAGTTTTAGGATCTGGGATGTGATTAGGTCATGGCCAGGAGCTTTGCGGGAAGGTAATCTATGAATGATATTGGATATTTCTGAAGGATGAAATGCTTTAGGTGGAGGTGTCAGTTGGAGTGGGATATATAATTCTGCTTCAATAAACTCAAGGTGGGGAGGATTAAGGATATCTGGGTGTGGATTAAATGTTTTGAAGAGGTGCTGAGAAAATATATGTGATTTTTCTTCGTCAGATCTGGACCAGGTTTGGGTTTCAGTAATAAGTGGGTGGTTAAAATCTTTAAATTTAAGGAGCTTTTTAGTGGTCAACCATAATGATTTGTCAATAGTAGTAAGTTTTTCTGTCATGTTAAGTAAATTTTGAATTTTGTATTTTTAATTTCAGCTTTTAGTTGGTTAGTTAATTTGTTGTAATATGTCTTATCTGATGGGTATCTGGTCCTGTGCCACTTCGATCTTGCTCTGCGTTTTTCCCTTAATAAGATACAAATATGCTGTGGCAAGTTTGTCTGTTGGGAGTTGTTAATTTTATTGATAGAAGTATTATCGTTTATTTTGTCACTTATAGATGTAGTAAGTACTTCTATGGCTGTGTCAATGTCATGTTTCGTCTTAAGTGGAGTATTTAGGTCCAATTTATTTTCCAGGTCTTTCCGAAATTTGTCCCAGTTTACTCGTCCTGTAATCAGTATAAGAGGGGACGTGGACTTAGAAGCGAAGGTTGGGTGTAATGAAAGCAGAACTGGAGAATGATCTGAGGAGAGGTCATCCAGGGATTTGATTGTGACATGGGAAGAGGAAATCTGGGAGGTGACAAATATGTCCAGGATATCAGGGCGTTTTCTGAGGGAAGTTGGCCAATAGGTAGGATTCATAGGAGAAAGGACAGAGTAACTATTGGAAGTTGAGAGAGAAGATAGTATGTTACCACGGGAGTTGGATGCTCGACAACCCCATAGTTGGTGTTTAGCGTTATAGTCTCCTCCTGCAATAAAGCGCGATCGGAAGGATTGAAATAAGGATTCAAGTAAGTTGTAGGCAAGAGTATGACCAGGAGGACAGTATACAGCTGAGAGTGTTAAATGGAAAGCACAGGTTGAAATGATTACTGAAGTTGCTTGAATAGCCTCAGTTGGAGTAGAAGGAATGAAAGAATGGGATAAGGATTTATGGATAAGGATGCAAGAACCGGCATGGGAAGTGTTGTCGGGGTGGTCAGATCTATAAGTGATGTAGTCACGTATGTAGAAATATGAACGTTGTGTGAAGTGAGTTTCTGTCAGTAGAGCAATATCAATGTGGTAGTCATGAAGAAAAATGTCAAGTTCGTTTCGGTGGTTGTCTAGTCCATTAGCATTCCATAAAAGAACAGCTAGGGGCTTTGTACTCATCGTGAGAGATTAAAGGGAATTTCGGTAAGGATTCTTGTGAGGAGGGTAATAAGAGGTTTTATAGTATTTTGGAGGTCCAATAGGAAGGATGAAAGAATGGCAGTTATATCAGATGGATGTTGGTTGTGAAGTGAGTTTAGGATAGGTTCTTGTGGCGGGTTAGGAGTGTTAATTAAGGGCGGCATCCGTCGTTGTATACGAGGAGGGTCTGGAATCAAAGGTGCTTGTGCGGTTTTTGTTTTCTGAACATTAGGTTGAGGTAGCTGAGGGTACTGTGGCGGTAATTTTACTCGTAGGGGTAGATGATGAGGGGGAATTTGCTGACGGGGAGGATGAGATTGAGGATTGGGAGTATGAGGTTTGGATTGGAAGGTCCGAGGCGCCTGACTTCGAGGTTCCTGCTTCTTGATAGTGGTTTGTGTGTAGGTTTTGCTGGAGTCCTGACGAGGATGATAGAAGTCAGTTGAAGTAGACGCTTCCTGTTGTGTGACATGAGTAGTATTTGTCGGCAATTCTGGAAAATTTGAAATATTTCCAATTTCTGGTGGGTCGGTATAATTTTGTTGATTATGTTGAATGCTTTTTAAGGCCATGTTTCGAGATCGTAGCTTATAGTGATTTTTGTAGACTATGCATCCCTTATAGCTTGCCGGGTGGTCTTCGCCGCAGAGAGCACATTTAGGGGGCTGGTCTAGAGGTTTCTGACATGTGTTAGATGCGTGTAAGCCGGCACATCTTACGCACCTGGCCTGATGATGGCAATAGGTCTTTGTGTGCCCGAATTCTTGACACTTAGTGCATTGCGCTAATACTGGTTTGTGCCTAGGCTCTTCAAATTTAACTGTTGAATATATAAGCCGGTTAACCTGAAATATCTCGGGGTTATTATTAGCAGGCTCTACATCAATGAAGAATAAAGGTAATGGATATTTCTGCGTTGGATGTAATACGCATGAAATATGCCTAACGTTGTGACCTATTTCTTCCAGGCCAGACTTGATAACGGATATCGAGGTGGTTGAGTGTAGGCCTCTCAAGACCACCCGGTATGCCTTTTCTAGTCTCAACTGATTACAGTGAAAATCTTAGTTTTTAGATGTGAAGTAGTCAATTAGTGTTTTATAATTAACTCTTGAATTTGTGTTAATTTTTATGTCGTTTACTCGGGAATAACAGCGAAAATTGGTCTGTCCTATCAGATCGGCAATTTCTTGACCAAATGTTATGAAATTTTCAATTTTGGAAACAAAAATAGGTGGCGGCTCGGGGTCAGTAGGAGCTTGAGGCTCCGAAGGTTTGATTGGTGAGTTACTAACAGGAACAGCATTATTGCTGGCTGAAGTAGTTGGTGCAGTTGGCGCTGGTTTTGTGGTATTTGTTTTGCTTCTAGTTTTGGGTGGTGATTTATTTTGCTCGGCTGACAATTTAGATTTTGTCGATTTATTTTTTTTCTTGTTGGGTGAATTGCCCCCTGACCCGGGGGCAGAGTTTCTGTGACGTTTTTGAAGTGAGCGTCTTTTCAGATATTGCGAATCAGTTTCGCTAACTTCCGAAAATGGTGTCTCGTCATATGAATCTTCACATGAAGAGTTCTTGTCCAAATTCATATTTTCCATGATAAGAACAAGAAGAAAAAAAAATATATATACCTTTACCTAAATTAGAATTACAAAAATAAATATTTACAAATTCTTAAAAAAAAAAAAGAAAATAATACTAAGCTATTTACAAAGTTAGAAACAGAAATGAAACAAAATATTTTTGAGAATAAATAAACAATATAAAAAATAATTAAAACAAAACTGTCTCTGGGAGGAAAAAAAAAAAATCTATTAGTCTTTGGTTTCGAACTGAGACCAGCTGACGAGAGAGAGCTAGTATGCAGAGCTTGGCCTTGAACTTAACGTATGTAAGATAAGAACGGCAAGGGAATTAACAGCCACTTGGGCTACCCGAACGAGCACCAATTTATTACATGTTCATTGTTAATAAACTGTAACTCACCAGTGTATCTGTGAACGTATAAATGTTCAACTGATTGTAAAGTCACTATTGATAAAATATTACCACAGGGTTTTTACTATTAATCACATAACAATGTAACAATCACATAGCGACATGAAAGTTATATTGCATATGCGGCCATGACACTAGCTGCTATTAATATATTTATTAAATGGAAACAATTATATAGCAATGGTAAATCACTGCAAGTCTGCTTTCTCCTATAGAATAATGCTCACCAGAGAATTTAACAATTAATAAATTGGAGAATTTTTGTACCATTGTTTTTGTAATTAAAATATTTATATAACTTTTACATTGTAAATATAATTGTTCTTATTTCCCTTTTAATTAGTTGTATATAAATAGATTGAAATATAATTTTGTTATGAACCACAGACTCCTCTGACGATCAACAGACCATGTAACACGACTGATTTTCTTTTTTAAATCCAAAAATATTATTTTGTAATTTTGATAAATAAACGATCGAAAAAGTTGCTTTTTTTTGCATAGATTCTGATATTTTCTGGCTTTGCAGCTCATAATTGACTGACAAATCTCAATTTCTTTATATGGGCTTTGAATGTAAGGTACGTTTCGCGATTGGGAGCATTGTAACTGCATAATATTCTGTATAAAGGGGAGTTAGTTGAGTTTAGAGGTCTTTGTATGTCGGCTGAGAAATAATAGTTGTGTGCCTTTTCCAGGCGTAGTGTGTGTCGTATTTGTGTTGAAGAAGTCCATTTGAGATTGTCCGTTGATTGCTCTAAATTGAAACAACCAATTGAAGTGTATGCCATGCTTATCCTTGTCTAATGATTTAAGTCTATTAAAATAGAGTTTTGGAAGTCGCTCTTCTGGCATGAACTCGAGCTTGGTCCATAGACTTGTCATCTTTTTTATCACTTTCATGCTTAATGGTTCTCTTTCTCTTTCGAGGCGGACTACATAGTTTGGGGTATTCCTGGGCCAACTAACAGTTGCAACTGAGGTAATATGTGTCTATAAATGACATCGAAATTAGAAAGTTTGCTTAATCGATATACTGAACAGACAAAAAAGTTGACAAGTTAAAAAAAAAGGCTCGTAATATATATTCTATAGGTTGTATTTGGTAATTATTTGTAATGAACTAAAGGTGGAAGAGTGAAGGGCTGACAATAGTACCCCTCCGTAATAGTGGCGCTGCCTGGTGTAAACCTTATCTGAAAAATTGTGGATAACCTGGAATCAACCAAGATGGCTGAAATAGTAGTGCTTCGGAACTAATACCAATAGTTCAAATAAATCTATATACTTGTGTGTAATATTAAAATCGATATTATGTAAAACAAACAAAAAAAAATCTGGTGCGCGCAACACACAACTTTCACTTACCGATCTTACCGCTTTTATAAACCACAGAATGACTAACTCCAATTTCAACATTTTTCAGTGATGTCATTTTAGTGATATTTTTATTTGAAAAAGTTATCTATGCAGACAATGGGTAAATTGATTCCAGGAGCCGTGATTGTAGTGTTGAAATATAGAACTGAGAATAAAGGTATAAATTTAGGTACTACTTTCTTATGAAAGATGTTCTTAGGAAATACACTTTATTAAATATCTGTAGAAAAAAGGTTTTTTTAAGTCTCAACAATTAAGAAAATATATTTTAAATTTATCCAAATTTTCACCTCTTCAGGGAAAATAACTAGAGACCATATCTTTCCTCCTAATTGTCCGATTTTAACGATCTTTTTTTTTTGTTTTTTTAGGAAATTCCATAAACTTTTAAAAAACCATATACAATATCAACAAAAAAGCGTATACTTTTTGAGTTATTCGGAATTTAATTTTAACATCCCTCGTAACTTTTTTCCAGCTTCTTTTCGTTGAAGTATGTTATATAGATAAATTTAAAGGGTATCGAGAAAATGACTTTAGCGAAGTTTCATTGAAATCGGTACATTCGTTTAGGCGCTACAGTCTATAGCAACGCAGACTTTTCTGCATTTTTTTTTTTTTTTCTCCTCAATTAACTTATAAAATTATTTCAAAAGTTATATGTAGCATTTTTTCGTAACTCTGAATAATTCGAAATAGTTAACTTTGTAAAATAAACCATATTAAAGGTACTTTAGAGGAAGACATATATGAACATTGAACATTTAAGCCCTGTAAAATGACATCAACAGGGATAAGACCTACATGATATTAAAGACCACTTAATTATACAATGATACACTGAGTTTAATCAAAATCGTTAGAGTTGTTTTTGAGAAAATTGTAAAAATGTGTTTCAGCGTTCATATAAAGTGGCACTTCCGGTTAGCTGATTTTAACGAAAAAGTTGCTGTCACATCCGGCCCATATATAAACCTTAAATACTTAATATCAGTTTCGTACTACTTTTCGTTTATGAGCTAGACTGTTAACACACATACACAGACACACACACACCGACCATTTTGCGATACTAGGTTATTTGGACTCAGGGGACCTCAAAACATGTATTTCCGTTGAAAATTGAGATTAAAAAATTTTCACGATCGCAATACTTTCCCTTACTATATGTTACATGTATACGTAAGAGAATATAACAAAAAAAAAAAAAAAAAAAAAAAAAACCAGCCTTCCTTAACATAATAATCCAATTCATCTACCTGGAAGCCCAAAGTCCATTCCTTTACGATCATGGTTCTAAACACACTAGTTTACACACACTAGTCTAAAGAATCTATTCTTCAATCCCCATCCTGTTTATATCCGGAACCTTAGAATTTAATCCTGAATTTCCTTCTTTTTTTTTTAAATAATATTTTAACCTTATTATTTCATGAACAGGAAAAAGTTCATGAAATAATGAATGTTAATGTTTAAACGTACATATTCTTTAGATATTAAGTTGTTTACAAAATTATAGCATCGGTTTTAAGAATAATAAATGCCTTATCGGTGAACCTTTGTCCCGAAGCAGTAGGACTCGAGTGTAAACAACAGAGAGCCTAAGCAGTGCGTTGCGAGGGCAAGCCCAGGCAACAGTACAGCTGGATTTAATTTTCCCTCGATTTTGATTTTGAGGACGATCTCAAAATTTTAATCAGCTGAGTATTTGTCTTGATGCTCCGGTCAAGAATAAAGGCTGCATTTCGCTGTATGCTGCTCCAGTTCAACTAACCGATAAGTTCAAAATTTTTTCTTTTCTTTTTCTTTAAATGCTTATCTGTTTTTATTTGGTAAAATCATTTTGATTTTCGTTTGATATACTTTATATATATATAAGGTTAAGGAATTATTCCTTTAGTTTATAAGATTTTATTAGAATTTAATTATAATTGTATGAGTATAGAACTTAAGAATATAATTTATTAACATATCTGTTACCTCTTTTCTAACTCATAAGATTTATTTTCTATTTTTTAATTTTTTAATTCCTTTTTTTAAGGAAACTTTGAACTAGTTTTGTGTTATTATATGAAATATTTCGCCGTTTTATTTTTAAAACGATGTGGCGCCCAACTTTTATCTGTTTTTTACTTTTCTTTTCTTTAATAAATATAATTTCAATTTTAATTTTTACTTTCACTTACCATATATAGTAAGGGAAAGTATTGCGATCATGAAGATTTTCGAATCTGTTTTCAACGGAAATACACTCTTTGAGATCTCCTGTGACCAAATAACCAATTCTCACAAATTTTTTTATTTTATTTTTTATGTATATGATATTTACAACTGTATAAAGAAAATAAATCTAGTAAATTCGCACATGGATATAATGACATGAAACACATGTTGAGAAACTACCCATTGGTAGCATTCTAATAATATGTCTATATTAGGAGATCACGTGGTCATCTTCCCTCAAAAAATGATTTGTGTTTGAATAGCCCAGCTCAAAAACGAAACTTCATACGAAACTGAAAATACATAATTAAGTTAAGTCTATGCCTGGGATGTTACATAAACTTTTCCCTTAAAATCGGCAAATCCGAAATGATTGTATAACCGCTTTTACACATTTTTACAATTTTCTAAAAAAAAATAATTTTAATTATACTCACGAGCTTTGGGGCTCTACTAAACCATCAAATTCCTCTCGTATCCAATCCTTACAATCAAAAATCTTTCGTAAAGTCCTCAATTCTCCCTACTTTGTCACAAATAAAATCATCCATAATGACCTTAATGTACTATATGTTTCCGATTTAGCTCAATCCAAATACATATCCTTCCATAATAAACTTCTGAACCATCTGAACCCTCATGTTTCCAACCTTGCTTCCTCTTATATTCCTGATAAATCTCCGAGGCATCTGAAAAGAAGATGGCCTCGGGATCTTCTAATATAGAAATATAATTGGAGTGCTACCAATGGGTAGTTTCTCTTCATGTTGAACATGTCATGTTACTTATTTCATATTTACTAGTTGTATTTATCATTTAATACAGTTGTAAATTTCGATAATAAAAAAAAAAAAAATTAAACTCTGTGTACGAATGTATAATTGAGTGGTATTTAATATCATTTTGGTCTTATCCACAGTTCAAAATTTCTTCCTTTAAAGTACCTTTTATTTGGTTTATATAAGTTATGAAAAAGCCTAAATATAACCGTTGAAAGAATTTGATAATTGATTAAAGGAGAAAAAAAGGAAAAATGTTTATTTTGGTCGAAAATCAATCTATGGAAATAATAGTCAGAATGTATACATAAAATATAATATTGGAAAGCTGAGAATTTTAGAAAAAAAACATATTTAATATATAAAGTTGTAGAAGGTAATGGATAAAAAAGAAAATATTATAAATATTAATTTCAAGAAACTAAAACTATTTAAGGAAAAACACATGTTTCCAAGGAATAAATGAAATTTCTTAACGAAATTTAACTTTTAAAATCATGTTCAAGTTTGAAAAAAAGTTTATAAAATCCCTCGCATAAAGGCAATGACATTGTTTAAAAAAAAAATGTATTGTGCTTGTGTTTATAACATTAAATACATTTACTGTAGTTTAATAACTCTAGGTCCTATATTATATTTAAATGATTAGGTATCTATCGTCGGTTTATTCTGAAAGTTCATCATGTAACATTTTAGAAAATTAAATTAGTTAATAATTTTGTGAACTTACACTTTGTGAACATTATCCACAACATTATCCACTTGCAATTAGTGTGAAAATTGGCTACCTATAGATAGCGGGCCGTGGGAATCTTTTTAATCCATTTTGTATAATTTACAGGGGAAAAATAAGAGTTTACTAACTAACAGTAGGGAATCTATAATCGTTTGTGGTTAAATGGTTATAATCTTTAAATATACGGATGTACTTTCAAATCTTTTTAGGCATATATAGCTCAGAGACTGGAATTATGTGGTTTACAAAAACAGATGGAGTTACGAGGTTTTTATTGCCTACCGTCGATAATTTTTTTTTTTTTGTTATTTAAAAGGTTTTAACGATTTGATAGCTGTAAGTTTTAAGCTTTAGCTCCGTTAAAAATGCACTTCAAAAACTTTTCTTGCGCAACATTGCCAGAAAATAATGGCTATTCAAAGTAGAGTGGTAAATGAAAATTGTTTGATGCACTTGACAGAGCCAGAGGGATACACAAGAGTAAATGCTGATAGAGGCAACACTAGGTCTTTTCCTTAAGAAATGTTCGTGGTCATAAAAAAAAAAGTTTATAAGCATACAAAAGTCAGCTTATTTAAATAAATATTTATATCACCTTAAATGGTTTGTTGCTTCTTATTATTTTTTTCACAGATTTTACAAATTCTTACTAACATGTTAAACGAAAATTCTATCGTATTCTTATTATATGATATATAAATTAGTATATCTTGGTATTTGGTTTACAATCTTTCACTTAGAAATAATTAGGTGCTAAAAACAGTATAAGTAAAACAAATATTAAATTTACAAAATATTTTTTTAGATTCTAATTTTTTTAGATTAAGAACAAAGAACTTCGCCGTATGATTATCATGTAAAAATTAAGTTAGTATATATTTAAATAGTTCAAATTAAAAAAAAAATTTCATGGAATGAGTTTTTGGTAGCTTGGAATAAACTCTCAACATTACCTCTCGCAAAATCATTGTTTTGCTTTTATTTATTTTATAAAATAATTTAATAATTTAAATTATTTTTTAAAGAATAGACGTCTCATAGATTCACTTCTACTTCAACTGTAAAAACACAATACTACCCACTTATCAGGGCTGGTCAGGATTGAGACATGATCGGCTAAAATGAAATCTGACTCCGCCATTCCAGCGATTTAAAGAATAACTCCAGTATTCGATAAAAATTAAAATTAAAAGTTTATTATTATGGTGTGCACAAAAATTAAATTAATTAACATATGATGCCTTTGAATTGATCAAACCACCATATTTTAACGTTTCTGGCTTACAGATTTAATTTAAGCGTATAAACGATTGTTCGCTATTTAATTATACACAAAAAGGTCCGTTTCATTTTTATTTTTTTTTTTATTAATCGAACCTAAGCGTTTTCATTAATTGCAAAAAAAAAAAAAAATGCGAGACTAATGAAAAACGTAAAATTTATAATCCCTTTTCTTTCACACCACTGCAAGATTTTCGCTATTTTTTACCGTGTTAATCTTACCTTTATTTGTCCGCTGCCTCATTAATTTCCTTAATATAAGTTCTCAGATCAAGATTAGTTGTAATAAATACAACTATATCGTTTGTTTAAATAATTTAGTTAGCTGAAACTAGCCGATTCTGAGAGATAAATTATTTATTCTCTTTTTTTTTCTTTACCGCCGGTTAATCCGGACGGTATTGCTAAAATTTTATATTAAATTTAGTTCTGATTGAGATAATATCAAAAACTATTTCTCTGTGACTTACACATCGGAATTTTTCAATCACGTTTCGCGTAGTGCGGAGAAGTAGGAGAGTAAGATCCAGGTAATGGGACATAATGGCTGCCCAGTCCCAAATGCCTATTTCTTCATTTTTAGACCAGGGTCTATGTCTGGCACACTTTAAGACTAAATTTTACAGAGAACGAATAAAATCAATGTAACATTTACATTAATAACGAAAGTCAAGGAAAACGCAAAACTAACCCTTAAGTGAAATAGGAAACAATGAAATCAAATTCATGAACAGAAGAACATAAATAATTTGTAATGGGTAAACTTATAATGTGGAGTGTTAAGGAAACAATACGCAATGACTAAGCCATAGGGCATTTTCTGTTTATTACCATTACCCTATGTACATTGTTTTGCTATGTGAAAAAATAACTTAATCATAGACTAGGAGGAATATTGAAAATTAACAATGAACTTCCAATTAACTAAATATCAATAACCAGTTAAATACTAAATATCTAACCCTTTGTCTATTGTTTCCTTTCCGATTATGTACTTAAGTTAGATATATAGAAATTAATTAACTTACTACAGCATTGATTGTTTGAATTGAACAAAAATAAATAAAGTTACACTTTGAATTTAGTGAAAGAACAACGAACCATTTAGTAGCTGATTTGTTAATTGCCAACACTAAATTGTAAAAGCTTTTCTATACAATAACTCGAAGAACATCATAAATGAAGAATAGATTTCTTGAATGCATTCCTTGAATCAAACAGTTGCAAAAATAAAAAATATTGACAGCTCATTACAAAAAGTCATTAAGTGAAATTTCATAACCTTAACTAATCAAGAACTTTGAATAATTTTTCCTTTATGAAATGATTTCTTTCATGTCCATGCCCATTCTGTGTTTTTGTATCGGTAAATAAGTCAAAATTCATAAAAACATTTTTTTAAATTTAACCAATATCAAAAATGCACTTAGCGACTTTTTGTAGTAAACGGAGCATACATCAAGAATTTTCACTGGTTAGAGAATCATAATAATAATTAGAATTTTACAGAATAATTACCTACGTTTAATGGAGGGAATTTGACAAACCTAGTAATTATTGGTGAACAATTCTATAAAATCTTTTTAATTAGCTTTTCTGAAATATATTTTGAAAAATACGGTAAAATGTGTGTATGTATATAAATGTCTTGGCAAAAAAAATGAACATGTGATATTAATAAAGAAAACTAAGATCAATTTTATGTTTACCTAGTACGGTATCAGGAATTTTCAACATCCCTCATCTTCTTCTTTGCTTTTTCCGCTTATTTTCTTGTACTTGCCTTTTCTTATTGAAGCCAATATTGAAGTAGGCCCTACAGCAATTCTAAGACCCATGTTGTTTTCTTGTGCTGCGTACACCAATGTATGTTGACCAGCTTCGTTTGGTTGATTAATTTGCCGCAAGGTTTCCCAAGAATTTTGCAAAAACCGCATTTGTCGATAGTGTGGGCCCAGCATAGCGGTAACAAAAGGTCTTGTCACGGTCTTGTTCATCTTCTTCTACCTCCTCAGTTCACCGGAAAGCCTAGATTTGGGAGTGTCATCAACATCCGATGATGTGGCTTCTCTGACCATCCTTTTGATTTTCTCTGTTATGAAATAGAGCTTGGATACTCCACCTAGAAGTGTCCCAATCGAAATCCCTTATGTTTTTTCAATCATTTCCAAAGCCAGTTCATTCTCTGTGTGTCCAGTCCGGTTAGTATCTGTATTATGATAGATTGAAAAATCATCATTACAGGTGCTATCTCCACTTCCCGCAGAAGGCATTTATACAAAGGGCCCACCAAGTTCCGCCCTCTCATATCTCTTTCTGACGAATGCATGAGATTTTCCATCTCCATAAGACGGGGAGCTTGGAGACTTCATCTGAGCCTTAGTCGAGCTAATAGAACTATCCTCCAAGTCTCACCGTTGGCTCATCAACTTAGTGAGAAAAATAGTTTATTAAAAGTAATACTGGCCTACTTCATAGGGTTGCTTCATACACAGCATACTTATCAATTCATATGGACAAAACTATTGTATTACATTTATATATATATATATAACCAAGCTATAAACGTTGCATAACATATAAATTTTCTTAAAAAAAAAAAATTCAAATGCCAGGAATTCAACACTATATCGCGTATGTGTGTGACCTAAGTAATTCCATATTCTCAGCCAATATTGCAAGCTCCCCAACACCAACACCTAGTTCCTCGAGGAAGTTCCTTGTTCTTTTTGGGATCCTTCCGCGAGACCCAAACCAGATGCCTCTCACGTAATTATCTATTCCGGAGGATAAATAACGAAGAAAAAATACATTATCAATTGATATATCTCTGTATCAGAAATCTCCGCATGGTGACACCCAACATCAAACTGGGTCTCTGTTTCTGGCGTTTCTTTCTTCGCCTTAAAAAATCTGGAGGTGGCTCATCAACTTTAGGAGGAATGTTCTTCTCTGCATTAGATGGATTGTTCTTCTCCTTATTATTGGTTTTGTTATTTTACCAAGCCTCTGCACCGAGGACCACGTAAATTGGGGCGATATTCAAAATCTCGTTGTTCCGACCATTCGTTGTTTTTTACGGCTCTTCTTTGTCGGTGGTCATAAGCACGGCGTTGGGAATTCGTCCCCATCTGCTCGCTACGAACAAGAACTGTGGGATTACGTCCATCACGCTGTTATTGTTTTCGCGATACGCGGAATTTGTTGGCTGACATTTAATAAAGTTGCATTCGTATAAAATGACTTATTTTATCACTATAAATTTTAAATTTAATTAAATTATTCTAATTTAAATCACATTATAACTTACAAAATCATTTATCTTTATCTCTTAATAATCCGTTTTTGCTTTTTTATTGATAGATGACTTAATAATGAGCCAGTGGAGCTCGAATCGTTATTTTATTGTTTTTTAAGTAAATGGGTATACAGGAAAGAGTAATTACTTCCTTATAAAAACACTATATAATGTTTTAAAAAAAAGAAAGTACCCTTTATAAATAATGATTTAATTTTTTTTCTGCAGAGTTTTATTTTATTTTTATTATTGTATTCTTTATTACCGAACTTATTTAAGAAAGATACGACTTATTTATTTGGAAAAATTGAAAAATAATTTTTTTACAGAGATGAATAAGGAGAAAGAGTAATATTCGTCGAAGAAATCTCACGATGGGGTGAGATAGAAAAAAAATATATAGACGATGGCCTGTGTGGAGCAGTAAGTGAGGCTTTATCTCCCGCTGGTTTTATTTCCTTTTAGACTAATTTCATTTAAAATCTCCCTTATGTTTTACCGTACGTCTGATATGGAACCTGTGTTTCAGCCTTTATTGCCCTTTTCTTTTATTGCTCATCGTAAATAGAGTGATATTAGATTTCCTTTTGTAAGTAGAGTATATATGAGCTCGGAGCATAAAAATTGAGCTTAGCCAAAATATAAAAACAGCCAACAATGATATTTGCTTTTAGCTTACCATTTGTTGATTTGTGACATAACTTAAATATGATACACGCTGAAAATATTTTTACTATTAAAAATTGTTAATTAGTGAAGGTCAAAGGAAATTAGCAAAAAGAAATATGGGTAAGCAAAAGTATTGAACAAAAGCGGTGAGTGCAGAAACCACATCAGTAAAAAAAAAAAAAAAATGCGAGAAATCCCTTATTTAGGATTGTAAAAGTGAATACGGCTGTATTGACGTTTATCAAAATGAATACACTTAAATTTACAGAAGTGAATAGAAATATTTCCACACAAACTTCTTAATGGATACTCTTATTTATTAAAAATAAATATATTTATTCAATTATTAATAACAAAAAAATATTTCCGATTTGTATAATTCTATTTTTATAAATAATATTATATTCTTCGTTTTACAATATGCTACGAATCACACCATGATAAGATTCTGCCTTGCTCTTATAGATACGGGACGTTTTGAACAAATTTTTCATTACTTTCCGGTTCGAGGGCATTCATAAGAGTATCTTTCAGATGATCCAGATTTTGGTAATATGAAAAGGATGATACTTAAACATGATCGGATATATACACCTGATGTATTTATGAATATATATGTATATATACACCTAATGGATATATGAAGTAACAACTTTCACATCACCAAGCTACTCACCACTGACATAAAATATTTTGATGGTTGGTGGAAGGAATATTATACAAAAAACCTAGTAGCCAGAGAATTACTGGATTATTGCTTCAACTGACCTAGGGGTTTCCCTCTTTCCTGAACTAGTTGTTGGATATCCCCTAGGTATGTTCTTCTAGGCCTGCCTCGTGGTCTCCTGCCAGCTGGTCGCGCTTCCATAAATTTCTTTGATACACTTCTTTTGCAATGAGTTTTTAGTGTATATGATATGATCTATGACCTAATGCAATAATATACACTAATAAATCTTCATAACATATATATTTTATCAATAATAGGTTCACAATACTATATCCAAAACTTGTTATATTCCAAATGGGGGTTACAGCTCGGTCGATCAATGCCTTTTTAATTTTAATTTTAATACGCTACAAGTTATACCAATCTCATACATAGTTTTAGCAAGAAGGTGTATCCGAGCTGTATCGTATACTTTCTGTAGGCCGAGAAATAAAGCTATTGTTTTGTTTTCATTAGTAAATGCAATATCGATGTCATTATTTAGTACCAAAAGATTTTTCTATTGGCAGAAAAAAACACGAAAACCACATTGATAGTTGGGTCCGTCTTAACGTCCCTCTTCCGTACTCTACTGTGAGAGTTTAAACTAACTTTGAAAGTTTACCAGGCCACGTTTTAGATCACCAAAAGTAAAATAAATGTAATTTATCAAAAGGATGATATATTACATTTCTCATATTTGGAAACTGTTTTTGTCCTCCTTGAACATCAATCGGCCAACTGTGTTCTATGTACCATATATACAAAATAAAATTTTAAATATATAATAAATCATATAATTAGATTACTTGGATGTAAATCCAACAGCCCTCGTGATTATTTTTGTTTATTACGGGTGAAATGTTTGAATAATGCATCAGCTTTTTGAGTTTATCTATGGAAGTGGATCGTTTAAAATGATTTAAAGGCATTTTTTCTGTTTTGAAAGAAATCCGAGCATTCTTTATCCCACCAATTCCTGCTGAATTTATGTTTGTAAAACTTTTTGTGCTACGAAATTGTTTGAGTGTTTATTTCTTTACGTGGGGCTCTACTAAACCATCAAATTCCTCTCGTATCCAATCCCTACAATCCAAAATTCTTCGTAAACTTCTCAATGCTCCCTACTTTGTCACAAATAAAATCATCCATAACGACCTTAATGTATAATGTACCATATGTTTCCGATTTAGCTCAATCCAGATACTTATCCTTCCTTAATAAATTTCTGAACCATCTCAACCCTTTTGTTTGCAACCTTGCTTCCTCTTCTATCCCTGATAACCCTCCAAGGTGTCTGAAAAAAAGATGGCCTCGGGGCCTTCTAATATAGAAATATAATTGGAGTGCTACCAATGAGTAGTTTCTCTTCATGTTAAACATGTCATGTTACCTGTTTCACATTTAATTGTTGTATTTAGCATTTATACAGTTGTAAATTTCAATAAAAAAAAATCCGTTACGTTAAATATCAATTTTTTTGTTAGTTGGGTTATCTGATAAGGCTATGCAATTTAGCAGTAGCTTCGAATTCATTCCATCTTGCCGACTTAATTTATCATTTTCTACTAGATTGAAGAAGAGGGTTTGTTTTGATTTTATTAATTTGGTTGATGTTCATAACTCGATACCAGATTGTCATGTTATTGCACATTTTATTCACTTGCGTGTTAAAATTCCGGACCCGAATATCTATCCGCATCAGGATCTGTAGAATAACATATTTAAATTTCATATTGCACGTTTTGTCGTTTTTGGCTTAAATTACACGATTTTGATCTTTGTTGCATTAGTTTGCACATTTTTAGTTATATGAAATGATTTATAAATATAAATATCTATTTTTGTGTACAAATATTTACTTTTTTTTTTTCATGTTTTGTCCATTTTAAATTTTAATTTGAGAAAGAAGGTAAATGATTCTGTAACTGGCAATGATTCGAATTTAACGTTTTGAAAGGACGATTTAAGCACAAGTGCAGACTGATTATTCATGGAATAGAACTTACCTGACGTAATTCAATAAAAAAACTGCCTTCCTTGTTTTGACTTGAATTATCACTCCTTCTTCAGTCCTTCAGTGTCCCTTCCACCTTTGAAATAAACCGTAGGCTATCATGAATGCGGCATCAATAATATCAATTTAACGTTCATAAAATCCTATTTGTCAAATTTACTGCAAACACTAACTCAGATAGAATCTCAAAATTGTCACTTAATAAACAAATTGAAATTATAGAAACTGTTGGTGAAAATTTTTAAAAAATCAGTAGTAGAAAAGGAAAAATTATATCTCAAAAATTTCACTCCGTAACAGAAAAAAAAAATAGTCTCACTAAAAAAATTGTAGTATAAATGTTTATGTTGATAAAAAATCAGCAGTGGTTGCTTGTTACAAAATGAGTCCACTTACATCATTTCATCTTGATCTATTTTTCTATATTAAAAGACGTATTAAGTAATAGGAAAAACAATCTTTCAGAAACGAATTTCGAAATGAATATCATTGGAAATTTCAACTCGATTAAAAAATAATGTTTTCATTAAAATGTGGACAATTTATAATACATATATATCATTTTTAATTAAAACTAAATATCTGAAATCAATTGATCAAGTATATATAATATAAAATTATCCTTCATACCTTTAATCTTTTTAAATTCCTTTTCATTACTTCATTCCTTGCATGTGCCAGTCAATTAACCCATTTAAGGGAAATTTAAACAAATATATTTAAATATTTGCCTGTTAATTATTAAGGTTAATTAATCTTTAAATTTTCTAACATTTATGTTAATCCTTATTTTATTTTATTTTTTCTTTCTTCAAGATTTAGGTTAATCTTAATTTATTATTGTATTAGATTATGTATTGTTATCGTTAGTTGACTGTAGTATGGATTTTAATTTCAATGTTGCATTTAAAATTTTTGGGACACAATATTTAAATTCAGAAGATAAACATTAGATTTGATATGATTTAGATATATTTATATTGAAAAATAAAGAAAATAGACGATGTGTGCACTTTTTAGTTGTAAATTAGACAATTGTACACATTTTGGGTTTTTACTCCACGATTTTGCACATTTTGAGTTGTTCGCTGCACATTTTTCGGATTTTTTTATTTATTTTTTTAAATTTGGTCTACAGCCCTTGATGGACCTCGACGTCAGAAACAAGCTTCCCCCAGGCTTCCTCATCGGCAGCTATTCTTCTCCATCTTCTGATACCCATGCGGCTGAGGTCCTCCTCCACGTCGTTGATCCACCGCAGCCGGGGTCTTCCCTAAGACGTGCTCCTCCTGGGCGGTTATAGAGAAGTTTTCTAGGCAACGTATTCTCCTCCATTCTCTCTACATGGCCTAGCCATCTGAGCCGGCTCCTTTTGACAGTGGCTACAATATCATCATTTTTAAACAGCTCATAGAGCTCATCATTTTTCCGTATTCGCCACTGATCATTTATTTTCTTCAGACCGTATATTTTCCTTAGGACTTTTCTCTCCCATATTATCAGCAACCTCTCACTTTCCTGTGTCAGAACCCATGTTTCACACCCGTAGGTAACGACTGGCCTTATAATGGTTTTATAAATTGTTACTTTTGTATTCCAGCTCAGTTCCTTGGATTTCAGTATTTTTGCCAGGGCAAAAAAACACTTATTGCCAGCTGTAATTCTGGCCTTTATTTCGGCCTGCATTTGGTTCTGGTCAGTGGCTATTACTCCGAGGTATTTGAATTCTGTTCCCATTGGAAAGAGGTGCTGAATTAATTTGAACATTCATATGCTACATTATTCCTGGAGGACTTCATGTAAAGACTTTTCCCTTCGTTTATCCTCAGACCAAGTTGCATTGCTGTCGCATCGAATTCTTCGATAGATCCCGCAAGGACCGACAATGTGCGAGCGCTGATAAGAATATCGTCCGCGTATGCAAGACGTTGAGTAAGTCGATAGAATATAGTACCTCCAGGATTGGTCCTTATTGCTCTAACAACCCGCTCCAGGGCTAGATTAAAGAGGACTGGTGATATAGGGTCTCCCTGCTTCAAGCCCTGTTTTACCTGAATACTGTTTGAGAGGACTTTTTGAATCATGACCTTACATAACCCTACATTACACTCTTAGCGTCATCCCTGTCAAGGCAATAATTTTTTCAGGAATTCCCAGCATCCTCATAGCTTTCTGTAATTCCTTCCTGTCTATAGAATCATACGCCTGTTTAAAATCTATAAAGACATGGTGCAGATCCGCGATATGCTCGTATGTTTTCTCTAGCATTTGTCATACAGAAAAGATCTGATCCACTGTTGACCTATTTTTTCTGAAACCACATTGATAGTCTCCGCAAATTCTTTCCCCCCATGACGTTAGTTTCTTACTAATAGACTACTAACAGACTTCTTTTGCCTCATACTGCTCTTGCATATCTTTTATGATTTTGCTCTCCCAAGTGTACAATATCTGGGGGCTCGGTACATGCCATATGCCCGGGAGCCCTTTTCTAGTGAAATATAAAAATATATGTTCTACGGAGGAATACTTGTGAATAAATAATTATATACGTACGTCTTCTATAGTTGTCTACTTCTCAACTAGGTAATTAATTGTTCCGAGGAATCTAATTTTAAGAAACACTTTGATGTGTATATGTCGTATATACAATTAAATTTTTGACGCTAAAATATTTTGATTTAAGAAGATTGGAACTTTAACTTTAATGGCAATAGTGGATAATAATAGCGAGAGTCGATAAGGGACCACCAATAACGACATAACAAGGCCTGACATTGTGATCGGTTCCACAGTGTTACAATCTTCTGGTAGGTCGACAAAATTCCGTTAGTTATTAATATAATCAATATTAATAATTTACAATCTGAGAACTCTGAGCCAGACTTGTCCCTCCAACTGTGGAGGGAAAAACATGACTCCAGGAGATCCCTGCACTCAACTGCGTCGCTGGAGCTAAATCCAGTGGAGATTGAGCAAGAGTATTTAGCCACATACACTCATGTAGTGAGTGGAGAATCTGGCCAGAACTCCAATATTTAAAAACTGTAAAAGGTCGCGGGGCCACTGACGTTTTAACTTACTTTGAGGATTATAGGGATTGGTTTTGCTGCATAGGGATTGTATAAAGCGATTGGGATGATAGGTAAGGTTCTGGTGAAATTTGGAGAATTTTGCTGGGATAAGGTCTAGGACAAATTAGATATTAAGATCATGGTGTAGGGTTTTGTTGATTACATAGAAAGGAGCATCGACTATTGTTCGAAGGACTTTGGATTGGAAGGATTGGATGTGTTGGATGTTAGAAAATTTTGCTGTTCCCACAGTTCAAGTCCGTAAGTCCAAGTAGGTTTCAGTATTGTCTTGTAGATAAGTATTTTATTTTCAATAGAGAGTTTAGATTTTCTATTTAGTCGTATGTATAGTTGGCCGTATCGTCGGTTAAATTCCTGTCTTTTAAGTCTAGGATGAGGGTTCCACATTACTCGTCTGTCTAAGTGAAAGCCAAGGTACCAGACTGTGTCTGAGAAAGGAAGCTGGATGGAATTAAAGTGTACTGGTGGACAGGAACTGCTTCGGAGTGTAAAACTGATGTGTTGGCATTTCGATTCAATTACTTTAATACGCAATTTATTACACCAGTGCTCAAACAGGGAGATATGTCTTTGAAGGTTTAAGGATGCTATATCAGGATTTGAGTCGAAGGATAGAATGGTGGTGTCATCAGCAAAAGATGCCAGGAAGGTATCGGGATAGATAGGGATATCGGCGGTAAAGAGGATGTAAAGGATGGGACCCTATACACTACCTTGAGACACCAGCCTCAATTTGAAAATTCAGTGCCTCAGCGAATTCGGAAAGTATGATCTGAGGGGCAGGAACGGAGGACAAAGTATAAGGACTGTGGAAGATGGGTTTTAAGTTTTCAAACAATCCCGGCGTTCCATACCCGGTCAAAAGCTTGAGCTCTGTTCAGAAATGCACCCGAGCAATATTGCTTGCATTCCAGGGCTGCGGAAATATGATCGACCACTCGAAGTCCTTGTTGGGCTGTGGAGTGTTGGGAACGGAGTCCTAACTGGTGTGAAGGAAGATTTTGAAATTCTAGAATGCGTAGGATTCTTTTCAGGAGGATATTTTCAAGGATTTTTAAAAGGATTGGAAGTAGGCTAATGGGTCTGTAGGAAGTTAAGCTGTTGGGAGGTTTGCCTGATTTTGGGAATAGGATAATAGTAGAATGTTTTCATAAAAGAGGTAAGTGAGTGGTTCGTAGGGTGGTATTGTAGGTGATTTGCGGGTAGGAAGTTTTTGATATTTTACCTTAGAAGGATTAACTGCTTTAGGCGGTAAAGAGAGTGGGATGGGTGAATTATGGAATACCTCTACTGCTGACGTGTGGGTGGGGTACGATTCCGGATGGGAAGTGAATGTAAGGGAAAGGTGTTTGGCGAATTCCTCGGCTCTATCTTCGCCAGACGTTGCCCAAGAGCCATCACCTCGACGTAGAGGATGTGATATATGATCGGGTTTTAGGATTTGTTTAGTGATCTTCCATAGAAAATTGTCATGAGGAGAGAGGGAAGTAAGGTAGGATTGAAGGATCAGGATCTGAAGGTGGCCAATTCTATCTTTAATTTTTTGCAGAAATAATTATATGATTGACGATCGGTGGGGTGTCTAGCACGTTGCCAATTAATTATTATTATAATTAATTAATATTAAAATTATTTATTTTAGTGGCTGTATACCCTTCCTTATATTTTTTCAGTATCGTATAAACTATTAATTTTAATGATTGGATACTCGTCCTATTTTCTAGCAAATATTTGATTCGGAATTCGGAAAGTATGATCTGAGAGGCAGGAACGGAGGACAAAGTATAAGGACTGTGGAAGATGGGTTTTAAGTTTTCCAACAATCCCGGCGTTCCATACCCGGTCAAAAGCTTGAGGTCTGTTCAAAAATGCACCCGAGCAATATTGCTTGCATTCCAGGGCTGCGGAAATATGATCGACCACTCGAAGTCCTTGTTGGGCTGTGGAGTGTTGGGAACGGAGTCCGAACTGGTGTGAAGGAAGATTTTGAGATTCTACAATGCGTAGGATTCTTTTCAGGAGGATATTTTCAAGGATTTTTGAAAGGATTGGAAGTAGGCTAATGGGTCTGTAGGAAGTTATGCTGTTGGGAGGTTTGCCTGATTTTGGGAATAGAATAATAGTAGAATGTTTTTATAAAAGAGGTAAGTGAGTGGTTCGTAGGGTGGTATTGTAGGGATATGACAGCTTTAGTAGGGAGTTGTCTAAGGATATGAGAGGTAAGGAGGTCGTATCCAGGTGATTTGCGGGTAGGTAGTTTTTGGTATTTTACCTTAAAAGGATTAACTGCTTTAGGCGGTAAAGAGAGTGGGATGGGTGAATTATGGAATACCTCTACTGCTGACGTGTGGGTGGGGTACGATTCCGGATGGGAGGTGAATGTAAGGGAAAGGTGTTTGGCGAATTCCTCGGCTCTATCTTCGCCAGACGTTGCCAAGAGCCATCACCTCGACGTAGAGGATGTGATATATGATCGGGTTTTAGGTTTTGTTTAGTGATCTTCCATAGGAAATTGTCATGAGGAGAGAGGGAAGTAAGGTAGGATTGAAGGTTTGGGATCTGAAGGTGGCCAATTCTATCTTTAATTTTTTGCAGAAATAATTATAGGATTGACGATCGGTGGGGTGTCTAGCACGTTGCCAATTAATTATTATTATAATTAATTAATATTAAAATTATTTATTTTAGTGGCTGTATAGCCTTCCTTATATTTTTTCAGTATCGTATAAACTATTAATTTTAAAGATTGGATACTCGTCCTATTTTCTAGCAAATATTTGATTATTTTGAGACCACACATGTAATTAAGCTCTGTTTCTTCTTGTTTTGCAGCCCAAGTAATTTATTTCAACAATACGTTAAGTTCACATTGAAGTACATTTACAGACTTGTTTGTCTTTGGAAATCTACACGATTCTTACGTTCGGTGTAGAATAGATGACTAAAATCTCTCCTGAAATTCCTCTTTCTTTTTTTTTCCTTTTTAATTATAGTATACTATATCTTCTTTTGATTATTCTACTTCAATATTAATTTTAAAAAACAACTACTTTGGGATACTTTAAAAGTACAATATAACAGTAATATAATAAAAAAAAAGAATATATATATATATAGAATAGAATAGAAAAATAACTTTATTCTGGGACACAGTCCCTTGATAATTACAAAATTGAACAAAATTAAAATATTAGATCTGGCCAAAATAAAATCAATCGAAAAAAAGATATAATGTAAAAAAAATATAAGGTTAAAATTCTATATAAAAAAAACAAAACGAAACTATATACAAAACAATTAATACTATGACAAGACACATAAAGCTATTTGCACTTATAGACCAGCATACACTTTTAAGCAAATAATAAAGAATTAACAAATAAAAATGTATCAAATTCTCTATTAAAATCAGCTCGAATGGTTAGCAACAATCTGGCTGATTTTGGGATAGGAATTGGAATAGGAGGGTTTTGAATATGGATATGGATGGGGAATGTCGAATATTGATAGGGAGAGAATTCCAGAAATTGACAGAGCGAACAATAAAGGAATTTTGGAACGAGGCAGATCTGTGAGAAGGCATGTAAAGTTTAGAAGGTCTTGTGGACAGGGAATGGAGTGAGGATTTGAACTGGAGAAGGTTGTAGGCGTAAGAAGGACGATGGTTGTTGATGATTTGGTAGAGGAACGAGGAAGGAAATATTGTCTTCGGAGCCACTTTGAAGGAAGGGGAAAAGCCACTTTAACTCAGCCATCATACACCACACAGCTATAGTCAAAGTTGGGGGAAATGAGAGAGGAAACAAGGAGTCTACGCTTGTTGAGGTAGGAGATGGCGGAAGCGATGGAATAGTTTGAATGTGGAAATTGTCCGTCAAGAGATATGAGAAATATCCAAAAGAGGTTTTGATCAATGAAAAATCCTAAATTTTTAACAGAGGAGTAGAAGGAGATTGGCTGGTCATTAAGGTGAAGGATGGGAAAGTCTGTATAGGATCTAAGGAGGGGATTGGAACCAATGACAATGGCCTGAGTTTTGGCAGCATTTAATCTTAATCCATTTACATTTGCCCAGGCAATGATTCGATCTAGGTCTTCTTGGATCTTGGCAAATGCCCCCAGTAACTCAGGAGGGAAAAGTGATAGGTACATCTGTGAATCGTCTGCATAAAGGTGATGGGAACAATGGAGAATTGATTTAGGTAGGTCGTTAATTTAAGAGCTGAAAAGGAGAGGAGATATGCTTGAACCCTGGGCAACTCCAGAGGATAAAGGAAGGAAGGCAGATAGTGGTTGGTTGGGTATGGAGACTGCTTGGGTACGTTGTGAAAGGAAAGATTGAAACCAAGAGATGGAACTATTGGAGAAGGATAATAATTTCAGTTTAATGAAAAGGATGGTATGGTTGATGGAATCGAAGGCTTTGGAGAAGTCGAGAAGGATAAGAATAGTTAACTTTTTATCATCTATTGCAGTTTGAATGTCGCTGGTGATTTTAATTAAGGCGGATTGTGTGGAGTAGCTGGGACGGAAACCAGATTGGAGAGGATCAAATTGGTTGGACTTGGGAAGTTGGATACTTGGGATTGCACCAATCTTTCTAGGGGTTTTGAGAGGTTGGAAAGAATTGAGACTGAGCGGAAATCTTTGGGTGAGTTATTGCGCTTTGAACGAAACAGCGGAAAAAATGCTTTTTTTTTTTTTTTTCGTTTTACGAAGATAAAAGCATACTTCTCGAGATTTTTACGAAGGACTGAGCTCAGAAGGTCTTATTCCGCATTCCCTTTACCAATAAATTTTGTGATGACGAAAGGATAGCCATTGATTTGTCCGATTAGTTTTGGAATTCAATTATATTAAATCTTTTGGAGGTATGATTTTCATAATTCAGTGACATATGCATAAATAGTTAAAATCTAAACCTGCGAATTCTTTAAAAAGGAATTCGGAATTTTCGTCCACGAAACTATGGAGATCTCGTATGTATGACGCCATGTTGACAACAAGTTCTCTTAAAAAGTGTGTCGGCTAATTTTATACTATTCGACGAATTATTCCAGTCAATGGATTGTATTGGATAACTCTATCATGTAGAACGAGACAGCAGGCCGTAGTAGCAATGGAAAATTATTTTTCGGTTTAAACTCTAGCCTTACGTCGACCGGACCAGTTTTTATAGACTCTTTTTGTTTTGAGCAGTATATGATTTGATCTGTCCCGGATCCTTGTCCTCTCCCTTTAGAAGCGCTCTAATCACACCAAACTTTCATCTGTTTGGGAACACCCTATACTTGACACACATTCTATACATTCTCACCAGAACACTTTTCATCTCATTCCATCCTTTCTTAAACATTTCCACGCTTATTCCGTCTCTACCAGGTGCCTTAACATTTTTGTTCTTCCATATGGCTGTTTTAACCTCATCTTCACTTAACTCCCACCTATCTCCGAACTCTGGCCTATGCCTTCCGTTTTGCCTTCTTACGTCTTCATGTTTCCAATTCTCATTCTCACGACAATCGTCCAGAACTAGTCCATTTAACGACCTCCTTGCACACACATCCCAATCATTCACCCCTTCCTCCTCGTCAATCATTCTCATTACCTTTTCTGGACTCACATTTCCCATTCCAGGTTTGTAGACCAAATTCCATGGCCCTGTCTCTTCCTGATCTTCAAGAAAACTGTTCCAGCTATCCTTCTTTGCTTTCCTGACCATACCATATGCTCTTCTCATCCTAGTGTACTCCACTTTCAGTCGCTCTCTGTCTTCCCCTACATTCTCTCTCTGATACAATCTTCTCATTCTCACTATCTCAGTCTTTCTGTCATTGAGTTCGTTTGTCCATCAGCATACACCCCCCATTCTCTTCGTTCCCCTTGGAATCGATCAATGTGCTCTCTTTGCACATTGTAAGATCCATTCCTCAACATACTTGGTCATTCTTACCACGTCTCCCTTACAGCACACTCTGAAACATTCCACCTCTTTCACTCCTTCATTTAAACATTCTCTGAACTTGTTCCAGTTGGCTTTTCTTAGTTTAAACCTTGCACGTTCCACTCTCACACATTCTCTCATTACACTTTTGCTTACTTCAAACATTATCAACCTGTGAGCACTAGTTGTCGCAATGCGTTAAATGCGTTTCAGCATTTAAAAATGTTATTAATAAATTATGATAATTACTTAAGGATGTTTTAATATGTTGACGCTAAATTTTCTCAAATAAATACGAATTAAGAAGAGGTACAAGCTGAGCCTAAGATGAGGATTTTTTTTTCTGTCTTAAAATCATTTAATTCGGTCTACTGTTAACAGAAATAACAGTAAGTATTTGAAAATATCTCATTTAATACGTAAATGCTCACTGTTTGATAATTTTTACAGTAGAACTAATTAAATTATTTTAAGACAAAAAAAAAAAAAAATAATTCTCATCTAACACCCCACTTATCCCAGTTGAACAAATCCGATACCTATGACTCTACCTGGACAAACGTCTTACTTAGAATTCTCATACAAAACTGAAACGACAAGAAACTGCTCTTCGTTTCCGCTTACTCCAACACTTACTAGACAAACGCTCTAAACTTTCAAATAATTACAAAAGACTCATATACATGACTATAATAAAACCTATTTGGAATTAAGGAGTTGAGTTATGGGTCTTCACTAAACCATAAAATTCCTCTCGTATCCAATCCTAACCATCGAAAATCCTCAATTCTTCTTACTTCGTCAGAAATAAAATAACCCATAAACACCTTAATGTTCCATATGTTTCCGATATGCCCCAATCCAGATATATATCCTTCCATAATAAACTTCATAACCAACCGAATCCTCTCGTTTCTAACCTGGCTTCCTCTTCGATTCCTGATACCCTCCGAGGCGTCTGAAAAAAGGATGACCTAGTGATCTCCTTATTTAGACATATTATTAGAGTGCTACTAGTAGGTAGTCTTTTAATCATGTGATTATATTCCTGCGTATACATTTACTGGATGTATTTCTATTGTAATGCAGTTGTGAAAATCATGAATAAAAAAAAATATCATCTGGAGCTTATCTTAAAGCTGTGAAACATAACCGCTTACGTTAAGGGAAATATAATGCCTTAAGGTTTTCAAAAATAAAGTATTGCGTAGAATATTAGGCCTGAAGAGAAAAATTAAAACTCGAATATTTATAAAGCTAAGAAAGACATGAACTGGGTAAATTATAAAGAAATAGCATAGTGGTTAATGAAATGACTATAATATGTTATTCAGAAAATAAAGAACGAATCAACAAAAGTTAATTAATGCTAAGCATATATAAAAAGAAAATTAAGTAATGATATAAATGATGAAACAATGTATCATTCGGTTTCGGGCGAAATTTATTGGAGTGTGGTGAGCAAAGATTGTTGGTACTATCGGTATAGATGTTTCTCTTTTTGATATTATTATTAATTGTATGAGTAAAAAATAAGGAAAAATATAGGAAATATGAATTAAACCCACTCTTATAATCACTATTTTTTTAGTAATACGATTTTTATAGTACTCCATCCAAGTTTAGTTTATTAGATTTAGTTCACACTAAAGAAATAGAGGGAAAGATGCTGTATTTTTTTTAATTAAAATTGAATCCTTAATTTTGTTTAAATATGGAGGCAAATGATTAAGAAACTATAATATATTTTTCACCAAGATTAATTTATCCAAATTAAATAATAACTAGTTATACATTATACTAATTAAATATAATTTACAACGAGAAATTAATATCAAAATGAAATGGCATGCGCTACGAGAACTGATTGAAAATATTATGATAAAAAAGGTGGGTACTAAAGGGAATTTTGAATAGGGAGTGAATTGTTGAATAGACGGAATTAAAAGGTCGCCAGGAAGGGTCATGGCGAATATTAAGGGGAAGGAAATTCTAAGAGGATCTCGCGTGGATGATAACAGATCTAAAAAACGTAAAGGTTCATTGGAAAGGAACGTACATATTTAAAGGATTTTTAAGGGCATTGTTGGAAAAATTGCAAGCTGAAAAAATAATTATATCTGTGGTAACTGCGGAAGAATTTAAATGCATGTTTCTGTGAGAGATGTAAGAAACTACAACAATTAAAATCTTTAGTTTATGATCTGCAAGGATTACGACCCAGTCTTATATATCCTGTAATTCCAGGCAACATTAGGTATATTTTTGCTTTACAAATTACAAGACTCTTTATTAGTATATTTATGAATTTAATTAGCATAGGGAAAGTGTGCTCAGAAACGTATTCAGCTCAAGAGCCAACCTATAGTCCCACTCATTTAGGGTCAAAATCAGTGTATTTTTAGTATTTTCTGTATTTGGTATCCTTCTATTGTAGGGACGGATACTTTATGCTCTACAAAAAAGTAGACCGACAAATTAAATCAATATAGATGCTGCATGAAGACAGGTTGAAGACAGTAGCTCAAGATATACAGAGATGGAGAGGGTTGGTTCTTGAGGCCGAACATCTACGGTATGTAGACTCAACAGAAAAAAAAATTGTACATATCTTCCAAAAAAAAAAAAAGAAAATGATCTATTATTCATTGTCCAAACAATTGTTATTAAAGTATGACATACTTTATGTATGTAAAAGTATGACATACATGATAAAATTTGTTATCAAAGGCAAGCATGCGCCCTATTATAAAAACACAAGGCTAAACTATATAAAATAGATATTTTATTAAATGGAGTGTACACCTATTCTTAAATGAACTCTTAGATGACGAAGGTTTCTAGCAATTATATGAGCGCGAATTTAATTTCTTTATTATATAGCTGACATTACTTCTATTAAAATAATTCCAATGTTATTACAAAGTTCTATGCTCCTATTATAATATTATACAGGCACGTAATAATAATTATCCCGTTTTTTCATCATAACATTGCTAATTTGATATAATCATATTCTATTTATCACGGTTGTTTATTATTAAATTTTTAAATTGTTATTTCCTGCATTTTGTTAGGTTTGTATTGATTTAAACAAACCATTGAAACTGAGTCGACACTTTTATAAAGTTGAGCAAAAACTTTAGAAACATGTTATAACAATAGAATAATCTTGGGTGATAATTATTCAGGGCGCAGTCATTATAAAGTTTTTATTAGTGCCGACGTTTCAACCCAAACATGTGGGGCGTCGTCAGGGCTGAACATTTTTAATAAAATCAGGTATAGTATTATATTACAGATAATGGTCAATAATAAAAATATAGTGAATGATGATATATGAAACAGACTAATGAAATATGTAAAAAGTTATGCAAACTTAAAATGATTTATATAATCAATTTATAAAACTCTTTGGTAGGTAAGTAAAAGGGTATGGGGAGGATTTCTCAGATGTGCTTTTTCAGATGGCAAAAGGTGAGTAAACATGGTCAGAGGGGGGGCGTGGGTAATATTTCTCTTAGTAAAAATTTGCTGACTAAATTGTTAAAATGTAATCCACCTCCCCCCCTCTGACTATGTTTACCTACCTTTTGCTATCTGAAAAAGCACATCTGAGAAATCCTCCCCCTACCCTTTTACTTATCTACCAAAGAGTTTTATAAATTGATTATATAAATCATTTTAAGTTTGCATAACTTTTTACATATTTCATTAGTCTGTTTCATATATCATCATTCACTATATTTTTATTATTGACCATTATCTGTAGTATAATACTATACCTCTGATTTTATTAAAAATGTTCAGCCCTGATGATGCAATTATATGTGTACTAAAGGCAAATTTACAAATTAGAGCTTAAATGCTTTTAGAAACATTAATATCTTGATATGGCGTTGTATTTTTTCATTTATTTATTTTTTTGGTAGTTAAAGTCGCTTCTACTTCCATGTTCATCAGTGAAGACGGTATTGAAGAACTTCTTAAATATAATTAAATAACTTAGTTAATTTTCTGTACTAAAACGTCATTTGTATCATTATTTTCTTTGAATGAATCTGCGTTTCAATTTTGATGTATTCCTTTTTTCGGTATTTTTTAAACTGGATTCTTTTCACAAGGAGATATGCATTGTCACATTTCGGAAATATTTATATTTAATTTATTATTATTTTAATTGATGTAATCAATACCACTTAATTTTATATATGGGAGGCTCTTTAAAATTTAAAAGAACATTGACAAAAGGTAAAGACTTCTTGTTTTATTTATACTTAAATAAACCAATCTTTTAAGACGATGATGTAACTGATCCAGGTACACAATACTTCATTGTGTGCCATCAGTTGATTAAAGTAACTTTCCGACCGGAATTCCTTCCGTGTTCGTCTAGGTTTCCCTCTACGTGTTCACTAATTTTTTCTGTTTGCTTTCTCAGCAACGCCAGCGATTCCTTGGATCAGCAATAGTTTTAACAATGTTCTACTCGATTTTGGAAACCATTAATACCCTAATAACCCTCTGCATATTAGACATTTTGATTCTTTGGGCGTCTAGTGATACACGAAAAATAATTCATGCATTAGCCTGCCGTTAGACTTATCAAATTAACGAAAAAGAATGAGAAAAAATATTATTACATTTTCTTTTTAGAAATCGACGATATTGTTAAATAAATAGAATAGAATAGAAAATAACTTTATTCTGTAACAAAGTACCTTTAGAATAACAGAATAGTACAAAATTAAAATATTACATATGTCTTTAATAAAAACAAAAAGAAAAAAAGTAAAGAAAAAATTAGTTAAACAAACAATGTACAAAACAAATAATTTAAAGAAATAAAATAACGAAAAAAAATACATTAAATTCTTCTTTAAAATTCTGCAAATATTTATTAATTTAGACATATAATATTCTGTCACAGGGAAAATAATTATATTGATAAATGAACACATTCACGCCGTATATACAAAAAAGAAATAAAATTAACAAAAGTAAAATAATAACTAAATAATAATAAATAAAAACTATATACAATAAAAAATAAAATAACCTAAATATAAGTAAATCAAAAACATAATAATACAGTAATACCTATACACAATATATACAATCAGGCGGGGAACCCAAATCCCTGCGCTACTCTCTCAACCGGCTCACCGGTGCTAAAGACGGTGGAGTTTGACGAGAGCGCTTTAGCCACATACACTCATATCTTGAGTGGAGAATTGCCATTTCCAGGACTCCAAAATAAATACTATAAAAGATCTCTGGGCCACTGCCGCTTCAACCTTCGAGGAGGGTTGTAGGGATGAGTGGAACTAGATAGGGATTTGGCTAGGGGATTTGGATGATTGATAAGGTTCTGATTGAATTTTGAAAATTTTTCAGGGATAAGGTCAAGGACAAATGGGATATTAAGGTCATGATGTAGGGTTTTGTTTCCTTTAAAATTAATTCTGTATTTCTCCAAAGAAAAATGAAAGCCGAATCTGATAGTATAGAATTCCTGAATATTTAAATGACGAATAATGCATAATACGTCATTATGTAAATCATTATGAATAATATGTAAATGCATCATTAAAGGTCAGCAGGTATCTGAGAGTTCTGTGGACAGGAATTTGAATAAGAGGGTTTTAAATTTAGACATGGAGGAGAATGCCGAATTTCGATAAGGAGGGGATTCCAGAAATTGACAGAGTTTTGCGATAGAGGAGTTTTGGAATGAGTCAGATCTGTGAGAAGGGATTTAAAGGTCAGAAGGTCGAGAGAAAAGAGTTGTAGGCGTAAGAAGGACGATGATTGTAGATGATTTGATAGAGGAACGTACCTAGGAATTTTTTTTTTTTTTTTGGAAGGAAGGGAGCAGCCACCTTAACTCAATATAGGGGTGAGAGACATGAGACTATCTCGGGGCTCCAATTGCAAATCTTACGCAGCTATTCATTTGTCTTTTCGATCTACACAGCTTTGTCGCCAAAGTGCGGAAAGATGATAGAGGAAACCAGGAGTCTACGAGTATATTGAGGTAGGCGAAGGCGGAAGCGATGCAATAGTTTGAGGGTAGAACTTGTCTGTCGGGAGATGTGAGGAACATGATAATTCCAGGTGATGTTTTGATCAATGAAAAATCTTAAATTTTTAACAGAGGAGTAGAAGGAGATTGGCTAGTCATTAAGGTGTAGTAATTTTTTTTTCTCTTATGCCAGTCGTTTTTCTCTTATTCATTGGTCATTTGACCATCCAATATCTTGGTGCCCAGTATTATTTAGATTTTATTTATTACATTTATTAAATACATATATTTAAAAATATTTTTTCTCTTATGTCCCTCAAGGCAGGACATGTGTCTAGATGGTCTGCATCCATTGTCCCTTGATGATACAATTTCCAAGTAGGATCCTCAGCCACGTCTATCTTCTAGAGATGACTCAGATAGTCGTGACCATTGCCCAGGCGGAATCAGGCAACTGCTACTCTTCTCGATTAAGGCGTAGTATGGGAAATTGGGTATAGGATTTTAGAAGATGATTGAAACCTACTTCAGTGGTCTCAGCTTTGGCAGCATTTTACATTAATCCGTGTCTAAGCACTGATTCGATCGAGTTCTTCATGAATGCTATTGGCAAATGCTACCAACAACTCAGAGGAAGAAAAGGATATGTAGATTTGAGAATCCTCTGCATAAAGGTGATGGAAACAATGGAGAATTGAATCATGCAGATCGTTAATATAGGAGTTGAAAAAGAGAGGAAATATGATTGATTCCTAGGCAACTGCGTAGGATAAAGAAAATTTGGCAGAAAGCGATTGATTCCTGCTTGGGTACTTTGTGAGAGGAAAGATTTGAAGTTTAAGGGATTCTGGTAGGTTCACTCAATAAATACACCGTAAACAATTTATATTTACAATTTAATTTTTTGGAAAACAATAAAAAGCTATGAGTAATAATGTTAAAGAAAAATACAAAAGAAAAATTACGTTATACAAAAATGAGAAAATTTAGCTGCAGAAAAATTAATTACAGAATAAAAGGAGAAAACAGGTAAAGTTTTATAAAGGAAAAATACAAAAACAAAATTATGCTTGATTAATTAATAAATACTTAAAAGAGTTGCAACTCAAGCACAGATAATATAATACAGCGATGGGCCCAGAAAAGTGTTATGCCGCTAGATAAAAATTGTACATTTTTCACGTTAGCGACAAAAAACTGTAATTCTTTCTATCACGCTAAACTGTCTCTTTTTATATAACATCTGTTTTTTTAAACAACTCAATCGATATTTTATATCGAGCCTTAACGATTGATTTCCAAGGAGGTTGGAAGAAGTAAAACTGGCTGCAGCACTGATTACTGAAGGCGTCATGACGTCAGGAGAGGATTGTGGGAACAGAAGCAAGAGATGGATCTACAATAATAGTGTTGGAGGTAACACTGGTGTGGACCAATGTGCATTTGATATTCCATTGGCATCTGCGTAAAGGACTGTGAACATAATGCATGAATAAATAAAAATATCAAAGAATAATAATGCTTTGTTTATTCTGGGACAAGTCACTTTAGAATATTGTACAGAGATAGAAATGTGGGCTTTGTAGCCTCAGAGAATAATTACACAATAAATAGATTTATATACCAAATAAATAAAAGAAAACAATATTATTTACCTTCAATTTCAATTAATTGAAAAAAATGAAAGAAAAATATTTAAAACAAACTAATTATTTATATACATATTTACATCTATTTACAATGTTATGAGAACTGAATGGATAGGAGGTGATTGAACAGGCGGGATTTAAAGGTGGGGAGGGTATTGGAGCGACGGATGTTGGATGGGATAGAATTCCATGGAGATGTGGATCGAATAATAAATCAGAGAGAGAGATCTGTCAAAATCTGTCAAAATCAGCGGTTTGGTGGGATCATGTATACAAATCTGTAAAAAAAAAAGAAAAAAAACCTGTATAACAATATAGATAAAAAGTATTGACTTTGAAGATACATTAAAAAAATCAAATAAATAGACATTAGAGAAATTTTAAAAATAGCGATAATATATTCCTACAATACAATATAGCAGATTGCAACAATACATATGATCAAATTCTTAATCCAAGATAACAATGTCTTGTGGTAAACATAAACATTGACATAAATATTGCTGCCATTTAATCATTCATAATGAATGATCTTATTGTAAGGCTCTCTACTGTAAAAAAAAAAATATATCATTTAACTTTGCGAGGTTTTCTATCGTTAACAAATTACCGAGCATTGAATTGTTGTCTTCTGTAATATATTTCTCTATGTACTGTTCCCTCGAATCTTTATAGATCGGGCTATAATGATAAAAATGATATAAATTTTCTGGCTTTTGGAGGTTACATACAGTGCAGTTTTCTTCTTCTTCTACTGTATATATTACATTAAGATAACATGAAGGTTTCGTTAAATTGGCTACCCTAAGTTGGCCAACTGTTCTATGTTTGCTTATGTTTAAATTTTGTTCTCCGTGGCTTAGACTACTCATGTTTCTGTACTTTGAATTATATTTTGAATTGACAACTGAATTTATATCGTTGCAAATGGAGTGATTTTCAAATCTATTTATAATGTCTTTGAGATATAGTTGAGCAATTTCAGGATTAGGATCATTAATGTGTTGAAAATTTGAATCTGAACCTACTTTTAATAATTTTCCTCTCAGACGAGAGTACCAATTAAAAACCATATTGCGATTATTGTCCAATTCCTTCAATCTATTGTAGCTGATCCGTGGGGTTTTATCTTTAGGCATTTTAGTAGAGCTATCCACAACCATCTGTACATTCTTTTGACAACTTCTACTTCCATAGTTTTTATTCCTGTTTCCAAACGTACAATGTAGTTCTGTGTATATTTGGACCATTTGTAAACCTGTTCGACATATTTCATTGTGATTGATTCTAAATTAGGACAATATTGCAGACCCCATATTTCTGAACAATATAGTGATGTCAAATGAATGATTGATTGATACAGTTTATGCTTTGAGTCCCAATTTTCAGATTTAATTCCTTGTAAAACGGTCAGAGTTTTTGCTATATCGATTTTGTTTTTTTTTAATTGAAATATTTGTAGCTTAAAGGTATTTTACTGTCGAACTCAACTTTATTCCTAAGTAGGAGTAATTGTTAACTATTTGAATGGGCTTTTCTTCATATAAAAACGGCTTCAGTGCTTTTGTTCTCCCACTACCTATGTGAAATGGTACTATTTTCGTTTTTTCTGTGTTGAGAACCAATTTTTCTTTACAATATTTCTGTAATATGTTTAACTTCTTTTGGCAATCTATCCATGACTCTGCAATTATCACTATGTCGTCCGCAAATAATAACATTAGAAGTTCTTTTGAGCTATTTATATAAACCTCTTGCTTAGTGCTCATAAAATACTTGACAATAACTGAGATATACAGTGCAAAGTCAAACGTTTTAGTTTCACCTCGAGACCCTGGAGACGTCCCCATATACCGTACGGCAATAGTCGAAGTGAGGAAATATTAAGGGAGTATTAAGGAGTTTACGGATTGCAAATGTAAATAGGTGGCGGAGGTAATTTAGTAGTTTTAAAATGGAAAAGACAAGGTGGGAAATATCGGATACATTTTTTTCCAGGAAAGGGTTTGATCAAAGGTTATTCCAAGGTTCTTAATGGTGGGATAGAATTTGATGGGATTATCGTGTAGGAACAGGGTTGGTATGTTAGGAAGATATTTTATGAGGTGACTGGAGCCTATCAAAATTTCCTTGGTCTTTTCGGCATTCAACTTCAACTTGTTCGCATCAACACCAGTACAGTACAGATTCTATTCAAGCCCTCTTGAAGTTTTTTTTGTGGCTGCTAATATTTGCGCTTTGCTGCATCCCTTCTTTTTATCATTCCCTTTATTTCAGGGGTCCGCCAGGGAGCAGTGGGATGGCGTAAGGTTCTAGTTTTCAGAGGAGCATGGGTGTTTAATATGGACTTTAGGTTTGAGGTAAGGCTAAATACCATAGGTTCAATGGAGTTATAAGAATATATGATATCCCATTGGACGGAGTCGAGGTCAGGTTGAAGAGGTTCATAGGAAACTAGGTTTAACTTTCTATACGAAACTCTTTTGGGAATAAAGGATCACGAGTATGTCGTATGTAATTTGGATTAAGTGATTTGTTGAAATAAATGCAACGGGATGTTGAGAAGAGGAAAGGATTTTGACTTGAGAGTCAGTGATATAAAGGTCTAACCAAATGTTGGAAAATTGCGCGGGATGAGTGGGAGAATAAGGAATCAGATAGAGATTAAGGGAAAATATCAAGTCAGTAAGGAAGTATTTTTCAGAAGATTATATGTTGAAATTTACTAGTATATATTGAGATCACAATGAGAAAACCTATTTTTATTTTAAAAAATTACTTTCAGGCGATTTGTCAGGCAGTTTATATATATATATATATAAACTGCCTGACAAATCGCCTGAAAGTAATTTTTTAAAATAAAAATTTGGGAAAGATAAAAAATTTAATTCCTTCGCTATTTTGCTCATATCAGCAAAAGCCATGAAATATATTTCATGTAATCGGTGGCGGATCTAGAAGTTTTGAAGCCCAGGCTGAATCGAATATTTCGAGGCGCTTTTGGTAGTATTAGTAGAAAGGCGTGTAATTTGAAGTAATTGAAAGAATTTGAGGAAATGCGTTGACATTCTATGCATTCTAACGTTTTACTCTCAGAACCATCATATGCCCACCTTATTACTTTTTTTAGCAGGAATATCTTCCATTCCAATCCAAGATTTTTAAATTTGGTAAGATTATTCACGATTAAAGACATCTAGATTGCGGAATGTAATGGTTCTAGGTTGAATCGGAGGAGATTTGATATTGTATGGTATTTGGATTAGGTCACAAGAAAATAACATTGAGACTGGTAATCAAAATGAGGAAAGGGGGATATGAGCAGCGTCTGGATGGTATAAATTAAAATTTGTATAAATTAAATCAAAATACGGTGTGTTAACAAAAGATAAGAAATTCCAAGTGTATAAATCAAAAGCAAAAGTGCAGAGAATATAGTAGGGAATTTAAAATTTTCAATTAAAGTCCGATGAAATTGGCCAACTTCTGATTGATGCTAAAAGGCGCACGAGACTCGAACAGTCGACAGAACACATCTAGTTCCTGGGCCTTTTTTTAAATTATATTTGTAGCAAGGATGTACCGCGGCCATGAAGGCCTATTGTACGCCTCTATTTAAGTCACTTCTATTAGAGCGTAATTCCTGAAGTCTCAATAAACTAAAGTAAGCTTGTTGGTTTGATAAGCTCGTTTGTCTTGGAATCAATCACTCTGTTCAATATTAGGGGGCCCGGTACATGCCATATGACCGGGAGCCCTCTTCTTGAGAAATACAAAAGGAAAGAAATGTTCTATAGAGGAATACTTGTGAATAATTAATTGTTTCTACGTACAGTTCGATGAGGTGGCAGGTCTCGCGCCTTCTCTCTCTCACTCTCTCTCTCTCTCTCTCTCTCTCTCTCTCTCTCTCTCTCTCTCTCTCTCTCCTCTCCTCTCTCTCTCTCTCTCTCTCTCTCTTTCTCGCTCGTCCTAGGTCCTGGAAAGCCGAAGGGCTGTGATTCTGGAGGCCTGGTCAGGAGGTAGTTCGTAAACGGTGCTGTTACTTGGTTCGCTCGCAAGCATCTGTCCTTTTGCCCGTAGATAAGGCCGTCTTAGGGAGGGGATAGTGCAGAATGAGACCGGGGTCCCCTCGTGTTGTTTATATACCGATAATAGTTATATACAAAAATATGGATGTAAATCCAACTCACTCTATCAATGGCGGATCAATAATCCGAATCTCAGTTCGGCAAAACTGTCGCACCAACAAGTGATATGATAAGCTTTTTCATCCTCCTACAAAGATACGACTCCGTAAGCCGGACATTGAACACATGATAATTCAGTTTACAGTGTCCAGTATATACCGCTGCACTTTTCTTTAGTGAGCTCCGGCTCAAATTAATTAATAAGTTTCTTCTTTTCGGACAGATTCCTTCTAAGAACAATCTTGAGTGAGTCTGTATTTTCAAGCACCAGTATGTTTTGGCTTCAGCACCATATATCTCCTCAATTCTGTTATTTATTAGACAAAGACTAATACCAAAGATGGGTTCAGAAGTTATGGGAATCGTTTGTGAAGATATTCTGGCTAGCGGATCCAGGATTTATTACTTTTTGGGGAGCGGAAGGGGAGGGGGAGGGCTTCAGCCTGAAAGCTACATAACGATAATTTCTCTGAAAAAAAGAAAGATACTAACTACCTAAATGAAATGATGTTTAAGTGATTCTTGAAGTAACATTAAATCTAATTACACGAAAAATAATACTTTAAGAGATATTTTTTTCCATAAAACATGGTTACATTTTACCATTTTGGAGAAGAGGGAGGGGAGTTTCAGCACGAAAGCTCCCCCTCCCCCCCCCGTAGATCCGCCTGTGATCTGACTAATTCATCCGCCATCTCATTCCATGAATTCCAGAGTGACCCGGAACCCATTCAATGTTTACCTTATAGAATCTAGATAGCTCATTGAGAATTCCTACGCAATCCTTAACAGCCTTAGATCTAATTGTATAATTGTCAACCGCTCGTATTGCCGCTTGACCGTCATTATGAGTGAAAATTTCTCTCCTCACCAACCCACAAAGTAACAATTTTGAGGCACAGTGTGTTATCGCCAGTATTTCAGTTTGGGCTACCGTTGCAAATTTGCGAAGTTATATTGAGATGCCTTCCTCTGGTTCATCCTTTCTCCAAAAGTCAGCGTCAGATCCGCATGTCATTAGTAACTCATCAGTGTAACAATTAATCCCATTAATGCGTTTATATTCTCCTGAACTGTCTATTTTAACATTATAAATCTTTGTTGGAAATGTTTTGATATGAGTGTCAGAGTGCATTGTGATCAGCCTGTATTCCAAAATTTTTAAAATTATTTTTAAAAATATGTCCCTCGTGGGTATTTATCTTTGAACATAAGTTAAGTTTTTGTAGCCTATGAAAAGTCTTTAAGTCCTGCTTTTCTATTTCCAACTGCTGAGGTAATAGATCTAACATTACTTCCATAACTGCAGTCGGAATAGTTTTCATTGCACCTATTGCCATTAAAGAGGCCAATCTTAGCAGTTTTTCCAGTTGTATCCGGCTGTTGCCCAGTCTTGCCCTATGGCACCATACACAACAGGTCTAACCGGTATGACATGCAGCCAGTAGACCATCCGTGGTTTAACCCCCCATGCCTTCCCAACAGTACTTTTACACGCCCAAAGGCATTTTAATGATTTATTAGTTTTGTACTCCACATAACTTTTCCACAACATATTATTGTCCAGCTTAACACCTAATTGTTTGACCTGCTTACTTAATGTTAGCTAGATATTATTTATTTTAGGTAATCTTACTTCAATCGTTTTCTTAATTGAGAAGCTGGAAATGTTTATCTTGGCCGGGTTGACACCCAGTCCACTGGACCGCACCATACCTCCATGACTGCTGTCGCAGTCTTCAACAGGTTATTAAGAACATTTTGATGTTTTTCGCCTATAAGAATAGCAATGTCATTCGGATATTCTTGTGCATAAAAGCCAGCAGTATTTAGTTTTACGAGCAGAGTCCATCACCAAACACCACAGTATGGGGGAAAGCACACTTCCCTGTGGACAACCTCCACCAGGTTTAATCCACATTTCGGTGTGTTCTAGTTTAGTTTTAAGAGTTCTTTCCAGTCGTTTCAGCATGTTGCCAATCCATTCGGTAACAAGTAGATCTATTTTTCTTGTCCTTAGAGTATCCATAATGGTTTTATTAAGAGTCATATCGAAGGCACCTTCTATATCTACAAAGGTACCAATCATTATTTCCTTCTGATTCATGGATTTTTCAATCCTTGAAACCAAATTAGGTAATGCAGCCTCGCATGATTTCTCAGGCTGGTGCGCGAATTGATCAGAATAGCGAGTAGCGAGTGTTTAATCTATTCGAACTGGGAAGCCAAGAATCTCGAGTTCGCCATATTTATCGAGACCTGATTTAAAGTTCTGGTTGAAATAACTGTCTAATTGATTTACTGCAGCCAATATTTCTCCACTGGTCCACGTTTTTACTCTGGGCAAAACCTGGACCCATGGTTTTTAAAAAGATGTTTGTGCCGCGATCTCTTTTTTGATATTACGGAAAGATTTCAGTCATTTTTTTTTTTTTTTTTGGTTGGTACTACATCCAAAAATATCAGGCACATATTATAGCGTTCGTTCCGATAGAACCTATAAGCCGAGGAAAAATATTTAAATAATCTCAAGACATTTTTTGATCTTTGCTTTTCCTGGGTTTCTGGGTTACTAATCGACTTCTATTTTTGTGCAGGATATAAATTTTTATGGAAATTAAATATTGTGAATTACAGGAATTGCCTTTCTTGGATGATTTTTTTTTTCCCCCGTCGTTTACTAAATCATTCATGACTTCTCAGGATTTTCTCAAAAAGTTAGCACAACCGTTAGAAAGCCGAATAACTGCCCTTTCTACTCACATTAGCAACGTTTGGATTTAATTCCTTCATAGGCAAGAGATTAAGAGCAAATTTTCAAACATTTTTATTTTATATCTATTGTTCTTACTTTTACGGAGGTCAGGATTGTAGCATAGTGCACTAAATCTCTAATGAACTTTTTGTGTATTGGTGGAGTCACAACATAAGTTACACCAAATGGTATAACCCTGATATCCGTAAGAAAATTAGAACCAAAGATATAAAGTAAAATGTTTGAGGAGTTTTTTTCTATTTTCTTGGTTAATAGGAAATGAATTCAAAAGTTACTTATTTAAATTTAATTAAGTTCTATTCGGATTCCAGTGAATTGAGTAAATTCATTACAGTATATTGTATTGGAATCGTATATTAATTACTGCATATGTGTAAATTGAGAAGTGAAGTCAAATGAGCCAATGTACACATATTCAGACTTATTAATGAAGAGTGATTAATATTCAAATTTTAACGTACGCCAGTTTCTCTAATTACTTTGGAAGAGAATGAATGTGTGATTGGTTACTTTGACGGGACTGTAGGATCGGGCGAAGCTATAGGCCACCCCATCATGTCCGAAGATTCAACGCCATGCTGGTGACGCAAAACCTAATCGGCTTTGCCTTATCCCTTCCAAAAGGGAGAGCTCCCTGATTGACAACTCAAGCCTTTCATTCCGTTCTATAGTAGATTACCTATTGAGTAGACATATTTGACCTATCATAACCAGTTGATATACCATCAGTGCTAATCATTTACTCTGGCTCCTAGTTCGGAATTACTATTAGCAATGCTGTAAAATTGATAACATTTGTCCTTGTAGAAATTGGGTTTGTTTGAAAAAAAAAAAAATATAAGATCAATCAATTTTATAAGTACAACATCTTAGCAATAAAAACAGATATACCTTTGTTATTTAAAAAGTTTAAACAAATACTCAAAGATGTATTGTAAAAAAAATAAGAATAATAGAGAAATCTAAATACCAAGATGTAGATTGAAAATACACACCCATATAATTATATATATATATATATATATATATATATATATATATATATATATATATATATATATATATACAACATTTTGTATTATATATATTTATGCAAAATAACAATGTTTATGGAAATTAAATATTGCAAATTACAGTAATTGCTTTTCTTGGATGATTTTTTTTTCCATTCATCCTTTATTATATAATAATATTGTATTCCCGCATACTATAACTAATTATAAAGAAAAGAGACAAAATAAAATAATATTATCCCATATAATGATTATAAAAAATACCTATATATTTAATATATATATATATATATATATATATATATATATATATATATATATATATATATATATTTATTCAAGATTTGTAATAAAATAATCTCTGTGAAAAAATAATACTTTTAAACAAGGAAGGTGTTTGTTGTTGTTGGCATAGAACAGGCAATGATAGTTGATTATTTGGTAAACGAATCTGTCAAGGAAGTATTGTCTTCTGAAGTTAAATGGAACTAAAGAACATTGAAATTTGATAATAAGAAAATTAAAACACGTACATATATAATGTTTAACAATGACGAGACTAAATAGTTTTCATTAGGAGAAAAATCATATAACATAAAAGAAATATGGTAAGTATGTGGAAACACTTGGATGAGTAGATTAAAAAAAAAAAGAGCTGCGCAAATCCTCGAATAATAGCTGTTTATTAGGGAAATTGGATGTTTCAGACCATGTACATATAAATATAATTTATTTAGTATTTAATATTTCATAAATGAAATTGATTAAAGAAAACAAAATCAATACTGGTTGTAATGAATTTAAAAAAAAATAAAATAAACTTTACTGAAGTAATTTGTATGATAATCAAGAAATCAACAATTTATACGTACCCTTATGTAGTAATTGGGTATTAATAAATGTTCTGTAACATTTCAATGAAAATGGTTCATGAATATCACATTTAATGCTTGAGGCAAACTTGAACATTGACAAGACTCAAAGTTTGAAATAAATCATTCAAAGAGGAAACCGCAACACATTGTCAAGTATTCTCATTAAATATTAAGAAACGACTGCTTAACACAAAGCATCAAACTCGATTTGCATTGTTTATTAACTAAAATGGAATCAATCTGAGGCCTTTATCATGAAAATGTCTATAAATGATTGTAATATTTGTTTGGATGTGAAGCGGACAGTTCCGAACGATTGTAATAGAAGCTGCCAAATTGTTATTGACAGATTGAATCGAGTTTAACCCAACTTCCACTAAGCTCTCTGTAACTGACACACCAATTATTGGATATAAAAAGATTGCTTGAAGAAGGGAGCTGATACTAAAAAGATTTCATCATGATAAGTCTGTGGGCGTCTTGTTGAAAAAACTCCCTCTTCATACGTATGATTCCTTGTTAAAAGGATTCAGCGAAACCTATCAATAAACTTAATATCAACAGGCGCAATATCGAATGGGTTTTAATCAATTTTAAAGTAATTTCATAATTTTTGTTTTGTATGAATAACGTTGTTTATTGAAATATTTTTGAGAATAAAGTATATGAATTTTACAATCTTTCTCTCCTAAAATTATGTTTATTTATTTATATGTATGTCGTTTCAGGATGGCACATCCCATCTTTAGACTATAAATAGAGAAAGCAATTGTATATATTCAAGAGAGAATCTTAATATGAATTTTAATAAAAGAGTGCTGCCCAATTATATTGGGTTGCTACAAACACTGCATACTTATCAATCATTATTAGACAATTCTTAAAACTAATATTTAAATATACAGTAATATCAATATATAGGAGCATAGTAAACAATAATAATTATTATTATTTTTTTTTATTATTTTTTATATATATATATATATATATATATATATATATATATATATATATATATATATATATATATATATATATATATATATATATATATTAATATGTATTATTATTACTTTTCTTCTTTTTTCACTATTCCTTACATTAAAATTATATTTCCCCTTCTCTACCTTCTCTCCCCTTATACATTTCTCTTATTCCTTTTCATATTCTCTCATATATCTCCCTGACCTAATTCATAAAATAGATAAAAATGTTGTAATATATACATGCCTCCCCCAATGAGCAACCTCTCTCCCTTTCCGCTCCCATGCACATGGTGGTGGATGATTCACAGGGAGTCGAGGATTATATTTTCTACCAAATTTGCTACGGCCTTTATGTTGGTACCAAGGCCCTCCATGGAGCTTCTTGTTGAGTTTGGTATCATTCCGCGAGCTCCGAACCAAAAGCCTCTCACGTGGAACTCTCTCGGCCCGAAATTCTCGCGGAATGGATTTTTTCATTAAGAAAGGGATGCATTTATCATATTTTTGGTTTCTTTCCCTTCCTACTTTGCCTGCTTGATCGAGTTGATTGGTTCCATATCTCACGGTAGGATCAAAAATCATCTCCGATTTTCCTGTCTTTGATGTCGACATATCGAGTGGATCCATCCGTATCAATGCAATATACCTCCTAGAAACAGGAGTAATATCTCTCGTTAAGGAACCTCACCAATTCATGTTTTACTCTGTGGTGACGGCGTGTCATAAGGAGGGAGTTTTGGGGGCATTTTCCAAGCACATGTGCTTGTGTTTCAGGCTTGCGTTCTAATGGCCTTTACATTCCTGCGAATCACGTTGTCAATGCCGTCAAGTATGGCAGTGCGCAGCATCGTGAGGAGCGCAGTTTGGAGAGGGTAAGTAAGGCCCGAGAACAGATACTGATTGACAATGTTTAGCTTCTGCCATATAGGTGAGGATGGGATACTTGCCTTCCCGGTACTAAGTTGGTAAAAATTACTGGGCATGAAGGGGAAACAATATTAGTTTGTCACTAATGAAGTAAAACTACCAAATCGTAACTTTTGTTTTTTCTCCCAAACCCCATGTCCAACCGAAGCGTTAGGTTACCCCAGTGTACGTCGGTGTCCTATGTTTAGAAATAATATAATTAAATTTGTATGATCACTAACAGTTATTTCGCATTCCTTAAATAAGTAAATACACAAGAAAGCCAAGTGTTGCGGGATGAACGGTCTAATTTTGCATATTCGGCCGGGAAGGCATATATCGAGTTTTTTAAAAGCTGAATAAAAACGTTAAAATGCATTTTTGAAAGCTAAGATCTTACAGGATGACTCAAAATAGCATTTTAAACAAATTTATGAAAAAAAAATCAGTTTTTTTTTTTGGGGGGGGGGCTCTTTGTGTATTTCGGTATGCAAAGTATGGTAGAAACTCGTGAATGAGATCCAGCAGTAAACGATTAATACGGAGGTATAAAATAAAAATTATTTTAATTTCTATATTTCTGAAAAATCATAATATTTTTTGGCCATTTCAATTCAACGATTTAGAAACATTTCCACTAACGATCTAGTCAGTTTTCCACAAAATCAGTTTTTTGGGGGGGGGAGGGGCCTCTTTGTGTATTTCAGTATGCAAAGTGTGGTAGAAACTCGCGAATGAGATCCAGCAGTAAAGGATTAATACGGAGGTATAAAATAAAAATTATTTTAATTTCTATATTGCGGAAAAATCATAATATTTTTTGGCCATTTTAATTCAACGATTTAGAAAAATTTCCACTAACCAACTAGTCAGTTTTCCACAAAATCAGTTTTTCTGTTTTACCAAACTTCATGCAGCATAGTATCTCCACTTTTTCAAAAAATAAAAAGTGCAGAGTATCTAACGCAGTAGCCGATTCTTGTTTTTCGACACCGTGTAAAATTATGTCTAAAGCATCCCTGGCACCGCTGTGGAATATCTGAAAATATTTCGAAGCAAAGTAAACCACAAATATGAACTCGCTTGTTCATAAAATACGCAGTTACAGTAATATACAGTAATGAGTCGGTAATCACCCAGTATTTCTTCATTCCTTTTTTTACCTTTTTATGAAATAAATGAAGAATAAAGTTTTTGTTTCAACAATCAATTTTACTTCGGACAGATTTGCTTTATTGAGGTTCGGTCAATTGTAAAAAATAACAATCAAAAAACATTTTGTCTACATTTCAATAATATCTACAATTTATCGAACAGCAGCACAACAAAAATTAAATTTATAACCAGTGGTTGAAAATCACACAAAGTTATAAGTGCTTATAAGGATGTTAATTTTCTTTTTCTTTTACCGCTACCGCTGATTAATCCGGATAGGTGGTTAAGAGGGAGTATACTGTACTGTTGTTTATTTTGGTAATAGGATTATTCATAGGAATACTGTTCCTATCATATCATTTCATTCTTCTCAAACCAAAACAAGTCATTATCATTTCTATTAAGAATGCTTTGTTTATTGTTAAAAAAACGATCCAAAAGTTTTTTTATGTCCTCTTCCTTTTGGAATTTATTTCCATTCGTGGAGTTCTGCAGAGACAGCAATAAGTGTTAATCACTTGGAGCTATGTCTGGTGAATAGGGAGAGTGGTGCGAAAGGTTCCATCCAAGGCTCAATAATTTATTGACAAGAATAGTATTGTACTTGTTAAAAAAATGGGAATTCTTAGTTCGTTTCTTGATGAACTTTTTAAGATATATTTATAAATATGGTAGTAATATTTGCCCTGTGTTCAAGTTTTATTTTTTTAATAATGCGAAAACTATACTAAACGGATTAAGGTTAAATGCTTCAAAAACTCAGGCCATTGTCATTGGTTCCAAGCCCCTCCTTAGATCCTATACCGACTTCCCCATACTAAACCTTGATGACCAGCCAATCTCCTTCTACTCCTCTGTAAAAAATTTAGGACTATTTTTGATCAAACCCTCTCCTGGAGTCACCATATTTCTCACATCTGCCGACGGACAGTCATCTTCCCCCACTGTGACTACAGTTGTGTGGTGTATGATGGACTCTCGGTGGGGCTCCGTGGCAGACTGAAAAGATTAATGAACAGTTGCGTGAGATTTGTAATTGGTGCCCCGAGATACTATCATGTCTCTCACCACTAACTGAGAGTGGCTCTTCCTCTCCATTCGAAGACAATATTTCCTAGGTACATTCCTCTATCATATCATCAAGAATCATCGTCCTTCCTACGCCTACAACCTTCTCCAATTCAAGTCCTCAGTCCACTCCCTCTCCACAAGATCTCGACCTTCCGACATTTACATTCCTTCTCACAGATCTGCCTCGTTCCAAAACTCCTTTATTGCTCGTTCTGTTAGTTTCTGGAATTCCCTTCCTATCAAAATTCGACATTCTTCATCCCTATCTACATTCAAAACCCTCCTATTCCAATTCCTGTCCCAAAAACAGTCAGATACCAGCTAACCTCTTATGTAAAATTACATATCATTTATAATAACATATTCACATATAACTCATAACCTAAATACTTAGCATAGATTCGACTTTCTTTTTTTTTCAACAGAAACACTGATTTTACTGTTAAGAAGAATTTACATTTACTTTTTCTGTATTTTTTATTTCTTTATTTTTTTCTAAAAGGGTTTATTCATATTTTAACATTGTACATAGTTTTAAGTATCTTAGTATGGTTCCAAAAGTTTTGTATATAGATTTTTTTTTAATTTTGTATATAGTATGTACAACTAATATTTTTTTTCATTTTTTTTTTTACTGATTTATCTTTATCTTAACTTTTTATGTTTGTTTTTATCTGGCCAGATATAAAATTTTAATTTCTGTACGTTTTTGTTATTCTGAAGGGACTCGTCACAGAATAAAATTATTTTTCTATTCTATTCTATTCTATATGAAGAGAAATAAAATCAGTTTTAGCGAAAAGTGAACAGATGTATTACAATGTAATAGCAATTGAAAAAAAAAATCCTAAAAATGGGACAGAGAAACGTTAAGGATGTAACCGAATAAAAAAAAATAAATAAACTAATAGTACTAATATAATCATTAACAAAACAGCAATAGTACTAGGAGGCCAAAAATAGCCAACTGGGAATTACCACCGCTGTATAGTAGTTCCCCTTTGTCACACTAGACGTGCGGGATTCCTCACAGAATACGGGAACAATAAATAATTTCATCCGCATTCACTTAAACGCGGGGGAACTTAATGAAGATAGACAGATCCACTACATCAGGCTCATACTGATAGGCCTTGCCGTTGAACGGATATCGAACCAAGTTAATGCTGAGTATTCCATTAGAATTGGTTACTAGGGGTGGAGACTGAATAAACGGTTTACCACTTTGGTTTTCGACTTTATCAGATTTTTACATACAACATAAAACATATTTTTAAAACCATAAACCTTCATTAATTTCCGGACAAACTTATATTAATTGTTACTTAAGCAAGAGTTAAATGGTATTTTAGGCTTAATTATATACGATTTTTTCTCTTCCCTACTAAGGTATTTATTTATACGTCCTATGTTTCGGGCTCCTTACCCATCTTCAGTGACATTTCTTACACTGTTAGAACATCATTAACGTTATTATATTTTGTCATAAATTAGTAACAATATAACCAAGGGGACATAGACGTTAGGTTATTATTGGAAAAATTCCAAATCACACTGTCTAAATATTCAATAATGGAGTATACGATTGGATTTCATGGAGTGATGTTCGATTAGCTGTTCTTTTCTCTCCTGATAATGCCTGAATTGGCGAAACTTTGACTTCTCCATTTTGCAGAAATAAGGCTGTGTGATTTTGATTTTTTCAAATAATAGCCTAAAAATATCCCTTTTCCGGCTCTCAGGAGTGATGAATTTTGACGAATGAGGTATTTATAGAAAAGGAATATCTGGTAGAGTGCGCGAATCGTGATTTTGATTCATAATTTTACACTAGGACTTAAATAAAAGTGGTAGGTTTCAAACCATACGATGGTACCGTCTCAAAGAATCGATACTTTAAAAATGAAGCAATACTTTGCAAATAACTCGAAAAGTACGAAATTTTTGGTACACTATACACATGAGTATTTGAAAGCTTACTAAATTCCCTGAAAAAAGGTACAAAAAATCATCTGAATCGGACGATTTGTTGCACAATTTTAGCGTTTGCGAATATTCAGCATTTGTTGTATTGCAAAGATTCTGTTGCATATGGGAATTTAAGATTTTGGAATTTGCCCTTTTTTAATACATCAATTAATATTTAATTTTTTTAATTTCAAAACATTTTATTCTGTTTAATTAATTAAGTTATTAATTTTATTTTTATTTTTATAAATGTGTCTTCCTTAAAATACTTCTTTTAATGTTTGTCAATCAATGTGCTTAAATTACTTTAGCTTTTTCTTTAAGATCTTTATTATTGAAGTATATCATTTTAAAAGTACACTCTGGTTTTTTTATTAGTGATAAAGTAACGTACATCCTGATTACATTAACAATTTCTCCCTGAGAATTTGAGTCTTTTATCTTTTGTCGCCCGATGTTTAAAGTAGTGTTTAGAATTTTTTGTTAATTTATGATAATCTTAATGAACGAAAAAGCTAATGTTTAAAATATAAGTTTAAGGGGATGCAGCAGTTAAATAACGGTGAATGTAAATCATATTCATAACAGATAGCTTACTAAATATATGTATTGAACCTTTGCCTATCAAACATTATGAGCTCTTAATGTATTAAAATCTGATTCAAATATTAGGTTTATGCGGAGCATTAGCACGGGTCAGCTAGTATAAATATATTTGTTTAATGTGTTTATACATCGCTATAATTATTGTCCACGTGACAGATATTGCTAAATAAATAAATTTTAAAAAAATGTGTTTATACAATTTATTTTTATTTTACCATCTCAATACTATTCTTTTGTATTATTCTGGCAATGAATGTGTACAATATTGGGGGGCCCTGTACATGACATATGCCCGGGAGCCCTTTTCTTGTGCTATATAAAAATAAATGTTCTGTGAAGAAATACTTGTGAATGAATAAAATGATTACTTACAGTTTGATTAGGGAGTCGGTCTCGCGCCTTCTCTCTCTCTCTATCCGCGTTCGTCCAGGGTCCTGGAGATAGTTTAGCAGAAGGGCTGTAACTCTTGAGGTCTGGTAGAGTAAGTAGGCTGTAAGCCGTCTGGTTCTATACTCTTTTCGCTAGCATCTGACGTTGGCCGTAGATAAGGCCGTCTAAGATTTTGATACTCAAATAATATTAACAATAAAATTGTGGATGTAAATCCAACAGCATGCTAGAAAACATCAGTCTTTGTATATATATTTCATTTAAATAATATTTAATACATCAATTAAATATATGGTTGGTTAATTATCAGTCAGATTGCTGGTTATTTCCGGACAAACAAATGTATTCAAGTCGTCATAAGCTACTGATTCATGTATAAGATTATAGAGAAAATGATTTTAATATATATTTTATAAATTGAATTTTATTATTATTATTAATTATTTCAGTTGAATAATTTAATTTTAAAATTAACAGGAATAATATTAAATTGTCGTTAGGTTGTTTACCAGACATTGCATTGGCTGAAGTTATCGCTAAATATTCAAGTTAGTGTTATATTATTCAACTCATCCCCGCTGACGGTTCTCTATTAAGTTACAGGGAAGTTATAACCACATAAGTCACGATCGATGGTAGAAGACGTGCTGAGAATCTGAGAAACTGACGAAAAAACTCGGCAATAAATAAAAAGTCGGAAGAATTTACTATAAGAAAGGTGAAGTCTAATAATTCTCATAAATCATTCTTTTGCACTACGGAAAATTTTGGCCGTATAAATGGTTAAACAGAACCGATAAATAAATAAAAAATGTCATCTGATATACGCCAACATATTACTTTTAGTATTAAAACATTATTATTAAAAAAAAAATCCTTCTTGCATTATTTAATTGGTAATTGGTTGACTGTGGTTGATAATGAAGAGAAGAATAGTTGGGGTGGTCAGTCAAAAAGGAAGGCAAAAATAAATGATAATATTTATTTTTTACATATGCCGACGTTTCGACCTCAAGTTCAGGCCTTCATCAGGGCTAAGAAAATAACCAGATAACAAGGTATGAGAAACATAAGTAGTCATGGTAAAAAGATAACAAAAATAAAAAAATTAGAAAAATTAGAAAAATAAAATAAATAAATATAAAGTAAAATGAAATTGTTAGAATAATGACTAAGAACTAAGAGATAAATAATAATAACCGTTACAAAGTGTAGAATGATGAAGTAGGCATAATCAAAAAAGGTGACATAAGTGTTACAATGGGAATCTTAGAATAAAATGTAAAACATAAAAAAGAAATATGAACTTATATAAGAAATGAAAATAAATAGTAAAATTAAAACATTGAGAATGGAGTAGTTAGATAGAAAATTGAGATATTGTAAAGTCTATCAAGATGTACAGACAATATTATTACTCAATAGTTATTTTTCTTTCACTTTCTATTAACTTTCGTTCAATTTTTGATAATTTTTCTGAGTAATATATCTCTCGTACCTATTTACGCTTCCAGCGCTTTAGTTCAAACTTCGTCGGATAACCGTTAGAGATGACGCCACCTACACATCTCTTCTCTCTCCCCCTCCCTTGTAACGACTTTTATTCTCCCTGTAACACTTAAGGAGACAGGTAGTACTTCTTTTATTTCTTTGTTATTTCAGCTTTCTCAATTTCTTCTCTCCTTCCTTTCATTTCTTTTATCTGTTTTTAACTCTTTATTATATTATATATTGTCTGTACATCTTGATAGACTTTACAATATCTCAATTTTCTATCTAACTACTCCATTCTCAATGTTTTAATTTTACTATTTATTTTCATTTCTTATATAAGTTCATATTTCTTTTTTATGTTTTACATTTTATTCTAAGATTCCCATTGTAACACTTATGTCACCTTTTTTGATTATGCCTACTCCATCATTCTACACTTTGTAACGGTTATTATTATTTATCTCTTAGTTCTTAGTCATTATTCTAACAATTTCATTTTACTTTATATTTATTTATTTTATTTTTCTAATTTTTTTATTTTTGTTATCTTTTTACCATCACTGCTTATGTTTCTCATACCTTGTTATCTGGTTATTTTCTTAGCCCTGATGAAGGCCTGAACTTGAGGTCGAAACGTCGGCATATCTAAAAAATAAATATTATCATTTATTTTTGCCTTCCTTTTTGACTGACCACCCCAACTATTCTTATCTTCTTTAATGTTTATATATTTCTTAAGGAACAGTTTAGTGTTATTTTAGGTATACGGTATGGAAACTGTTCTATTCCGTGTATTCAATCGATTCTAAATAATTCTTATAGATCGAGATACATCTGTCTAACGTTTCAGACTCTTAGTCCATCATCACATCCGCATCCTTTTTTACTTATGCATGTTTTAACTTTTGTCATTTTTTAAATTCTTCTGTTTGTCAACTATATACCACCTTAGTCAATGTTCATTATCACACTGCTCAGCAGCGTTTATTTAATTATAATATATTATTTGGAAGAACCTCATAAAAATAATTTATAGATAATTATCTATGTTCCATTTGTTATGGTATTCCAATTTTTTTTTTTTATAATGCTTTAGCTAGACGCAACTGGCCAAAATTTTAAATAGTAATTATTTCAAATCGTTATTTAGCTAGATTAACAGCCAATAGCCTGTCCTTTTCTGAATACCGGATCTATTATCTTAATAATGCGGGTTTTAATCTGGTGATTTGGTTTTATAATTACTAGTAGACAGTATCTATTGTATAAAATTATTATTGTTTAATGGTGCTACAACCGGGCGTCCTCTGGGCTCATCCTAGCCACTTGACGAGCCCATCGGAGCCGACCCACTTTTATAAAACGGATGACGTCCAAATCCTCGTACATGCTGATTGTTTGTTGATTTGTTCGACATCTCCAGGTGGCCCCCTCTGGATCATAGATTGGTCCCGAAGTCCATCATATTGGTTCCATTTATTATAGCATTCCAATTCTTTTTGTACTTTACAATGCTTTAGCTAGACGCAACTGGCCAAAACTTTAAATCTTAATTATTTCAAATCGTTATTTAGTTGGATTAACAACCAACATCCTGTCATTTTCTGTGTATCGGATCTATTATCCTAATAATGCAGGTTTTAATCTGGTGATTTGGTTTTATAATTGCTAGTAGACTGTATATATTGTATACAATTATTATTGTTTAATATTGCTACAACCTGGCGTCCTCTGGGCTCATTCTAGCCACATGACCAGCCCATCAGGTCCGACCCACTTTTATAAAACGGATGACGTCCAAATCCTCGTACATGCTCATTGTTTCTTGATTTGTTATCCATCTCCAGGTGGCCCCCTCTGAATCATAGATTGGTCCCGAAGTCCATCAAATTGGTACCATTTATTATGGCATTCCAATTCTTTTCGTTTCTTACAAAGCTTTAGCTAGACGCAACTAACGAAAATTTTAAATAGCAATTATTTCAAATCATTTTTTAGCTGTATTAACCGCCAACAGCCTGTACTTTTCTGTATATCGGATCTATTATCTTAATAATGCGGCTTTTAATCAGGTGATTTGGTTTTATAATTGCTAGTCGACAGTATCTATTGTAAAAAATTATTATTGTTTAATGGTGCTACAACCGGGTGTTCTCTGGGCTCATCCTAGCCACTTGAAGAGCCCATCGGAGCCGTCCCGCTTTTATAAAACGAATGATGTCCCTATTTTAGTACATGCTCATTGTTTCTTGATTTGTTCTCCATCTCCAGGTGGCCCCCTCTGAATCATAAATAGAACCGGAAGTAAATCAAATTGATTCCATTTATTATGGCATTCCAATTCTTTTTGTTTTTTACTATGCTTTAGCTGGACGCAACTGGCCAAAATTTTAAATCTTAATAATTTCAAATCGTTATTTAGTTGGATTAACAGCCAACATCCTGTCCTTTTCTGTATATCGGATCTATTATCTTAATAATGCGGGTTTTAATATGGTGATTTGGTTTTATAATCGCTATTAGACTGTATCTATTGTATAAAATTATTATTGTTTAATGGTTCTACAACCGGGCGTCCTCAGGGCTCATCCTAGCCACTTGACGAGCCCATCGAAGCCGTCCCACATTTATAAAACGGATAACGTCCCTATTTTCGTACACTCTCATTGTATGTTGATTTGTTCACCTTCTTCAGGTGGCCCTCTCTTTATCATAGATTGGTTCCAAAATTCATCAAATAGCTTCCATTCATTATGTCATTCCAATTATTTTTGTTTTTTACAATGCTTTAGCTAGACGCAACGTGCCAAAATTTTAAATAGTAATTATTTCAAATCGTTATTTAGCTGGATTAACAGCCAACATCCTGTCCTTTTCTGTATATCGGATCTATTATCTTAATAATGCGGGTTTTAATATGGTGATTTGGTTTTATAATTGCTATTAGACTGTATCTATTGTATAAGATGATTATTGTTAAATAGTTCTACAACCGGGCGTCCTTTGGGCTCATCCTAGCAACATTACCAGCCCATTGGAGCCGACCCACTTTTATAAAACGGATGACGTCCAAATCCTCGTACATGCTCATTGTTTCTTGATTTGTTATCCATCTCCAGGTGGCCCCCTCTGAATCATAGATTGGTCCCAAAGTCCATCAAATTGGTTCCATTTATTATGGCATTCCAATTCTTTTTGTTTCTTACAATGCTTTAGCTGGACGCAACTGGCCAAAATTTTAAATAGTAATTATTTCAAATCGTTATTTAGTTGGATTAACAGCCAACATCCTGTCCTTTTCTGTTTATCGGATCTATTATCTTAATAATGCGGGTTTTAATCTGGTGATTTGGTTTTATAATTGATAGTAGACTGTATCTATTGTATCAAATTATTATTGTTTAATGGTGCTACAACTGGGCGTCCTCTGGGCTCATCCTAGCCACTTGACGAGCCCATCGTAGCCGTCCCACTTTTATAAAACGGATAACGTCCCTATTTTCGTACACGCTCATTGTATCTTGATTTGTTCACCTTCTTCAGGTGGCCCCCTCTTTATCATAGATTGGTCCCAAAGTCCATCAAATTGGTTCTATTTATTATGGCATTCCAATTCTTTTTGTTTTTTACTATGCTTCAGCTAGACGCGACTAACCAAAATTTTAAATAGTAATTATTTCAAATCGTTATTTAGCTGGATTAACAGCCAACATCCTGTCCTTTTCTGTATATCGGATCTATTATCTTAATAATGCGGGTTTTAATCTGGTGATTTGGTTTTATAATTGCTAGTAGACTGTATCTATTGTATAAAATTATTATTGTTTAATAGTGCTACAATTGGGCGTCCTCTGGGCTCATCCTAGCCACTAGACGAGCATATCGGGTCCGACCCACTTTTATAAAACGGATGACGTCCAAATCCTCGTACATGCTCATTGTTTCTTGATTTGTTCTCCATCTTCAGGTGGCCCCCTCTTTATCATAGATTGGTCCCAAAGTCCATCAAATTGGTTCCATTTATTATGGCATTCCAATTCTTTTCGTTTCTTACAAAGCTTTAGCTAGAGGCAACTAACGAAAATTTTAAATAGCAATTATTTCAAATCATTTTTTAGCTGTATTAACCGCCAACAGCCTGTCCTTTTCTGTATATCGGATCTATTATCTTAATAATGCGGGTTTTAATATGGTGATTTCTTTTTATAATTGCTATTAGACTGTATCTATTGTATAAAATTATTATTGTTTAATTGTGCTACAGCCGGGCGTCCTCTGGGCTCATCCTAGCCACATGACCAGCCCACCGGGGCCGTCCTACTTTTATAAAACGTATGGCGTCCATATCTCTCGTACATGCTCATTGTTTCTTGATTTGTTCGCCATCTCCAGGTGGCCCCCTCTGGATCATAGATTGGTCCCAAATTCCATCAAATTGGTTCCATTTATTATGGCATTCCAATTCTTTTTTTTTTTCGAATCGGCGCAGCTGTTCCTCCAATGCCCTGGTCTGTATCCAAGCCTCAGCACTATAGGTTTTTTGAAATTTTGAATAGATGCGTACTAATAACGGGAACGTAATGTCGATATCATTTACAAAAGAAATCCGAAATCTTTCATTATCATTGAGTTAAACAATTAAAAGTATATATTTAACTATATTTACGTAATTAGAACAATGACACATCTATTAATATGATTTATATATTTAACTATAGGAATCTGGTACTTAAAAACTTTTAAGTTATTAACTTATAATATGGCGTGAGTAAAGTGAGGTAGTTCAAAATTTGAGTAAAATACTCTAAATTGGGTAAGTTGAATATTTGAGTAATGTAATCAGAAGCGGGAGGTCAATAGTTGAGTAAAATACTGAGGACTTAGTACTCACTTTGCCATTTGCCCATCTCTGATTTTAGTTTGTGACTACTTGCGGTTGGTTAATTCTTCATGGTGTTTCTAACTCTCTTCGCTGAGCCCCCTCCAGTTTAAGGTATCAACTTCAAATTTCTCTTAGGGTTTTCAGTAGATAAAAAAAAAAAAATCAATTTTATAGTTAATCTTCTCTACTTCCTATGATTGCCCAGAGATGGCAGCAACGTTCCTTGGTTTTCTTAACATCATTAAAATAAAATTGTAAATTTGATATGTTCCCAAAAAAATTTGCATGATTTACACATTGTTTTCTAACTTACAACAAAATACTATGTTATAAATCAGGCAATTAATAAAAGACACAAGTTATTATCACTAGCAAACTTTCGGGAAGAAGCCTCTACCCACAGAAAAGTATATATATTTTTTTATTGGTACATCTTTGTGTACATCTAAAATACATACATATTTGTGTAAATCCGCAAATCTTAAATAAGTCGAAACGCAGTGGCTAGATCATAAGATGGTAGCCATTTTCGTAAACAGCGACTCGGAAAATATATGAATAGACCGTCATATAGAAGAAATCCGAAAAATTCAATTAAGTTAAAATGCTGTGGCGTAATATCAAAATGGACATAATTTTCAAAAACTTCGGCTTCACTAACTTTTTATGTCTATGTGTGATCTGAGGTTAATAATAAGAATAATAATCCCTTTAGAATAATACAGAAAGACATAGATATGGGCTAAGGAGCCTCAGAGATACATAAATAAAGATACAGAGTAATTAAACAGTCATAGTAATAAAATTAAAAATTATAAGTTACTTTCTAATTTTAATCAGTTAATAATAAAAAATTAAATAAAAAGGATGAAGTAAAAATAATGAAGAACGAGCTAATAATTTATATACATATTTACATTAGTATCTATTTACAATTTCATGGGGACTGGATGGATAAGAAATGATTGAACAGGCGGGATTTAAAGGTAGGAAGGGTATTAGATTGTCGAATGTGAGAAGGGATGGAGTTCCAAAGGGATGAGGATCGGATAATGAAAGATCTGTCGAAAGCAGCGGTTCGGTGGGCCCTTATATATAAGTCAGAAGACCGGGAACGAGTATTGCGGGAACGAACAGAGGATTTGAATTGAAGGAGCTCAGAGATGTATGAAGGACGGTGTGATTGGATAACTTGAAAGAGGAAGGATGCCAGGAAATATTTACGACGGTAAGAAGAATAAAGCCACTTCAACTATGCATAAAAATGGGAAACAGAAAATATATACTCTTTATAAATTATAAAGCATATACAGCAATTCAATGTAAGTACATGTCAAGAAAAAAATATAATCAAGCCATAATTGTTCCTGTAATTACCTGATTTTTTTTTTTTTAACAAGCATTCTAGCACACCTTATACATTATTTCATATGATTTCTTCCTTTTTCTTAAAAATTAATTACGGTTATATATATTAAAAAAATTAAATCCTAAATCCACTTCTAACCATTAATAATACATACACTAATACTACAACAAACCCTAAAATAATTATTACAAAATATATAATCATAAACATAATTAAACAATAAACACGTTTGAAAAAATATTGATTTAAAAATATATATTTAATATATCCAAGGCCAGAGCACATATTATATATGCAACTCAATGCAGAGGAGATCGTATTGGGTTTATCGCACCAGTCCCTAAAATTTGAAATATTAGCTCTGAAAAATACAGCTCTCTCATATCGCCTATGGTTCGTGGTTTGAATATTTCCAGCTCATTATGATTTTCTATCCCTTGGTAAAGTCTAACCATCAAACTAGTATATATTGGACATTCCTATAATATATGATAAAGAGTTTCGTTATTTTTTCTTCTGAACATTTTTCACACTGGTTTCGGATTTATTTTTTACCGATAACTCAATGATATATTTAACAATAAGAAAAATCTGCATTACGATTCTGGATTATTTAAAAAAAGACGGTATTAATGTATATACTATACTATTTGAAAGTCAGAAAAAAATATTGAAATTTTCTATGTAATCGTAAAACTTTAATATATTTGTTTTCCGTACATGGCTTTTATTTGTTTTATCTATTATTATATTGCTTATTTATTTAATTATTTATTATTCGATTGTTATTGGCTATTATCATGGCTTTTTGAAAATTAAATCACCTTCTTCAATGGTACAGCAATTGTATTTAGATAGGGAAGAAGTAGATGGGGACCAATAAAAACATCATTGCATTATGAAAAATAGTTCGGTGTTTCTAAACTGCTACCATTCTAAAATATTTACTAGCCAATTTAGAGAATACTTCATTATATATAATCCAATATATGTAGAATCAGTTTCCAGACGAATTTAAAAAATCTGGATTTATTATTTTTATTTGACATTTTATTTATTTATTTTAGGTATTGGGTTCTATGATTTATTTTCGTGCACCTTCAATGCAAGTTTACTAATCAGCATTGAAATGTTTTGATGTATTTTTAAAATAAAATACTGTAAATACGATATTACAATAATTTATTTAATTGTAGGTAAAAATGGACCTGACTTTTGATAAACAGTCAGGTTTCCAAAGCTGAACAGATCCAAACTGACACATAAAGCTTTCTCTCGATAGACAATTGGATTTCTCTCAGTGACGGCCATGGTATTAAATCCCTTTACTGGGCAAACAAAGGAATATAATAAGTATTAAAGAACAGCCAGCGACAAACGGAAATGATGTCAAATATATCTATCACTATAACTTCCAGATTGTAATTTCTGTATAAGACACGCTTCTTAGTATTACTTTGTATCATCTCATCCATATTTAACTTTGATTTTTTCCTTTATAGCGTTCCGTTTATACTGGTTTGAGATGTAGCGGGGTAGTGCGTTGTCATTACGCATGCCGCTAGCATTACACGCAGGGTTTCCATTTCGATTAGAGGGGGCCCTATGTACCAAGGCAGTAGTTCATGAAATGTGCACAAATTCAACATAATTATCATAAAACGAACAAATCTAATATTGGATATTTAAAAATAAATTTATATATATATATATATATATATATATATATATATATATATATATATATATATATATACATTAAACAAGAAAGAAAGAAAGACAGCCTCCATAACATATGTGCATTTCTAGAACTTCTTCAGGTAAAAACGAATAATTTTAAAAGATATTGATTTCTTAGTTTCTACGACCTCCAGATAAAAATAAAACCATTTCACCGTCTGACTACGTAAAAATGTCTATAAAAATATTTTCTGTAAAAGATACTTCTCTCTATAAATACTTATACTTATTAAATATATTTTTCCAACTTCATTGCAAAGCATTTATAAGAAAATCACCTGGAAATGGAGCGGTCTACATGAAAGTTTAATGAACCATAAAATTCAAGGATGTTTTTATATTATTAATCCTGAATATGAATGAACTTTTAAATAATAAGAATATTTAAATCGTGATAAAATAGTTACTTATAGGCCTTTGCTTAGCCAGCTAGTCAATTTTTCTTAATCGATTTTAGTTTAAATATTGTATTCATTCATGTACCTTATTTGTTTTCGATTTTAATTTTTTTTGGGGACTGGAGGGACGAAACGATATTATCTCCTACTCGGCATTTTTATGGGGGGTAGGATAATCGAAGTCTAAGCCTATAACCGCTACTGCCATAAACAACACTTTTTCTTATTATCATGTTATTTTACAAAGTTTTGGGATGTTTTATTGATGGAACAATAATAATAAAGAGTTTTTCAATGATGGAGTTCTGCTCTGTAATGTCCTGCACCATATGGGCTCTCATACTTCGTCTTCATCCTCTACAGGTCCTTTTCCAAAGTCATCTGCCATATTAGTCTTTAAAACAACCTCCGTTTCCATCTGCATCTGCATGCCATGACATTCCATCACTTCTTGCATGTAATGTCAAGAAGTGTTCTCGTCCGACTTTCTCCTTTCGTTGGTATGCAAATTATCTGAATTATGTGTAGTTTCTTCGGTTATACCATATATTCCTCTCGTTGTGGCCAAACTCGCTGGAAGATTGGCCACTAGAGAGAATCACTTTATTATCATAAAATGGTGCTGTCCAATTACATTGGGTTGCTAAAAACACAGCATACATATTAATCACTACAATTTTTAAAATAACATATAATTATATATTAATATATAATAAAATGAAGGAAAGGTAAACATTTAACCAGAAAATTCTTCCGATATCCACTCAACATATGAAGGATTTTCAGTCTATAAATCTAATATAATGTGAAACTTTCCTAAACAGACACCTCTCATGAAAGGGTCATTTTTTTGTTTACCCTTTATATTTTATCAGTTTCAAAACGTAACGACAGGATACTGACTCCGATTCGATACCTCTTTCCACAAACAAAATATATAATAAAAGGACAGGTCATATAAAAACCTAATTGGTTCCACGAACAAGGAAACGGTTCGTTTCATCATATAAATAAATAATTTAAAATAATGAAATTATGAGAACACTCGTTCAGTTCTATCGAAGTAAGGAATCTGTTGCTGACACATGAAAAAAAGTTATAATAAAATAAGGCATACATACATATAGTAATGACCATACATACATATATGGCGCCACATCTCGTCACCGAGACTAGGCCTCCTCCAAAAGCTTTCGCCAGTCGATACGATCAGCTGCAGCAGCTCTCCAGTTTCGGACTTCCAGTAGAGCCCGTGCGTCCGATGTCACTGAGTCCTCCCATCTTACATTTGGCCTGCCAACTTTTCTTTGCCCAGGCATCTTTCTGGACAGCATTTTTCTGGGTATCGCCGAATCATCCATACGTGCGGCGTGTCCGGCCCATCGAAGTCGTCCTATCTTTATAAACTTCACCAAGTCTATGTCATTATAAAGGCAAGCGAGTTCGCCATTCTTCCTTCCTCTCCAAATTCCACCCTCTCTAACAGGACCATAAATCCTTCTCAAGATTGATATCTCAAAGATCAGAACTCTATTTTCATCTTGCTTCTTAAAGGCCTATGCTTAACAAAGCATACCTTGCATCATACTTTTTCGAAATTAAATGTTCCAGCCACAAAAGAAACGGTCCCTGGCCCATTTCCTCCGACTCTCATATACTTGGTCTTAGCATCATTAATGTGTAGCCCTAGTTTCTTTGCTTCATCTTCTTAGGCCAAGAACGACTCTCTTAATGCACGTTCCAATCTGGCGGCAATATCAAATTCGTCAGCGTACCCAAGAAGCTGAACGGTGCTGGTAAGAAGGGTTGCGTGGAGTTGGATTCCGGACATACGCACTGCTGTCTCTGTAGCTAAGTTGAAAAGAAGAATAATAATGACCAAGGTTAATAAAAACTAAATTAAATGCTTTTGATTTACAAGGTCTCGCAATCGACCAAATTCTTTTCGAATTGATCTTCCAAGTTTGAACCAATATCATTCTAATATGAGTCTCATATTTTAGGAGAAATATATGGATAAACTAAATTTGTTTTTGGCACAAATTAATGTAAGGAATTAGATTAATTGTTTACGACAATAATCTATACAATGATATAATACCCCAGTACATATTGAATTTGTTCTATCTTTCGAAACAATTTTTATAAAAATTATTTTAAAAATTATAAAAATTAATATAATATAATATCTAAAATCATTTGGCAATTTGAAATATAATCCATTACGATATCATATATTTTATTATTTATAATGGATCGTTTGCGTTTCGGAGCAACACTTCCCATTTTCAAAACATTAAATTTTCATCATTAAAATTTATTAAAGATGCGAAATGTTTAAGGAAATTCTTTAAACATTGCTAAATACACATTAAAAGGGCCTAACGGCCTATTCTTAGCCAACTTTGTCAGTTTAACTACACCTAGTTATAATATGAAATTAGATTCCTTACAACATGATACTATTCATATTAGTTAAATTTAAAAATGATACAATTTAAGTGCTTTGAAGAAAACTGGTGCAGCCAGAAAAGATGGATGTTCACGTTTTTAACTTCCTAAAATTTGTCAACTCCTGCTGTGTTTAATAAAAATTCTTCAAAAGAGAGAGCATTCAATTTTCGAATTTATCCCATGTTTAAGCGCGTTATACCCAATGTGCGTCAGAGACTTTTGGCATATTTGGCTGTGGTATTAGGTATGTTTCAATTTTATTATAATCAATTTTTATCAGATTATTAACACCCATCTACAAACTTAGTCAACGACTTCATGTTACCGTAACCTACAAATGTTTTATCTACGGAAATTCTCAGAAATAGGGCGTTTTCTCCTTAAATTAATTAATTTAATGATGTACGAAAAACTCATGAATTTGCTTTACATTAGAAACTCCAGATAATTTTATTTAAAAAAAAAAGGAAAAAAAAGACTGCCTACAAAAAAGTTGCGGCGTACGGGTAAAATATAACTTCGTTATTTTGACGTTGGTAGTGGAGGTCACGCAAAATGGTCTAATATTTTGCAGGTTACCTGTTTCACGATCTTTCGATTAAATTGTCTTACCGAATTAAATAGGTGTTTATGAATTTTTAGTACCTCATTAAATCAACGAAGTTTGTTTGTTTGTTGTGGTTTTAAGGCGTAAATTAATATACTGAAAATTAATTTTGTTAAATCTGTATTCAATTTTTAAGATTTAAATTTTTTTAAAAGAAAAATCTTTGATTTCAATAAACTTAACACTTACTTAATTGTGTTTTCGTCATCCCTCAAAATATTTGCTATCGGAGGTGTAAGTCCTGAACTATTCACATTCGATACGTAAAAAGGACACTCCTGTAAAATGTGGCCCACTGTAAGTGTATTATTAGAGTGTTGGAATTGTGGTGGTGGCTGTTTGCTAATGAGATGTTATTGGGTAAGACTTGTGTTGCCTATTCTCAGCCTGGCCAAGACATCCCCCCCTCTGAGGATATAACGATTTGATGTTGACAATGGATTATAAACCAAAACGAAGTTCACCGATCTTCAGATAGAATTCCCTTAAATAAAAAAGTTGTAATGAAGAGAAGAATAGTTGGGGTGATCAGTCAAATAAGAAGGCACAAATAAATGATAATATTTATTTTGACATTTGCTGACGTTTCGACCTGAAGTTCAGGCCTTCATCAGGGTTAAGAAAATAACCAGATAACAAGGTATGAGAAACATAAGTAGTGATGGTAAAAAAAAATTAAAATAAAGTAAAATGAAGTTGTTAGAATAATGACAATAGTAAGAACTAAGAGATAAATAATAATAACCGTTACAAAGTGTGAAATGATGAAGTAAACATAATCAAAAAAGGTAAACATAATTTTTTTGATTATGTTTTTAACGGTTATTATCATTTATCTCCTAGTTCTTTCTATTGTCATTATTCTGCCAACTTCATTTTACTTCTTTTTTTTTTCCTACACTACTCATGTTTCCCATACCTTGTTATCTGGTTCTTTTCTTAGCTCTGATGAAGACCTGAACTTCAGGTCGAAACGTCGGCAAATGTCAAAATAAATATTATCTTTTTTATCATGTTTAAGGCAATAATACTTCGATTTTTCTTCAAATTTTTTAAATTACATTTGTTGTCTCTTACGTTACGGGACAATTTTGCCATCATCAGGGAAATCTTTATATTCACTGAAATTATGCACATTTTATATTAACTTCTATTTAACAATATCATTCTACTTCATCTATTGTACAAATATTTACCTTTATTTTTTTGATGTGGCACCATTTGTCAAAAATCAAATATTTGTCACATTTTTAAAACTATTTTTTGGTGTTAAACATCTTTGCACATTAATTGATACACTAATCAACATCTGGCTATCTTTAGTTTTATTTCTGTACTTTGTACCTGTCCACTTATTTCTTATTATGGCTGTTTGTTATGTTTTTTTTTTGGCTATTGTAGTTTTTTTGAGTTTTAATATTGGATATTAAGTCCAAATAGTGTGTATCTAAATGTTTTGGATCTGTTTTATAGTTTACTGTTCTATTATTGTTTTTTGTTATATGTATAGCTCCCAGCAGTTTCCTATTATTTGTTTTAGGTTCTATTGCTAGTATTTATGGGTTTAAATAGTCAAAAGTGTGAAATGATTTAATAATATGGTTTGCTAGGGCTGTTACTAATAAAAAAAGATAATAAAAAAAAAAAGAAAAAAAAAAGAAGATAAATATTATCATTTATTTTTCTCTTCTTATTTGACTGATCACCCCAACTATTCTTCTCTTCATTATTTACGGCAGTCGACCATTTAACCACAATTATAAATCAAAAAAGTTGTAGGTTAGGATAAGATGAAGTCAATCACAATGCTTTAGTCGGATGTTAATGGTTTAATGAAAATGGGTCTGCATTGCGAACTATTATGAGCGTTATAAAAACGCGTATCTTTTTTTTTTTCATTTTTCTACATTTTATTCTTCACATTTCTCATAAGCGGACATTCCTATCAAGCGGGAAAAAACTCCATCCGGCTGTCGGTTTTGGGATGTTCCACTGTTTTATCAGCCTCCTGTTTTTCCTGGTCTGTTTATCTTCTTGATTTTTGACAGTTCATTACATTTTCATTCGGAACACTGATCATCAAGCTTCTCGACTTTACGAACTCGAGTGACGGATGGGATAGGCTTGAGATAGCTTCGTATTTGGCTGTTGGCTCTCTCTTGCAATTCTTCTTCCGAGGCAAATTATTTGATGATGTTCGAGGCGAAAATGCTTTTCTGGAGGCGGTGGTGGGGGCAGGCGCGGTGGCGAAGCGTCAGTGTGGTCGCAGCGGCCTGGGGCGAAGGTTTAGTCCCAGTCCGCCCTCAGTCGCCGACGAAGGTAGGTCGGATCCAGTAGCGTAATGATGACTCTCTATCCACACCTCCTGTCTCTCCAGTTGCACACTTTTCGGGTCATCCTGAAATAATTCCCGGTTAATTATACTTACTTTTTTTTAATTTTAATTTTATTTTTTACCTCATCGAGTCGAATATTTGATTGACTAAAAATTCGATCTCGACTATGTTCGGCAGTACACAAAAATCATGATACATAAATATGATATTTATTTTTCTACTTTTATGACTAGAATATCCTCTTATTGAGAATATCCTGACCGGAACCATTAAGAATCATTTCAGAATAATTTGATTCATTCTTCAAATATATTACATGATAGAAGAGAATTATCAATGTCTGATTACAGAAGTGTCATTATGTCTTAATCATATAATTCAATCACTTAAGCATTTTGAACAGATATATTGGTATATGACAATGATAGAGCTGATAAATGTTTTTGCTATTGAAAAATGATTCGACAGCTCATTTGTCATGTATTACTTTTCTGCTATACTGATTTTTATAACAATGACTTTAGGAAGCCATTACAATATGTAAAACTGGAAACACTTTTCCATTATTGAATTGATTCTATATTCTCTTGATATTCCTGATAATTTATTGCGAATAATGTTTCCTTTCGACATCCATTTTGGTCATTAGATTTGTTTTCTTCTTTTTTCTATGAATAATTTAAATTTATTTCATGATGGAAGAATACATAAAAAAGAATTGATAGGTATGTTAAATTGTTTCACAGATGATTTTTTTTTTAAACCTTGTTTATTCACAATAGAAGTCACGAATATTATAAATAATCAGGCTGCTACTTAATTGACTTCAAGAATACATTATGTAGCAGATACATTGATGACCTGCTGAAGATTCCGCATCTCGTATTGGGTGCATTTAATTCTATAATCTCCTTCCGCACTTCAGTGGCACGTAGCAGTCGTTCTCATTTAGATTTTCTTACAGGGCATATATTCATTTAACGTCAATAGAGGAAATTATACTAAATTTAAAAAAAAATACATACCATCATTGTATATAATTCAAAAAATAAGTAGATGTATATGAAAAAAGATATACTAGTTATATACAAAGTATCATTAAATTTATAAATGGAAATTAACTTAATAGATAAATTTAAGAACTTAAATAATTGTGTGTGGGAAACGTACTGCATCATCCATTTAAATCCATATTTGTGGTTCCATTTTTTTTAAAGAGAAAACTTCACTAAACTGTCGTTTTATTTAAAGAAGCATTAAATATTTTTTTCGGATTTTATTAATTCATTATATTTTAATTTTATGTCATTATTGATTAGAATCACTTCAGAAGTAACGTTTTGGCTTCATCTTACAGATAACCGTACTTTTTTTCTTCAAAATAACATAGGTAATTGACAAAATGTACTAATAAAATTAAGGATGCCTATAAGTTGTAAATAAGAAAAACATATATTTCAATTGTTACAAAACAGTATTTTACAGGTAATAATCTACCGACAAATGGGAATATAATGGTCTTAATTTTTTTATATCTATATTGTATGAAAACAGGAGACATTTCGTGCTAGGTCAGCAGCTACTAGTAACTAATAATTAATAGATGAATATAAGAAATATTGAAGGGATTCCGACAAGGGAATAACGTAACCTCATAAGAAATGTTAAAGATTTCTTTTATTATTTATAGAACTATTTTAAATTAATGAGAAAAATTTCAAGGTAAAATATAATTACCATGATCATTTTATATTTCAAGTTGTAAAGTGGGGCATATTCTGGATTTAGCAATATTTTTTTTTATTTCTTAATGATATTTACAACTGTATTAATGAAATACACCTGGCAAATTTGCACGAATGGGTACAATGAGGTGAAAACACTTGAGAAACTACCCAATAGCAGCATTCTAATAATTTGTCTACATTAAGAGATCACGAGGCCATCTTCTTTTCAGACGCCTCGGAAGGTTATCAGGATTGAAGAGGAAGCAAAGGGTAGAAACGAGAGGGTTGGGATGATTCCGAAGTTTATTATGGAAGGACAGGTATCTGGATTGGGCCAGATCTGAAAAATAACGAACATTAAGGTCATTATGGATGATTTTATTTACAACAAAGTAGGGAGAATTGAGGGTTTTACCAAGAAATTTTGATTGTAAAAATTGCATATGAGAGGAATTCGATGGTTTAGTGGAGCCCCATAGCTCAACTCCATCAGTCCAAATAGACCTTGTTAATGTCACGTATATGAGTCTTTTTTTAATTAATTAGAAGATTAGAGCATTTGTCGAGTAAGTGCTAAAATAATCGGAAACGTCGAGCGGTTTCTTATCGTTTCAGTCTGGTATCAGGATTCGAAGTTAGAGGTTTGTCCAGGTGGAGTCCTAGGTAGCGGGTTTGTTCAACAGGGATAAGTGAATTATTATTAAAGGATACTTTAGGAATATTGTTTAATGAAACTGTAAGAAAGGATTTTTTGATGAATCTGAAAGACACCAAGATAATTTGGTGGAATTGATTAGAATTTATTTCATTCTCCAGTTTCGAAAACATTCTTCAAGGTTTATGATGTGCGATTGAAGCATTGGGGGTTTTAGCAATATAAAATTTCCTATATATATATGCAGTAAATTCATATATAATATAGGCAGCACTTTAACATCTCAAAAATTGTCATAGAAATCATAAAACAATTAAATAATATAATATAATATATATATATAATATATATATATATATATCCGTAAGTCCAAATAGGTCTTATTATTGTCATATATACGAGTCGTTTGTAATTGATTGGAAGCTTAGAGCGTTTGTCTATAAGTACTGAAGTAGTCGAAAACGTCGAGCGGTTTCTTGCCGTTTCAGTCTGGTATGAGGATTCCAAGTTAGACGTTGGTCCAGGTGGAGTCCTTGGTATCGGATTTGCTTTACAGGGATAAGTGAATTATTATTAAAGGATACTTTAGGACAGGAAGTCATAGGTTTACGACGAAGGGTAAATGTAATTTGATGAACCTCTTCCAAAAAAAGTATTGGCTTTGTTAATTGATTATGAAAACATAATTGATTGTTTGATTATGATTTCTGATATTAATTACATGTGTATAACGTACTTTACTGTTGATACTTATTAAAAGTTATTGAAATCATGAAAAAATGCTTGATTACATTTGAATGTGGAAAGTTTTTAATTGTGTATTATTTCTGATAAGTCTATGAGCTACAGCCCATAGGCCTTCAGAGTAGTAATTTTCAATTCTAGTTTTAGTAGTTTTTTTTAGGTTAAATGGATAAACCGTCAGTGTTGGTTTTTGGAGCAGCAGGTATTACACAGCGAGATAGGCATTTAATGAATGATTTTAATTATTGAATATTTAATAGTTGACCGTTGCATTATAAAGGAAGGAGATGGTCCGGGGTTGCGGTCATAAAAAGGCTAAATAGTGGTAAAACTATTTAGCCTTTTTATGACCGCAACCCCGGACCATCTCCTTCCTTTTTTTAATTATATATTAATTATAGTAAATTACTGATGTTTTTGTTTAGTTCATTAAGTATGCATGATTTGTGATTCTCCGTAATTATTGTATGATTCAATACCACTTCTGTGTCAGCTAATAACTGCGTAAACTAATATCTTTTTTACTAATATTGCCAGATATTATGCTAGAATTCTCAATTAAGGTATATAAATAGTTATTTCATTTTGTATGTCTACTTCACTTAAATTGATTATTCTATTACTTTTATGCATGCCATTGTATTTATCGATAATGCACCCATCTCTAGGAACTCCATCATCAATGTAAATTTTATTTATATTATGGAAATTAAATGACAATTTTTGTTTTGTGTTAATTGAATAATATGGTTTCCTGTTTTCTGGCTAGTTTTTTCTGTTTATTTTATTATTATTTCTATCATTGCTGTAAAGTAAAAAAATATTATATAATTTTTATGATTATTGTTATAAGTAACTGGCTGGCACAGAAATGACAGTAAATGATGCAATAATTACGGATAATCACAAACGAAATAAATAAAAACATCAGTAATTTATTGATTCAATTGTTTTTATTATTTTATTGTTTTCTGGGCTATTTAGTATTTTCACATTGTTAAAGTCATATGTATGATCATTCACTATACTATATAAAGCTGTTTTTCGTTTTTCTTAATTATTCATATTTATTATGGTTTATTTTATTGTTTATGTTTTTTGACTTTTCTCCTATATAATGTTTTGAATTCAATAGGATTCGAAATACAACTTATTTATTATATAATAAATCCAAATATGGGTCGCAATCTACAGGAACAAGGGCTCGACTCGAATGGTTTCGCTCCTCATTTCCATAACATGGGCTCTGATACTTCAGATAATGTAAGCAGCAGAATAATTTTACATTGTCTTTCCTTCTATGACAAATGAAAACTCCTTTTATTTTTATAATTCACTATCCGGTTGTCTTGCGATAAAAGCATACCTTCAGGATTTTGGTATTTGAAAGTTAGCTACCATTTTTTTTTTTATATGGATATACTGTAAACGATTATTATAAATCCCCTTTAATTCTTCTCCACGTAATCAAATTGAATTTAGTGTGCAGAAAAATATCGTCCGAAAGGATAAATTGAAAATATTTTGTTCGTTGGAAATATTAAGCAATTAAATTAGATCGATTGAAATCATTCAAGATAAAAACCTCAAAGTGAGCTTCAAGAACAAGGTGTTGTGTGGATTAAAATTCGTTCTCGGAAAAAGACAGATTAGAAGACCTCAGCTTCACAGTCAACTCAATTAATGACTTTGACTTCAAATGAACTTTTATTTTTGGAAATTTCGTCTTGAATCGTTCGTATTGTTGTTGCTCAGAAAACTTTCCTAATGACTGAATAGACGTTTCAATTCATCGAACAATAAAATTATTCTTAAAGCATGATACAGTTTTATTAAGCGATATGACAATGGTGAGTTTTTTTATATGATTTTAAATTGTGTTTTGTTGGTCGGTTCATATTTTAAGGTATAACGAAGTTTTCCCTTTATATATTTTATTATAAACCAGGCAATCTCGGCTATATATTTTTGTTTATAATCTTTAATGTTTTTTTTCCTCTTCCATATCCATTGTATGGTTTATGAATTTATAATTCTAATTATAGTCTTTAAAAATGCACTGTTTTTTTAGACTCCTACCATTAGACAAATATGCGTATATATCCAATAATTTCAAGAGCAATGATGGTTTTAATAAACAAAATGTCGAATCGTAGATACATCACATAAAATTAATAGATATTGAATTCAGTGGATCATATGAAAACGGGCAGCCGTACCGTTATTAATATCTTCGGATATTGCGATACATTGCCTTGATCGCATCAATATTAAATTGCAATGGCAGAATACAAACTGTCAGATTAATAATTGTCTATGAGAAGAAAAGAAGAATGTGTCACTTATAAAGAAATATAAACCTTTTTTTTTACGTAAACATAACAAGATGATAAAAAATATTGGTGCAGCAGTGAAATTAATATTTTAATAATGAAGGGAACAATCAGGAACTTGGAGCATTCGTGTATATATTATCTGAATAAAACACGCAACATCAGCCCCGATTCGGCATTTATTGTGTCCATTTTCAGACGAATATAAACTATTCACGTAACATTGTAAAAGTAATATTTTTTGACTCATCGTTATTTTGATAACTTTGAAACGGAGAGTTGTATGACAAACCGAAAACTTTATCGATATCACATATTTGTTAAAAAAATGTATAAACAATAAATAACAAGGAAGGTATGACCTATTGAAAATAGGTAGGACTATACACGTTCGTTACAACAAAATCTTTTTCGATTTTCGAATTAAGAAGCAAACGCGCACATAACAATTATAAAATGAAATGAATATGGCTCATCCCCATTACTAAATCTCGACAAAGCATTATCGAATTCTTTTCACACCCATTTTAAATAAAAAAGTAAATAATTCGTAACCAATCCTATGAAAATTACATCGTGTTTTTATTTTTATCGAAAGGGGCTTTAAAAAAGATACAATTGACTTCAGAAATAATTCGGGTTTAATAGAATTTGGCTGAATTCAGAGATATTATTTTCAATAAATCTAGCAAATATTATTCCCTTTCAACGTATTAATGAATTTTTTTATTGTTTAATGTTAATTTTTAAAATTCTATTTGTTGTGAAAAATTTGATATAATGTTCCTTTTCAGTTGCACCAAGTTTATTTAAGTTTTTACGAATGTCGGTGAATAACATTGTATACATTATATAAATTTTAATAAATTACTTACTATATTTCATAGATGTAAAAATGAATTTTTACGATGTATTCCTAGGAAAGTTTAGATCCTTAGAACCGGGTCTAAAAAAAATATCACAAAATAAGTGGATGTTTATAAAAATACAGAAAAAAAAAATCTAAAGTATTATTATTCTCATTTGACGTTGATGAGCTGAATCGTTAATAATTGTACTACCGAAAGCTACTTTTTACACTGCAGGACTAATACCAACAATATGAAATATAAATCGCTAGAAATAAGTAAGATAATTATGATAGAGAAATAAATAACAATTTTGATTTATACAGGGTGTCCCGTAATTTCTTAGTATTTCAGTAATATAGGTTGTATTTTAATCAACGTATGTTTGGTGCATCAGGCCTTCTCTGATCCCGAAGTAGGAGGAATCAAATCTGGAAGCGATAAAATTATCAGAAGGGGGTGTTCTTGCGTAATGTAAAAATGACAAAAGCAAGTTTACCAAAGTAACATAAAATATATATTGATGAATAAAAAAATAGATTTGAAATATACAGTTATTGATGGAGGGTACCACAATATACATTCGGATTGTTGTGTTAGTAACTATTTATTATTAACGGGCTAACAAAGTAAATGTTGATCCTGGCTGGTTGAACGGTGATGTTTAATGCTTCCATCGAAAGACAGGCTTCTGCTGCTTCTGGGTCGAATAGTGTGTTCTGGTATTCTGGCATCTTTGACAGTTGTGCTATGTGCTGGCATCTATGCTGCTTCTTCCGGCCACTTCTTTGTGTTTGTCTAGCTAGACGTCTTGAGCATGTATGGTCATGGAGATCATTTTGTAGGCTGTCAGACTCAGACTGGCAGAGGTCTTGTGCTTTTACCCCTCTGGTCCCAGGTCACCAGGTAGGGCTAGTCGCTCAACTTCACCAATAGATGGTGCTGTTGTAATGACCAATTGATGGCGCTATTATTGTGCACTATTTGACGCACTTAAAATCATGGCTATAGTGAGTGACCTTAACAACGTAATTGCCCGAACAACGTCTTTTCGGGCAATTATGTTTATTAAAATACATCCTGTATCGCGGTAAAAAAAAAAGAAATAAAATCTTTTAAGAGGTACTTTTAGGTGACTGGATTGAAAATCACTTAATTTATTTACTTAACTTGTTGTGAATCTTAAATTTCCTCATTCAAACTCCACTTTACTTTGAGGTAAATGTTATGTAGTTTGCTGAGGTGCAGTTTCTAATTATATAAATTAAATATTTTTTTTAGTTACCACTTATCAAATATCAAACAAAAAATGTGACACGCATAAAAAAACACAAATCTTAAATTTACTGCTATTCCGCTGAAAATAGGGCAATGTTTATTTGAACTTTTTTGTAGATGTTGTTGTCTGGTATCAACTTTTTAAATAGTTCCTTCTACTTATGGGGCACCCTGTATTTTTAACAAAATAAATAAATAGTAAACAAATAAGTGAATAATTATCATAGACTAGATCGTCGTAGTTGTACATAATTGTGGTTTTCTTCAACATGAAGGAGAAGGAAAAATTGAAAAAAAAAAAAATAATGAAATAGAATCCTTTCATAATTATTAACATTAATAAGTATAATATTACAGTTTACCAGCGGTTAAGTGCTTGTATGCTAGAAATTCTCCAGGTAGAGGATGATAAAAAAAAAAAGGATAAAAGTTACAAAATGTTTTTAATAAATATATTTGTTTACAAATTTGATCTAATCAGCAATACACGAACTGGCCGAGAGAGAGAGAGAGAGAGAGAGAGAGAGAGAGAGAGAGAGAGAGAGAGAGAGAGAGAGAGAGTGAGAGAGATATGCTTGTGGGTGCACAGATGGCAACGCAGGGCTCTCACAACCTCACATTGTTTGGAAACACGGTTTCCGAATTGCAGAGACAGGCTGGCTACACATAACTGGGTAAACTATCTGTTCTCTTGCATCCAATTCGCCAGTACCCATCCAACCAGCATATATTCCAGTCCTCTGGTTAAAGAACAGGAAAAAAAAAATCAGATATTCTTTAGGACAGCAAAGCGCCCTTCAAATCAAACGAATCTTTATTTTACGAATAAATTTACAAAATCATTTACTAAATTTACAAAATTGGTATTCACTTTGGAAAATTAGATTAAATCATGACAAATCACAACATATAAAATTTACACTTCGACGGGACACAAGCCCACCAGTTCAAATCGGCGACAACCAAACTCCTCAGACTGACACAGTACGTTTTCTCGGTCTATTATTCGACAGAAGGATGACCTGGGGCCCACATGTCAAAATGAAACGAAAGCCTTTGAACAAACGACTGAAAATACTATACTCCCTTTTTTTCAAATCAAAATTGAAAACCAGACAAAAACTAAATATGCACACCTACCTACTAAAACCCATATTGAGATACGCCTTACAAATTTACGGTTCTGCAAAAAAGACAATAATTTCAATCCAAAATTTTAAGACTAATAATAGCAGCTTCCTGGTACGTAAACAACAAAACTTTACATATCGACTTACAACAACCTACTATTGACCAACACATACGTACTCTCAACTTCCGATTTCATCTTAAAGTACACGGACATCACAACAGACTTATCAACGACATGGCCACAGCTGACATGCCCATCAGGAGACGACTAAAGAGGAGCTGGATGAGAGATCTCCTTTCCTAAATTATGAAGTAGACCAAGACCAGGAAGAGGTACTGCTGGATACTAATCTTCCTCATGCCTTAAATGACAATTTTCTTTACAATGAGATCACATCTGCTTATTGCCAATACTATGACAGGTGTTGGTAGAAGTATGAAGAGAGAAAAAAAATTGATTTGAATACACAATGAAGGATAGGCAATATTTATGCCTAGTTGTATAATGAGCTGAAAGTCATTCCTAGAAAATAGTCTAAATAGGCCAATCTATGTATTGTGACGTTCGTTCATTGATATCTTGAACTAATTCCAGTTTACCAAAGGCCACTGTTTAGCTAGTTACAAGTTTATTGAATTATCTGAGCACTTATGCCTAATCGTCAAACAGAAGGGGTTGCATAATATATAGCTACACTTTGTGTCAGACACTGCTTGGCTATCCAAGTGAAATAATAATTACTGAAGATCAAAGTGGTGCATTTTGTGTCCATTGAATGATTATCTAATGCTGACATAAATCTTCTTTCAAACAGAAAATATTATTTGTATTTAAATTGAATTCAATGACATTGATATTGTTCCGATACTATCAGTAATATAAAGAATTATGTTTTCCTGTAATGACTTCATTATTTATTGAAAACAACTTGAAACAAACAATACACTCTGATGTTAGCAAGGGTTAATATAAAAATAAATAACCTTATTTTGTTTTTATTTATTTTTAGTTGGATCTTCATTTAATTATTATTTTTAATTAATAAACAATTAAGTGTTTATAAAATACCGAATTACTCCGGCAGTTTTATTTCACCAATAACAAATATTTTTAACAATATTTTTTTGATTTTATATGTATTATGAATTGTCAGCATATTCTAAAAAGAAAACTACAGTCATCTTTAAAGATAATATATTATACTACTCCAAGGCGTTAATTGCTATGCTAATATTATGAATTTATTTGTTTTCTTTTTCACTATCTACCATGATTACATTGGCTAAAAACAGATTTCGTTATAAGACTGCATTCAGCTGAATACTTCATCTAGATGTTAGTATTTTTCTTGTACTGGACCAAAATGCTTCTAAAACTTCTTTCAGTAGGAGGATGGAAATCTATATTGTATCTGTATTGAAAAGACAATTTTAAAACCCAGAAGATTACGATAAGATCTATGTTATTATTTAGTGTTAAAAAAAAATCATGTTAGTGCTGCTCAACATATGTGATAAATATAAGACTGCATAATCCAATATTATCGATTGCAAAATAATTTTTTTTCATGATGGGATGGAAGTAGTTGATAGTAGTTCTAATTTAAGGAGATTGGGGGGGGGGGGCGATAAATAGACACATCCTATATATTACAGTATATTCAATGTATGTGGATAGGTTAAGAGAAATATGGGATTTTCTTGAGACCAATATTTTTCAACAATGAGAATGGTTTACTCTATAAGAATGTTGGTGAACAGGCTTCCAACGTCGATGGAAGCGAGAATGTAGTTGTCGAGAATATTCAAGGATAGTATCAGATCGCATAGGTGAACTTGGTGAGAGTTGTGAATATCATTTGGGTTATGGTGAATAAGGCTTCGTAAGGAAAAAAAAAAAAGGACAATACATACAAGACTTAACTTACCTCTAATCTGATTAAATTATTTATTGTTTACATTGTTAGTTATTATTTATAATTTTTAAAAATGTCCATAAATATTCCGATTTATTTGTTGTAATTAGAAAATTGTTGTTTGTTTGTACGTAATAGTACCTGCATTGAACGTACACAAAACAACAATAAAATTATATAATGGAGTATGAAGTATTATTAAATGCCTCCATATTATTTCTCAATTCTTTATTAGTTTATAGTTTCGGGTTTATTTACCCATTTTTAAAAGCTTTATGCCACAAAACATAAAATAAATACTTTTCATCTAAAATTATTCTATATAATTATATATAACCATGGTTATAATACTTTCTTTGTTACCTTTTTTCTTTTATGATTTTCTTTTCAATAAATGAGATTTATTTTTTAACATTTCAAGTAGGATAAAGCTTCTTCTTCTTCTTCTCTTGGTGCTACGGAGCGAAGTGGTCCTTGGCCTGCTTCAACATCTGCTGCCTCCTCCACCACACGGATGCCCGCCTGTCTCATGTCCTCTTCCACCTTCTCCCTCCATCACTGCCCTTTGCTCTAGTGGGGAAGAAGATCTTCCCTTTGTATACTTTCTTCACCTGTCTGTCTTTATTCATTCGGTTGACATAGAAACATCATTGTAGATGTCGTATACTTCTTTATTATTCCTACTTCGCCACACTCCGTTCTCAAGCACTCCACCAAACATTCCTAGATTATATAATAACTTGTATAATCATCCCACATTTTTTCTTCAATCTCCCATTACTTCGCGGTATTCCACTTCCTGCTGTCTCGTTTTCAGTTGGAAGCATTTGTGTCGCTAAGCATTCCTTTTTTCGAATGCTACCTTGCATTCAATTTTTACCCATCCATTTCTTCTTCAATGTTTCCTAGCATTTCTGCAGCTGCGGTTGAGATTAACCCCTCTAGTTTGTTCCACTTTTCTACAATAGTAGAGCCTTCGTCCATCTTCAGATACTCGTGCATTTTCCTGTCTATATTTCTCCTAAACTGAACTATCGTTTCTTCCTTCTTTAGCTTTTCTGTATCCCACTTTTTCTTAGTTGGATAGTGAGATATCTTTAGGATAAAGCTTAGAAATAATAAAAAAAAATGTATCGTGTCTTTAAAAATGATGACCAATAGAAAAAAAGGACAATATTATGCTTATAAATAAATACATTTAAAATTTTAAAAAAATTGTAAAGCAATAAAATGAATTTCTGAAAAATATCGATAAATTTATCAATTTAGTTTTAATGTAACCTAACAGTTGGAAATTTATCACAGACAATTAAAAAAAAAATATGAACCATACTTAAAGAACTTACATAAACAAATAAATGCATATATTGTAACCATAAAACATATTTTTGACTACTGACTCATTGATATTTTTGTTTTTTTCTTTAAAACTTAATGGTTAGTTGAAAATAGCGTATTTTTTAGTACAAGTATTAGGGTGGAAATCACCATAAATGGTCCAATATTTTTGTAGGCTAGCGTTCGAAATCAAAATATTTTGTGACGACATTATCTTACGATTCGAGACGAAATCAATTGGTTATTCATAAGTGTTTAGTACCAAATTAAAATGACTAAGTTTCCAGATCTCCAGATTTAAAACACTCCGAATCCGAGGATATTCGAAAATAAAATATTTGTTGGATACGATGAGATTTAATATAATTTTGCTTCAGACAAAAATTGTATTGTTATTTTGGACTCACTTGTCTTAATTGAGCTTTTTTTCTTGGCCTCCTCTTCTTCCTCCCCATACTTCCTCCACCAGGCTGTTTTCTTGGGGTTTAGCAACTCATTTTGTTTCTTTTGTAGTTTCTGGTGAACATAAATGACAGTCTGCACACTCCACCAATGATTAACTCTGTGCAGGGAAATTTTGCATCGAAATGGAGGTCAATAAAATGGTGGTGAAGTTAAGAATGATAGAATTGTTTTCTTCATTTTTATTTGTTTTTTGTTTCAGAGGTTGATCCCTGAACACAGTTCTTGAACAAACTTTTTTATGACAAAAATATTGTCAAAGTGATTATTTGTTATTAAAAAAATAAAAAATATCTTTAGTCCAATTTGGTATGAATAAATATATATAAAAAAAATGAATTTATACCTCCAAAACTCCATTTTATCATTATATAAATAGGCAAACACAAATCGGTTCAGCCCCTTTTACTCCTCTATTATTCTACTGATTTTCGTCCTTCTTTTTTTTTTTATAGATATTGACGAGCTTTAGTGTTATCAATAAATAAAAATAATAAATAGTGTGTAAATAAAAATATAAATGGTAGTTTGTTCAAAACGGCTAATCTCCGAAAGTTCTTCACCGATTTTTTTAAATTTTGACACAACGTCGCAATAATATTTAGAAGTGTTTTTTTTTATACGTTTCATTATAATCAGGCCTTTCCTTTCGAAATGGCGGCCGAAAAACGTGATTCCCTTTAGACTGTAGCGGCAATACGGCTTTAACGATTTTAATGAAACTTGGCTAAAGTCTTCCGCTTGAAACATTTATAATTTATGTATATAACATACTTTCCGAAAAAAAGCTGCATAAATTTTTATGATGAATTCAGTATTTTATTTGCGAATAACTCAAAAAGTACACATTTTTTTATTGATAATATCAATATTTATTTGAAAGCTTCCTGAATTCCCTACAAAATAAAAAAAAATCATCGAAATAGGACTATTTTTTGCAGAGATGTACCATTTTAAACATTTAGTACTTTTTCTTTTGCAAATTAGGTTTCCTTTATTTCGGTTTTTGATAAATCGAAAACTTTTCACTTACTGAGATAATTGGGACTATTATTTGAAGAGATCATCTGATGTTAGTGGAATGATACCTCATAAATTAAATTTTTTTGAAAAATCTATAGTTAAACTCCTTGTTAACTTAAATACTGCACAAGCATTAGTTAATGGAACACGAATGAGAGTGAAGTACTAACGGGGGCTACATTAAATTAAAGAATTTTAATTCCAAGAATTAATTTAACATTTTCTGACATAATACTTACATTCGACTTTCAAAGAACAACGTCCCTATTAATAGCTGCATTTACTATGACTATAATCAAATCGTAGGATAAAAGTTTTGGAAAAATGTGTGTATTATTGCAACGTCCAGTAATTTAGCATGGACAATTATATGTAGCAGCAGGTATAGCAAGTTAATTTAAAATATTGAAATTTATATTTTCAATGGAAATGGGCATGGCTATGCGCTAAAAATAACAGAACATTCAAAAAGAACATTTTTTACAGAGAAGTTCTGAATAAAAATGGATTTAAAGTGAATTGAAATTGCCAATTTAAATTTATTTCTTACTTGCTTAATTATAATATTAATTTATTGTTATAATAACACACATAAATTAAAATATAAATTAAATATTTTTGAATGAGTCTATTTTGTATTACTTATAAATAATTTTAAGTGATTTTAAATTGAAATTAAAATTTTGTTTGTATTAATAAAGGAGGATTTTTGAATCGTGATTTACTGTTTTTTTATTTAATTTATTTTTTATTCACTTATATGTTTTCCTCAAATTTTTAATGGCTATGGTCGAATTTCGAACACTGGGTGAACACAAGTTCATATAAAAGCAGTACTTGTAACTGACGGTACTAACTTATATTTCCTAAAATAATCTTATAAACAAAGAATTTAATGATTCGTCTATATGGCCTATCACGCGAAAAATATATTTTCAGATACAGTTTCAACAATCTTAATGAAACACAAAATATTCTGTGGTTAAATCACAAATCACCAACAGAAAAGTAAATCTTGCATCGTCACAATAATTAAAGTATCTTTTTGTTTAGTATGAAGGAATTGCTGACCAATAGTTCTCCAAGGAGGTGATTAGAACAGGATCACACGCAACCCCGAGTTTTGCTCCAATTAAGTGTGCCCACTTTATAGAGGCTTGTTGTGCCTTTGGGAGTATAAAAGAAGAAAAAAACATGTGGCATAACAGTTTATTTGTTTGTTGGGGTTTCAAGGCGTAAAACATCCAGGTCATCAACGCCTGCAAATTAATCTTGTTTATCTTTGGATACAATTTTTAAACGATTTTAAAATTTATTTAATAAATTATTGGATTTTAAGAAATCTAACACAAACTTTATTGTGTCTTCGTCATCGCTTAGAATGTTTGATATTAGAGGTGTAAGTCCTAGTCTATTAAGATTTGATATGTAAAAAGAACGTGTTGACATTATGGAGGTGGTGGCTTGCTGATGAGATGTGAATGGGTTAGATTGGTGTGGCCTATTCTTAGTCTGGTTAAGACAACTTCTCTGCGGATATGGCAATTCGATGTTGAACACGGCTTTACTGTTTTATTTAAATATCTTTTAATTTGCTTGGTAGACTCTCATTCCACATAGATTGCAATCTATGAATTATTATTTTTTTGAGGGGAAGACTTATACCTTGTGGTGTTAAAATGGTAGCACCTGGAAGCGTTAAGCGCTTTCTTGGCTGCCACATCCGCGAGCTTATTTCCAACGACTCCCACGTGGCTCGGCACCCAAACAAAGTATACTGATTTTCTTAGAGCTTCTAGTATATTTAGATATTTATGAATTCTTAAGATGGTAGGATATTTTGGATATAAATTATTCATCCATTTTCGAGAACGTATAGTCAGTTATTATTGTAATGTTTTGGGAGGTTATTGTAATAGAAAAGTGGAGGGCTGACGCTATTGCTTGAAGTTCGGCAGTATATATACTTCATTGATTATGTAGTTTTATTTTGTAAGTCGAACTGTGGTTGTCAAAAGAATAAGCTGTGGATTCGTCCGTTTAGATCCACTATTAAATATGGTTCTGATAATTTTTGAAGGATATGTGTGAATTTGGTTTTATACTCAGCAGGTGAAGTTTTATTTTTGTGTAACCGAGTTAGATTTAGGATTATTTTAGGCGGTTTGTTAATCCAAGGAAGGTTGTGAATTTCACTCTTTGAAAAACTGGATTATAAATTGTTGTGTTGGTTTTTAATACTAAAACTATACATAACTATACATAATGTTATTCCTGTCCGTTTATTTCCAAAAGGGGTATTTTAATCTTGAATATGTTTTGGATTTGTTGAAGATTTCATATCCAATTTTATTTGGCTCTCTACTTATGATTGGATTAATATCTTTAGGAAAGGGCGTAAGGGTTTTCGAAATCCGATGTTTTATTTATTTCGAATGGAGGGGTACTTTACACATATTTAACTACATTTATACAGCAATTCAGAAACCTGCATTGCACATAGTAACACATAAATTCATACCCGATCTTTTTTAAATTAAAAAAAAAAAATGTTTGTCAGGAAATTAATTTTATTTAGGAGAGGGGATAAACAGAGGTCCCTTTTTTATCCATGAATAATTATTAATTAAAATATTCTATTAACGATAAAATGTTAACGGATCCAATATGAAACGCTGAAATGTGTTGAAAACGGCAGAACAAACCAGGATAATTTTCATTTCAGTAATGGACAGAGCGAAACAGAGGAGTAACCCAATTATAAAGAGGGTACAAAACATGTGTGTTTGATATGTGTTCGCGATTGTATATTCATGTGTTTCATTTGAAAATCCGCAAGTTATTAGTTAGGTACTAATGAAAATTTAAGCATAGCTATAATGTTTGTAAGAATTATGCAAGTGATAGTAAATTGTGGTAAGACTAATAGTTTAGTGCATTTAAAATATTTAATAAATAAATTAATGTAAAACAATAGTATCGGTATTATTTCGAAGGCAAATAACCATAAAAATCTTTAAACCGATAAGTTTTACCTACCTAATTTTAAATTTATTTATTAAATAATATAACATTATATCACTCAGACAATGGTTATAAGGAGGTAAGATCCCATTCACAACGCCTACTAAATTATAAATATAAATATGCATACTATATGTCCATGTTATATTTCACATAATATTCAAGCTAGTTGGAGGGACAAGCCTGGTTTGGGGTTCTCTGCCTGATTTTAAATATTATATATAGGTATGATTGTGTTTTTATTTTAATTTAGTAATGTCGCTGATTTAGCCAGAGACAGATATCTATCCTTTCACGATAAACTCCAGTTCCATCCGAATCCATTTGTTTTCTATAATTCAAACAGGTAGTGCAGGTGCATGCAGTTCCATCAGGGTGGTCAGTTCGGTAAATCTTGTATCTAGTTATGTTGAACTGTCGTTTGTTAGTTAGGCGGCTCTCAGTTATTAAGGCTATGTCAATTTTATTGTCCTGTAGAAAAAAAGTTAGTTCGTTTATGTGGTTTCGAACACAATTCGCATTTCAGAGGAGAATGGAAAGGGCTTTTGTTGAGGAAATTTCAGGAATTCTTGGCGGTGGGATAAGATTAGCTATGGCATTTGTAAGTATGGAGATGAGCGGGGTGATGAGGGATTTGATCTCGGAGAGAAATGATGTAAGAATGGTGGTGAGGTCATTGAAATTGCTAGGGGGAGAAATGTAGATTTGGTGAGGACTGGACTTTTGGGTATTCTTATATTGGGGTAGTTGATCATGAGTTTGTGGCAGGGCATGAGATTGATTGGTCTGGTCTATCTCTCCTAGCACTTCAGCATTGGAGACTTCGTTGTTCACACTTCGTGTGGGTTGCCTTGGTGGTCTGGAAGTCATGGAGGTCTCTTCCTGTCTAAGTGCTGCCTGTGTTTTTTGCGGGTGATTTAGATGGCATAGTGCGCACACAGCTGGAGTTTGCCTAGACCTGGTGCATTCCTCAGATCTGTGATACTGTCCGCACTTCACACATCGCGGTAAGCGGTGTCAGTAGCTTCTAGTGTGGCCATAAGATTGACAATTATGCCATTGTACTATTTCACGTTTTGTGTAGGGTTTTTCAACCACTATACTGGTATAGTACAGACGGGTTAGATTATAAATGTTTTCGAACCCTGGAGTGCGTTCCAGGTCTACTAAAAACGCTATTTTGTTACTTGTACCAGGTTGCTCTTTATTTCCTTTATAGATGTTAATGATTTGGTGGACATTGTAACCTAAAGCTCTCAATTATTTAATTTAGAATCGAAAGGCCAATATCGATAGTCAATAATTTCGAAGTAGAAACTAGCGGTGGTAAAATATCTAATACCGAAAGAAAAATATCGATATTTTGATAATATTCACTACCGATGGTCATCCCTACTTTGCACCATATTCATCTTTTCAAGCTAATGCCATGCACTTCGGATGTCATTAGAAACAAGCAAACATTTTTTGCTTATTACTAATCATATCAGATTGGTGTTTATCGTATTTAAAAAAAAAAAAAAGAGTTTTTTTTCCAGTTTTCACAATAAATTACACAGTCTATCAATACGTAAGAAGTTGTACTGAAAATAACGTTTAGGAATTTATTTCCATTTTCAAATATTCTAAGAAAATTAAAATAACATTCATAGCATCATTAAAAATTGGTTTCAGCTCGGTACTCTATAGCAGTAATTATTAACAATTTAGTTTTTCTCTTATTTTTTATCTCCATTTTTGGTTTTATTCTTCTGATTACTGGCTGCGATACCTACAATGCCAAAATTTAATGTATCGCTTAAAATTATTTTTTATCTTACTTACTTACTTAATCCAGTCCTCTTTGTTACCGCTGAGCAGTGTGAGGTTCCTTCTCATAGATCTTGATCCAAGAATCTCTATCCTGGGCCAGCTGTAATACTACAGTCTTCTCCTACTACAGTCCATTCCTCTCGTGTCACAGGCTTCTTTGATTCCTTCTTCCCATCTTTTTCTTGGTCTCCCTTGCGGCCGCTTTCCCTCCACTTTGACCTCGTAGGTAGCCCTAGCAACTCTGTTTTTAGCCATTCGCGAGACATGTCCAAACCACCAAAGTTGGTTTTCTTGGATTATTTCCTCTGCAGGCCTCAGGTTCAGATTAGCTCTTATGGTCACATTACTAACGCGATCTCTTCTCGTTTTCCCCTCTATTCTCCTTAAATATCTCATTTCCATAGTTTGGATTTGGCTTTTGTGCTTGGAACTGAGGGTCCAAGACTCGCTTGCATATGTTAATATAGGGAGGAAGGTATTCTTGAAGACAATCTTCTTAGTGGCCTTTGATGACTTCCTCCTTGTCCAAGAAGCCTGACTTGAGGGAGTAGAGGCATTTTCCTGCCGTCTTAATTATTTCTTTTAGGTCTCCATTAACCCATCCGTACTCATTGAGGTGAGCACCCAGGTATTTTTTTTTTTTAAACTTTTATTATGATATTTACAACTGTATTAGTATGAATACATCTAGTAAATTTGTACAGAGAAATATTATTACATGAAACACGCTTGTTGAGAAACTACCCACTGGTAGCACTCTAATAATTTGTCTACATGAGAAGATCACGAGGCCATCTTCTTTTCAGACGCCTCGGAGGGTTATCAGGAATCGAAGAGGAAGCAAGGTTAGAAACAAGAGGATTCGGATGGTTATGAAGTTTATTATGGAAGGATAGGTATCTGGATTTGGCCAAATCGGAAACATATGGAACATTGAGGTCTTTATGGATTATTTTATTAGTGACAAAGTAAGGAGCATTGAGGATTTAACGAAGGATTTTGGATTGTAAGGATTGGATGCGAGAGGAATTCGATGGTTTAGTGGAGCCCCATAGCTCCACTCCGTAAGTCCAAATAGGTCTTATAGTCATATAGTCAAGTATATGAGTCTTTTGTAATTAAGGGGAAGTTTAGAGCGTTTGTCTAGTAAGTGTTGGAGTAGTCGGAAACGTCGAGCGGTTTCTTGTCGTTTCAGTCTGGTATGAGGATTCCAAGTTAGACGTTTGTCCAAATGAAGTCCAAGGTATCGGATTTGTTCAACAGGGATAAGTGGTGTATTATTAAAGGATACTGTGGGACATAAGGTCATAGGTTTACGTCGAAAGGTAAAGGTGATTTGATGAGATTTATTAGAATTTATTTTAATCCTCCAGTTTTGACACCATTCTTCAAGGCTTGTGATGTGTGATTGAAGAGTTTGGGATGCAATGGTTGGGTCATTATTAACGGATAGGACACATGTATCATCGGCATACGTGGTAATAACAGTGTTAGGATGGGTTGGAATGTCAGCTGTATAAACTGTGTAAAGGATAGGACCAAGGATACTACCTTGAGGAACTCCGGCAGATTGAGAAAAGAGGGATGAATAGGTATTATTGTGATTTACTCTGAAGTGCCTATCAGTAAGATAGGAAATGATGATAAGAAAATATGTAGGGGGAAGGAATTTACGGAGTTTGTAAAGCAATCCCGGATGCCAGACTCGATCAATCGCCTGTTCAACGTCGAGAAAAACTCCAGTGCAATACATTCCGCGCTCCAATGCAGAGGAGACTACGTCTACCACACGATGACATAGCTGGATAGTGGAATGGGATGTGCGGAATCCAAATTAGTGATCAGGGATTATGTGGTTAGAATCTAGGATGGGATACAGGCGTTTTAAGATGAGCTTCTCCAGGATTTTGCCCATGATGGGTAAAAGAGAGATAGGACGGTAAGAGGATGGGTATTCTGGTGGCTTTTTGGGTTTATGTATCATTTTGACTACAGATAGTTTCCAAGGATCAGGAAAATATGTGGAACGGAGTACGGCGTTATAAATGTAAGTAAGGAATAGAATGGCTTTTCGAGGAAGTAGCTTAAGAATGTGAGAAGTGATTAGGTCGTGGCCAGGAGCTTTGCGGGAGGGTAATCTGTGAATAATATTGGATATTTCTGAAGGATGAAATGCTTTAGGAGGAGGAGTCATTTGAAGTGGAATATCCAGTTCTGTTTCAATACATTCAAGCTGATTTGGATTAAGGATATCAGGATGTGGATTAAAAGCTTTGAAGAGGTGATGAGCAAAAATTTGGGATTTTTCTTCATCAGATTTGGACCAAGTTTGATCTTCAGTAAGAAGTCTTTAAATTAAAGTCTTTAATATTAAAGTCTTTAAATTTCAGGAGCCGTTTAGTCGTCGTCCACAGTGATTTGTCGGTAGGTGTAAGTTTTTCAGTAAAATTTAGTAAATTTTGAATTTTGTATTTTCTAATTTCTGATTTTAGTTTGTTAGTCAGTTGTTTATAATGAGTTTTATCTGTTGGATATCTAGTTCCAGGTATTTAAAATCCATTACTTGCTCTAGACGGATTCCACTCAGCCGAACGATTCGGTCTCCTCGGTCACCTCTTCTCCCATTCCTCATAAATTTTGTTTTGGAGATGTTAATTTCCATGTTTATCAAAATTATTATTTCCTTAAAAATGTTTTAATTTGGCAAAAATTCTATTGCATTTTTTTTTAATTTTGTTTATAGGTTGTTAAGAAAAACGTTATCTTTTTAGTTTGTTTAAAAGTTTTGATTTATGTTACTTGAATAAGATTTGAAATATATTGTATTTTCAAGATTTTCCGTAATTATTACCACTTCGAGTATCTTTTCCTAAATATATTTTTTTCGCTATATATAATTCCTACATCGCCAAATTGAAAAAAAAAAAATGATGAATGACTAAAATAAGGTTGTTTATCATTCTCGTTTACTATACGTCATTTAGAATGTATTTTTGTTCCTACAATACTCTTTCACTTCGTTATATTTTTCATCAATGTTACTTAAATATTACATGATTTACGATAAAGGTGCATTGTAAACAAATCTTCGCAACGAGTGAAGACATATCGGTTCCAGCGGTCTACAACGCTTAATTATCGGTAAGGATGATATCGCAACATTGAAAATTAATTTATTTTTGAACAGATGGTTGTATATAATTCTTGTTTCCACATAAATATTTTGAAATACATGCTGAATAATATAATTACAAACATGCATATATTCTACGGAGATATTGGAAAAATATGTTAGGATATAAATAACAATAATGTAAGAAAATATTGCTCAGAAAATTTATTAAAATATTGCGACAGATGGAATTTACTATAGCATGTGATTATATATATATATATATATATATATATATATATATATATATATATATAAACTTATTAGCGCCAACTGAATTGAAATAAAAATTGTGGCTGGTGAAACGATGATGGTGAATTGTTATTTGAACTGTGAAAATTAATTTATTTTTGAACAGATGGTTGTAGATAATTCTTGTTTCCACATAAATATTTTGAAATACATGCTGAATAATATAATTACAAACATGCATATATTCTACGGAGATATTGGAAAAATATGTTAGGATATAAATAACAATAATGTAAGAAAATATTGCTCAGAAAATTTATTAAAATATTGCGACAGATGGAATTTACTAGCATGTGATTATATATATATATATATATATATATATATATATATATATATATATATATATATATATATATATAAACTTATTAGCGCCAACTGAATTGAAATAAAAATTGTGGCTGGTGAAACGATGATGGTGAATTGGAATTTGAACTGTGAAAATTAATTTATTTTTGAACAGATGGTTGTAGATAATTCTTGTTTCCACATAAATATTTTGAAATACATGCTGAATAATATAATTACAAACATGCATATATTCTACGGAGATATTGGAAAAATATGTTAGGATATAAATAACAATAATGTAAGAAAATATTGCTCAGAAAATTTATTAAAATATTGCGACAGATGGAATTTACTATAGCATGTGATTATATATATATATATATATATATATATATATATATATATATATATATATATAAACTTATTAGCGCCAACTGAATTGAAATAAAAATTGTGGCTGGTGAAACGATGATGGTGAATTGTTATTTGAACTGTGAAAATTAATTTATTTTTGAACAGATGGTTGTAGATAATTCTTGTTTCCACATAAATATTTTGTAATACATGCTGAATAATATAATTACAAACATGCATATATTCTACGGAGAGATTGGAAAAATATGTTAGGATATAAATAACAATAATGAAAAAAAATATTGCTCAGAAAATTTATTAAAATATTGTGACTGCCGGAATTTACTATAGCATGTGATTATATATATATATATATATTAACTTATTAGCGCCAACTGAATTGAAATAAAAATTGTGGCTGGTGAAACGATGATGTTGAATTGTTATTAATTGAAGGATCTTTTCCTAAATATATTTTTTTCGTTATATATAATTCCTAAATTCTCAAATTGAAAAACATAATTATGAATAACTAAAATAAGGTTGTTTGTCATTTTTACATCGTTCACATCGTTACATCGTTAAAAATTCTGGCTGGTGAAACGATGATGTTGAATTTTCCCATCGAGGGACTGGCTTCCTTAAACACATTTGGATTGAGTAGTGTGTTCTGGCTTGCTGACATCTCTGAATGTTCTGTCATGCGCTGTCTTCTCAGCATGCATACTTCCTCTTCCTGGCCACTTCGTTGTGCTTAAACCTAGCTAGACATATTCTTGGTATACTTGTCATGGAAACCATTTTGTAGACTCTATCAGACTTATATTGGGCATCGTTGCACTTTGACCCCTCTGCTCCCAGGTCACCAGATAGGGCTCTATTGTTCCTCTTCGTCAACAGATGGCGCTGTTGTGATGGCCAATAGATGGCGCTAGTGAGTGGCCTTAACAATTACTTAAATATTACATGATTTACGACAAAGGTATATATTAGACAAACCTCCACAAGGAATAAAGACTTATCGGTTCGGTAATGCATAATTATCGTAATAAGGACACTTTGAAAATTAATTTACTTTTGAACCGATATTTGGAGAAATTTTTTGTTTTCATTTAAATTCATGTAATACAATCATTTAAATAATTGTATTACATGAAAAGTATGATGAATAATATAAGTACAAACATGCATATATTCTACGGAGATATTGGAAAAATGTGTTAGGATATAAATAATAATAATATAAAAAATTATTGCTCAGAAAATTTATTAAAATAATTCGACAAACGGAATTTACTATTGCCTTTGTGATGTGATATAAATATATATGTATGTACTAACGCGTTGGCGCTATAGACCTTGTAGATTTTTGACCGCGAGATGTGGTCTTCTAGACACTCTGTAGTCTTAAAAAGTATGCTGTAAACTCGGAAAAATCGTCAAAAATGTGAAATTATACTAATATGAGCATCACAGGTTTAATAACTCTGTTAAAGGTAATCTTGTTTGGTAATATAATTTGATTTCTTGGTGTGAGTTGTCTTAATTTTTCAGCCAACAATTGTCCACATTAATTAGATGAACCCTACAATGGCTGTTTTTTGGTTTTATAACTGTTTATATGAGCTAAAGTATCGCTAGCCTGCTTTAAATGTTTGTTAATTCACAACTCTAGTAAGATAAGATTTTTTTTTTTTTTTATAAATTGCAAATTCTAACATAAAATCTTTGGTTTCGTCAGAATCATTTCTTTGAACTCTTTGAAACGTTTTGAAATGGCTATAATTAAAAAAAAAAAAAGGTATGCAAAATCGCAAAAAAAAAAAAAAAAAAATAGGAAACTTTAACTAATATGTGAAAGCATCACAGATTTAATAACTCTCCAAAAGTTAATTCTTGTGTATCTGATAAGAATGAAAATAATAGATTCTCTGATTTTCATCCCCTGGACAATTATGAAATTACGTTTAACTTCTGCATAACAATTAGGTAGCATGAATTTTTAATTAATTTCAAACAGAATTTATTTTAATAGATATATTTTTTGTAATCGTTGACGAAGATTGGGGTGTAATTATAAAAACCCAATTGTTTCTTATGCATATTTGCGATGATAATTAGGATTCAAGAAAATTGGTGTGGACACGGATACCTCATGGCCTACCAGGGTCTAACTCAAACCGTTCATTATGTTATACTTATTACCTAATTCTAGTATTTACAGCTTCAAAACTTCTGACCAAGAAATATATTTCCGTTTTTTTTTTTCTTACCTTGTGTTTTAATAAAATGATTTAGTCTAATATGTATTTTATTAGGTGTCTTCAAGGAATATATAAGCCTATATGCTTTCAATTTTTTTATTTTACTTCCAACTACGTTTCGAGCTGAGTAGCTCATTGTCAAGACATAAAAAAAAAAAAAATGTTTATCTACTAAAATGTATTTCTATATTACAATTTCATTGAACATCTATTCGTAGTACACAAAATACCAAAGATAACCATATTCCGCGTCTCCATATTCCTGAAATATTTGCACAATGATTGATGCTTGCTATCCCCGTACTGTACAACCTCCTCTCTCTATCGTTTAACATTAGTCAACGTTTAACCATTTATAAGAACATTGAGTGCCCTTGAATAGAACTATTTTAGTAGCTAAATATACGCATTTTATTAGATTTCAAAATCGATGTTCGTAAAGTAGAGCTGAGAGACACTTTGATATTCTTGTTTGCAGGAATTAACGTCTCGGAGGCAGTGAGGACTTTTATTCATAATGTCTTTTACCAATTTCATCTTAAAATACAGGATGATAGTATGAGCATATTGGTTGACAACAAGAGTTCACTTCAGGTCTCCTACAAGAGTGTGACTTGAAGAAAGTAACTGCAACAGCGATTTGTTTTGAGGAGCATGGGGGTAATATAACCAGGAATATTAGAGGGGTGAATGAATTCTGGGAAGTCTAAGGAGCTTGGGAAAGGGTTTCAAATGTAGTTATCAATAATTAATTGATATTATTAAGATGTCTATGGGCAAGGGCTGAAGCTATTAACTATTAAGAATTAATATCCTTATCCTTTATTATTCATATGAGATCCGTGAGAAAGGGCCTTATGCTGAAATATGTTACTGTTCCCTAATTCGTGATAATGTGTCCAGTCAGTGCCTTTTAGATAACTAATTTTAAGCTATCAGAGATAGTTTGCCTGTCTATCTAGGGATAACTTTGTCTTTTTATCCTTTGAGTTATGGAAATTGTTAATACAATACATGATTCACTAATTGCCATATTTAGCAAACTCAATTATTAAAATAAAGGTTAAATTAATATTATTATTTGTTACGGATTAAATCCGTTCCGTAACTCAGGGGTATACATCACGTCTCCACCACACCTCTGAGACGTACTATTAACTCAAGTTTATAGCTAAATAAAAAACGGAAACTTTTTTATTATTTAAAAATGTAATCCCAATTATTGTATATACCTTCTTTAACTTCAACTTCTTTTATTGTATAATACCTTCTTTAATCACAATTACAATCGCTAGAGAGCAAGAATAAAAAATTCCATATTTTTATATTCGATAGTTAGCATTTGTATCGACGATATACTTACATCAAAAATCTAAATATAGAACTGAAGAAAAAATATCAATTTAATGTTTTTAATTATTATCCATAATAGTATATTCTTAATATTATTTATAATTACATTCACGTGTCATTTATGTTACTGCATTTTTATTGAAATTATATTTATAATTTATATTTATGAATATTCTTTATATTTATTATTGTTATTATTATATTTACAGTTCCGGAAAGTGACTTTTTTTCGGTTGTTTTTATTATTATTTTTTTATAATTCAAAAAAATAAAAAGAGATTTTTGCAATTGTCATAAACTGTATCTTGGTCCATCGATTATTGAATTGTGTTTTTAACTGGCTTTAACATCCATAAGTAAATTTTGTCATTTTCGATAGCTTTTATTTTGAATTTTAACCACTCTCAAATACCTCTTACGCCGGCATTCTATTTTGTCTCTTTATATTTCCTACACTGTTTATATATTTAAAAAACGGTTTCCGTCTCACATTAATATATTTTTAATTTATGTTTGATTTATTAGACAAAGAATGTTTTATCTTGCTAGCTTCACTGTTTTTATTGCAAATAATATTCCTAATAGTCATAGGCTGTTCGGGGATTGAACAAGGTTTTAATTTGACGTTTTGTTTTGAATAATTATGATATGCAGTAGGATTCTCATGTCTGTCTTTGAATTTCGAGATTTCTTAAACGTTTTTTTCAAATGCCGTTATACTGTATTTTAAAAGAAAATTCTTTTATTTAAATTACTGGATATTTCTTTACGTAAACACCGTTTGTGTGTTTTGTAATATAATATTTTTTACTGATGAAGCATTTTTTAAACTATCAACATTTTGATGGTGGACTGATTAATTAGAATTTTCATCTTCGACACTTACTAACATGTTTATATTTTCTACTGCACCTTCACGGTTGCTATTAGAAGGGAGTTGGTAGAGTTTCCTATCTTATTTTAACAATTAAGGGGAACATTTAAAAAAAAAATGTGATGGTTGTAATTGTCCCAGTTCTTCTAGTTTTTCTTCCAGTTTACAAACTTTATTAGCATGAGGATGCTCTTCGGGACTGGAGTCCAATGAATATACATGTTTTATATTTCCTACCGAGTTAACGGTTCTGATAGTCATTATTTTGATCGTTGCAGTACGATATGATTTTCGAAGCTATTTGTAGATATTTCGGGAGTTATATTGTTGAACTTTAGTCTGGTGATTTGATCTAAAATTATTCCTGCTAGGTCTGCTAAAACATTTATTATGTTTTTCATTCGGCTGCCATTCCTGATTATATTGAGGAATTATGGATTCTTGTCTGAAATTACCGAAGGACAGATTTCTAAAGTGATTCTGAGGTGGATATGTTGTTTCACGACGTTAAGATTCTTTGGGGAATGACCTATGATGCAAATAATAATTTATTTTATTTTTATGTAGCTTGAAATCGTGTCTATTATTATTAATTTTTATGTTTTGGTAATGATGTCCGAATTTTAAACCTGCATGATGCTTTGCATCATTACACATAAAATAATCGAGTAATAAGTGACTTTGATTTTGGATAAGATTTCTTAATACATAAATATTTTTCAATTTGTCTATTTTAGACATTAAATATAATCTAACGGGAAGTGGCATAGTGGCAAAAAATATATAGCCGTATATTATAAATAAAAAAAAAAAAAAAAAAAAATATATATATATATATATATATATATATATATATATAGCGGTTGTTTTTTTTCCCAATGATTAATGGCTATATAAATGTTAATAGTTTTATCCATTTTATAACAAGAAATTATGCAAATTATTTTTCTGTTAAGGCATTGTAAGAAATTGAGAGGATATTCTTGGTGACGGATTTTAGTATTATGTAATTCGAATGTAAATCGTTCGATTGACTCATTATATGAAGTTTACATATAATTTAGTATGGAAATTACATATAATCTTAATATAATAAGCTTTGTCAGTTAGACGAGCTATTGCTTTATGTAATAAACGTTTTTCATTTGATTCTTTAAATGCATTATCGGGTGCTCATACAATATCCCTTACGGTTTTAACATCTTAAAGAAAATATAAAAGTTGAAATGGATTACCATCCTAGTTTGGTATGTGTTCATAATCCACAGTACTAATTTTAATTGATGTCATATTTCTAAGGATTTAAATTTCATGTTTAACAAAAAACAATTTCAATCAAGTCAACAGCTTGTTTCTTAAGCAATTGATGTTGATATCATTTCAAAAAGTAAATAATTCCATAGAATTTAGAAAGTCGCCACACCAGGTCAGCCAACACAGTGACCCGTTTCACTCACACAGTTGGATGTGATGAATGATCAAAGCGGAAATTCCGTCCAAATTTCAATGTTACGCATGTCTTGGACAAAGAAACGGTGACGGTCACCGACTTGAGATTGTCCAGCCTACAGCGAGGGCAGCAAGTCCAGGTTCTCGACATCGTGCAGCCCGGGAAGAAAGAAGATGACGGTAATATCCTCAGCAAATTGGACTCCAAGAAAGTGGGCAAGGACGGCATCGTGCTGTTGGACGTCACTCTTGCTGTGGAGCGATGGTAAAGCGGTACCGACCACGACCTCCTTGTGGCGCTCCGCAGAGGATAAGGAGGGACCTCCACAGGACGTTCCTCTACACTGATGACCAAAGATAAGGGCAGCGAGAACTGGACGAGCTGTTATTCCGGAAGAAGAGAGCCACAGCCCAAGGAAAGACACAGAAGGAAGGGTGACAGATCTCTCTGCAGGTGTAACTATTTTATAATGTATATTTAATCTAATATATTAGAATAGAATAGAATAGAAAAATAATTTTATTCTTCAGAATAACAAAAAAGTACAGAAATTAAAATTTTATATCTGGTCAGATAAAAACAAACATAAAAAGTTAAGATAAAGATAAGTCAGTAAAAAAAAAGAGAAAAAAATATTGGTTATACATACTATATACAAAATAAAATAAAAAAATCTATATACGAAACTCTTGAAACCATACTAAGATACTTAAAACTATGTACAATGTTAAAATATAAATAAACCCTTTCAGAAAAAATAAATGTGAATTCTTCTTAACAGTAAAATCTGTGTTTCTGTTGAAAAAAAAAAAAAAAAAAAAAAAAAAAGAAAGTCGAATCTATAATAAATATTTAGGTTATGAGCTATATGTGAATATGTTATTATAAATAGTATGTAATTTTACATAAAAGGTTAGCTGGTATCTGACTGTTTTTGGGATAGGAATTGGAATAGGAGGGTTTTGAATGTAGATAAGGATGAAGAATGACGAATTTTGATAAGAAGGGAATTCTAGAAACTAACAGAACGAGCAATAAAGGAGTTTTGGAACGAGGCAGATCTGTGAGAAGGAATGTAAAGGTCGGAAGGTCGAAATCTTGTGGAGAGGGAGTGGACTGAGGACTCGAATCGGAGAAAGTTGTAGGTGTAGGAAGGACGATGATTGTTGATGATATGATAGAGGAATGTACCTAGGAAATATTGTCTTCGAATGGAGGGGAAGAGCCACTCTAACTCAGTATAGTAGTGAGAGACATGGTAGTATCTCGGTGCACCAATTACAAATCTCACGCAACTGTTCATTAATCTTTTCAGTCTGCCACGGAGCTCCACCGAGAGTCCATCATACACCACACAACTGTAGTCACAGTGGGGGAAGATGAGAGAGGAAACGAGGAGTCTACGCGTATGTTGAGGTAGGAGATGGCGGAAGCGATGGAATAGTTTGAGAGTAGAAACTGTCCGTCGGGGGATGTGAGAAATATGGTGACTCCAGGAGAGGGTTTGATCAATAAATACTCCTAAATTTTTTACAGATGAGTAGAAGGAGATTGGCTGGTCACCACGGTTTAGTACGGGAAAGTCCGTATAGGATCTAAGGAGGGGCTTGGAACCAATGACAATGGCCTGAGTTTTTGAAGCATTTAACCTTAATCCGTTTAAGTTTGCAGAGGCACAGATTCGATCTAGGTCTGCTTGGATCTTAGTAAATTCTACCAATAGCTCAGGGGGAGAAAAGGATTATTGTATATATATACATATTGTATAAATTTAAAACAGATGGAGTTAACGGAGCACAGTCTAGGCTCAATAGTTATAAGATTTAAATTTAAATTTCTTTAGATTAAATCATAAATTGAAACTTAATTTTTAAATCTTTTTTTTTTAAATTTAATAAAATAAACTCTTCTACAAAATAAGACTACTACCTCTTTAAATTAAATAAATTGTTCGTTCATTCTAAAAAGTAGCCAAGTATGTATTTAATAGAACTTAACCATTAAGAACTTTCTAATCAATTTCGATCTTATTTATCAGGTCCATCAAAATGGCATGAAACCTTATAGCTATCTAAAAAATTGCACAATGCTCTGATTTCGCAGAGAGAAAATTCATCTGAGTAATTATGATTTATTTGTGTTAAATGTTAAACTTAAAACGCTAGCGATAATGCACACATCTATGGTGGTGGGCTGTGGATGGGGATAGCACCAATTATGGTGTAAAAATTTTATAATGTATCTTAAATCTAATGTATTGTATACATATTGTAAAATGTAAAACAGATATAGTTAAGGGAGCACAGTCTATGCTCAGTAGTTAAAAGCTTTAAATTTAAATTTGTTTAGATGAAATCAATAAGATAAAAATTTAATTTGTAAATAATTTGTTTTTAAATTTTATAGAAGAATCTCTTCGACAAAACAAGACTACCGCCCTTTTAAATTAAATAATGCGTTTGTTAATTTTAAAAAGTCGCCAAGTATGTTTTTAATTGAACTTAACCATTAAGAACTTTCTAATCAATTTCGATCTTATTTATCAGGTCCATCAAAATGACATGAACCCTTTTAGCTATCTAAAATAATTGCACAATGTTCTAATTTCGCAGAGAGAAAATTCATCACAATAGTTATGATTTATCTGTGTGAAATGTTACTTAATGACTATGCTCGTTAGACTAGTGAACAAAAATCGAAACTTACAACGCTAGCGATAATGCACCCACCTATGCATCTCTTTATTTTCCTACCATATCACATAGCAACATTGAAAATAATGTGAACGTGATACAAATAATCAAACGTTTCCATTTACTTATTAACAATTTAATTAATTTAAAAATATACTTAATTAAAATAAATTTATGGAATCAAGAGTTTCATTAAAAAGTTGTGTATTATAGAAGAAAAGTATCAGGGCTTTACAAGAAAATAATATAACATATGCCTAATCGTCGTTCTGGAATTATTTAAAAACAGCGTTGTACTTTTTTGGGAGTCGCCTTTTAGCCAGAGTTTACGGGTTGGAAAAATATATAGTAATAAACACATAATAACATTAGACGCTAAAATATGTTTTAGCCAGAAATGCACCAATACTACCAGAAATGAGCAATGCTGCTTACTTTCTAGGGTTGAGGATATATGGTCAACAACTCGGAGTCCTTGTTGGACAGAGGAATGCTGGGAACGAAATCCGAATTGATGAGTAGGAAGGTTATAGGATTCGTTTATAGGTAGGATTCGTTTCAGTAGGATCTTTTCAAAAATTTTTGAGAGGATTGGGAGTAGGCTAATTGGTCTATAGGATGCTGTTTTGTTGGAAGGTTTGCCTGGTTTCAAGAAGAGGACGATGGTGGAATGTTTCCATAAAAGCGGGATGTGTGTAATTCGTAGGATGCCATTGTATATATATTTGAGAAATATGATGGCTTTGGATGGAAGTTGTCGAAGGATCTGTAGGGTTAGAAAGTCATATCCAGGAGATTTGCGAGGAGTGATTATCCGTAAAAGGTATTTGACCTCAGAGGGATTAACAGCTTTAGGTGGTAAGGAGAGTGGGATAGGTATTGAGAGGGATTCTTCTACTTTTACTGTGTGGCTGGGATGGGATTCCGGATGAGGAGCGAAAGTATAGGAAAGGTGTTTGGCAAACTCCTCGGCTTTATCTTCATCAGATGCTGCCCAGGAGCCATCACCTCGTCGAAGAGGGTGGGAAATATGCTGGGATTTGATGATTTTTCTGGTGATATTCCAAAGGGAATTATCATGAGCAGAGAGTGTGGTGAGGTAGGAATTGAATGATTGGGATCTGAAGGTGGCTAATTCTTGTTTTAATTTTTTACAGTGATAATTGTAGGAGTGGCGGTCGGCTGGATGTCTGGTACGTTGCCATAATAATCTGGCACGGCGTTTTATGTGGATTAGGTCAAGGGGGTGTTGAGGTAAATTATGTTTCTTAAGGATTTTTGAGGAGTGATCAGGGTCCAGATTTTTGAGGAGGAATCAGACTGCCTCTTGAATTTTGGTAGTGAAGGAATGTACTGCATTGTCCAGGTCTTCAGGGGTTTTCAGGGTTACTCTGAGGTCAATTACGGCAAATATTAGAGAAAAAAAAAAGAGTACAACGGTGTTGTCCAACAGCTGTATATTGATTTCAAAAAGGCTTACGATTCTATTGACCGTCAGAAACTGTATAATATTCTAATAAAGCAGAGGATTCCAAAAAAACTAGTAAATCTAGTCAGGATGTGCTTGACGGAAACACTCAATAAAGTTAGAATCGGCAATAACTTGCTTGAAAAGTTTGAAATTCGTTCGGGTTTAAAACAGGTTGATTTTCTTTCACCCGTCCTGTTCGATTTGGCATTAGAACATGCCATTAGGGAGGTAATACGTACCGAGAAAGGGTTGGATCTGGGTGGGACAACACCCTTGCTGGACTATGCGGATGATCTGGTACTGTTAAGCTAGGGCTCGAAATAAACACGGATAAGACAAAATATATGGTTAGCTGCAATTGCGATATTGCTGGTGATATCGATATCTGCCAGGACCCTGTCGGTCTCCCAAGCTGCATCTTCAGTCCTCAAGGCCGAAAAAAAAAACTTAAGAACCCTTTTCTTACTTCTTGGAAGATTTTATGCAAATATTGAGGGTGGGAAAAGGTTGGTTTTGATTGCTTCAAAACTTCGGGTGTACAATTATTTTCACTGACCACTTCCTAAAGGAAACCAGTTACTCTAAGGAACGGTCTTCCCCAGGCCTCTCTCTATCTTGCAGTGTATAGGCAGGTAATTCTACTCCACCTTTTTGACGCTATCCTTTGATGTCAGCAGATGTGTTTGTTGTCAGCATATTTTAAGTTTGCTTTCGGCATCTCATAACAGTTATAAAAGCTTATTCGCTATGTTCAATCCATAGCATATTATTATTTGAAGTGGAAAGGGAAAAGAAGAACACGTACGATAAATGTATGCCTTTCCTAAAAGTGAAATTCCGTGAGACCTTCGGAGAGAGAGAGTTCACCGTGAGAGGCCTCTGGTTTGGGTCTCGCGGGACAATTCCAAAAAGAACAAGGAGCTTCCTCAAGGAACTAGGTGTCGATATTAAGGACTAAGCGAGGTTGGCTGAAAATATAGACCTCGACTCCCTGGTAATCATTCACCACCACGTGCATGGCTAAAAAAAAATAATAATACATACATTCATATATATATATATATATATAAATATTGTATACTATGCTCATACATATTGTTAATTCTATATTATTTTAAAATTGTCTGTAGCGATTAATAAGTATACTGTCTTTTTAGCAACCCAATGTAATTGGGCAACACCATTTTATGATAATAAAGTGATTCTCTCTCTATACCTTCTTTAACACTTGAATCCTATTGTAGTTCAAATTCCCTCATAATTTTCTCCCTCGGAAGTACACAATTTTAAATTTTCTGCTAGATTATTATTGAAACCAGATACTTAAAGGTTTAATTTAATGCTGACGCATTTCGGGTTTACTTATACCGTAGTTATAGTTATATTTAATCAACAGTATAATTAGAACGTATTTACTTATGGTAATAGAGGTTGGTTATTTAGCATTCCCCTTGGTATTTACAAAGTTACTCCTCATTTATCTCAAGAACAGGCGATAAGAAGCATAGAAGCTGCTCAAGATGGGGAAAGGATTAAGGAAATAGGACTTGGAGGATTCGGATTCGGCTGGGGCGTTTTATAATTCAAGAGAGATTCCTCTTGGGTTGGCGCCTACCATTTCATAGCATAACATGTCTCCATTGAGCTCCACCTCACCTTCGTTCATGCCTTATTCAGAGTGTAAACTCAGTACCCTAAGTCATTTGTTGGTATGAAGAGGCTTGAAACCGTGTCTTGTTCTATTATTCAACTACATGAAATTTTAAACGGCGGTCTAGGTGTTCGGTCCAATGTAATCGTCATCGTTTTCCTTTCGTATTTGTTTGAGATTTTGTGGTTTTACTTGTCTTCCTCAGATTGATAAAATTGTGAGTTGTTTAAAATAATAATAAAATCAACATTGCTATTGAATTATACGAATTCATCATACATAGAATCTCTGCATTCATGCCTTTCCTACGTAATTTGTTGCTTTTTAACTGATTATTTGTTTATTGATGAATATTACAATCTGTCTCAAGAAAGGACATTTATAATAGAGTTCTGAAAGCACATTCACACCATTATTGCTTCACTTGTACCAAAATCAGCATTCAGTCATAATAAAAATTATAAAATTGTCTTATTAACATTTATTTGATGTATAAAACATTTAAATAGAATACAAATAAGGTCATAGGCATAACAGAAAAAAATAGAGAAAGGACATACTTAGGGTAGGGTTCAGAATAAATCTGCAACTGATAGCTTCCAAATGGTCAGAATCCGGAACGACGAACTGAATCAGCTACAGGAGATTAATGAATACTCCAACCATGCCACATGTCAAATATTAAAGGCGGAACTTGCTCCTATCTGTTTTGAGTGTCCGCTGTCCAGGCGGGAAGGCATTTATCCCGGCCGCACTAGTGGCCCAACTCTTAACGGGAAGGTCTTAGGAAGAACTTATTGTATGTTAATTTACTATATCATTTTTTCTATGAATAATTTTTTCTATTTCTTCAATCTTCGTCTATAGATTGAAATATGTCGTATAGAGACATAGGTGCGATCGCGTTGTCTGACGAGATGAATGAACATTCGGTTGAACCAACCAGGTGACAAGAGGGATAGCCTGCGTCGGGATTGTTTGGGGTAATGATATCAGGGAATGAGAGGAGAGCGGATGAGGGAGAGGTGTGCACACCGATCGGAGTCTCCGAATTATGCACTCGGAAATGACCGTGGTGGGGAGGGTGGGTAGTGAGAGGGGGGCCGTTTTGTGATGCTTCGGCTCCTGTTCGGATGGGTTCGTTCCGAGTTGTCGATTACATTTGTTTGGTTGTTTGTAAATAACCTTCTGAAAGTTAATTGTAAAATTAAGATGTTTTGGCGGGCATAGCGAATAGCCTTCCGCTTTTATATCGAGGATTAAGGTTATTTACACTCGTGAATTATTAAAACAAAACCTCGGAACTGGATATCGACTTTTTGAGGGTGTTTAACTGTGATTGGGAATTCGGAGATCTATTAGCTTTTGTGACACTGAGCGTGAAGAAACAATAAAAATATATATTTGAAATGTGGGACTTATTAAATACACTTTGAATGAATTGACTCACCTGGTTTGTTATTCTTCAATCGTGAGGCATATAGGACTACTAAATAAAATTAATGACTTTTCACTCCTGTGTAATAAAACAATTTATTTACAACTGCAAAAAAATGAATGTATAAGAGTCTTGTAACTGTAGCCTTGATATTCTTGGTCTTCAACGTAGTAGGCCTCTCTTCCCCGATGACTTCCTCTCGCCTCCGACCTTTTGCCTCAAGTGCGTCCTCTCTTCTGACAAGCTCCTTTCTACCTGTCCCGGCCTAGAATGCCTTCTCCAGCTTTTGCTACCTGCTGGGTCTTTTCGGTACCTCCAACCTTCTTCCTTCTTTATCGATTATTTATCGATATGAGACTTTTTAATGAATAATTTGTCCACTGCCACATTGAGTACAATCGTGCCATCTCACATTCCTATATATTCCTTCTCATTCCCTCATACAATGTCAACTAAAGGAGTAAATACAGGGGGTTATCTACTACATGTTGGTAGAATTAGACTCTATTGATGTATAGTTAATCATACTATTACTTTTGATATTATTATTGTTATTGCTAATATCTTTATTATTATTACTGATAGTTTTATTTTCTCCAAATATGAACAGGATATCGACTTGCGTGCCGATGTCCTTTTTTTCTATTTTATACATCTTTTCTTTTACAATATCTGTAAAAGATTTATTTATTTAAGAACCAGGGTATCGATCTTTGTAAATATTTTTTGCTTCTATCAAGGATGCTTTACTATTAATTTATATTGTTTTTATTTCTTTATTCATCTGAAATATTGGACAGCTGCGATCGAGCGCGTGATGTGTTGTTCCTCCGCATACAATTAAAAATTTTAGGCATTTCGAATTTTCCGAATGTCATATTTTCCCACATTGTATACAGATTGGTTGATCTCTGCACTGTTTTTTCACATGGTTGAACTTTAAGCTACTATAGTTCAACGTGTTGTGTGGGTCACTTCAATGGGAAATTGACCTCCAAAAATTTTTTTTTATTAGGTTATCTGATTGGGTACCTATAAAGGTCTCAATCAATAAGGATCAATCATTTTTTACGCCCCCAACTATCTTCGTGAAAAACTTATTAATAAAAAATGGAGAGACTTTTTAAAATCTTCTTCATCACTTCTTTTTACAAAGAGGAAGGTGGGATTTCACTTCCTAGCCATCTTTGGTGGATATTTTATTTGGTGGATTTTTTATTCGACCCCGAGGTCTTTTTCTTTTAGCCAGGGGACTAGTTTGTTCGGTAGAGTTATCCATCGGTCTGTATTAATATAAAATAATGGTAGAAAAAAAAATTAATATCAATAAAATGAATGAATCTCTAATATAATTGAGAACGAATCAAAAATGAAATAAAAGAACATTTTCAAATTATAAGATAATATATAGAGAAGAATAAAACAAATATAGAGTAAAACAAGGGTTAGCTTATTTGGTAGCAGTAGGCAGGAGTTCTTTCCGCTACGGAGTCCAAGCAAACACTGGATGGAATAGTGTTGATGAATCCCGTATAATTATATCAGGTATAAGTTTTCATGTCTGCCATTTACCATGGTCGATTTTGTTTTTCAGCTGACATCTCAGGAAACGGGATTTCCGCCGCAAGTCTGATCAGCGGTGAAGAGCGATGCCAAACGCACAGTGGATCTGTTGAGACGAGATTCTTTATTATAATTTTTCTGCACTGTTTGTGGAGAAACTTCTTCTTCTTTTATTTTGACAAAATTCCTTTTCAAATTAGCTCTGAATTCTTCAACGAAGGATCTTGTCATTGCAGGGCTTGTCTTTTTTTAATTTACTGGTTGATAATTTTGCTCTAACTAATCTATGATCGGTGTTATAATTTAGATTTTGAACCACTTCAACAGTTCTCAAGAATTTTATGTGGTTGACTGATACGTAATATGGTAAAAACCCATCATACAGAAAATAAAGTTGTTATCAATTTCCTTGTTCATTTATTCATCGTTTTCTGTGTCGGCTCCCATCTTATCTGTTTTAATGTTCCTGTGATTTCATATCTGTGTCAGTAAACGATCATGTTTTATAGTATTTATTTTTCTTTATGGTATGAAGATGATTGACCGTGATTATAATTTGAGAAGAAGTTGGTCGTTCAATATGAAATACTATATCTTATAATAGTGTTTTATTATGTTTTCCAAAGTTTCGACCTACATTGTACGGTCTTCATCAGGGCATTTCATCTAGCACTGATGGAAGATGTTAGGAAACTATTTTTTTAAACTTCTGTTTTTATTTTTCTCTCGTCAGTCCACATGTCATTTTTTCTTTGAAAAAAAAAATTGTCAATTTGGGTCTTCCCTCATCTTAAATGAACAAAATTCATAATGTTGGGCACAGTTTCAACGGCTAGTGGAGACAGTTTTTTTATTTCGTTTTAATTCAAATAGCAGTGGCTAGAATTATTAATTTATTTAATTTTATAATAATATATGAATGTATTGTTAACTGTACTTGCATAAAAAGTATTTATGTAATCAACCCCGGTTTGCTAATTTGAATTTGTCTTAATTTCACATTAAATCATTTTCTATATAAGATAGACAAATCCTGCAATGACCGTTTTGTGGCTTTAGAATTGGTTATATGAGCTAAGGCATCGCTAGCCTGATTCAAATTTTTGTTAATGCTCAACTCTAGTAAGATGAGCCCTGTTTTTTTGTTTTTTGTTTGTTTGTTTTTTATACGTTATAAATCCTGTTTACCCTCCATTTGAATTGTTACTTACCATTAAATATCTGGTTTCGATAAAATGTGTCATATCTTGTGTGATCAGAATCATTCATGGTCTCATGTTCCTTTACAAGTTATTATTTGTTCTTCTTGAGAAGTTATCCGTTCATCTGATTCCTCAATGCTAGTTTTGATAGCAGCAGTTAAAATTGGTCTATATATTTATGATATAGAATTTTAAATATTGTAAATGGACTGTAATAATAATAAAGTAGTTTAAATATAAAAACATTATATGATGGATTTCAAAAATCCCTCGTCTGTCAAAAAGAGAAATTTAGGCTCACCTTTAATTGGCAAAGATGAGGGAGGGCTCTACGAGAAAAGGACCTGCACTAGACCTACAGCTGAACCTTTATTTCAATTTCAATTTTCCCGTCTTAAACTTGAAGTACTATTTTTTCTAAATCATAGTCTGGTTTGTTTGAAAGTAAAAAAACCTAACTTAACCATGTTTTAACATGGAGTAAAAAATCACCTTATATGGCCATCCAACCGATATGGACAACGGGATAATTGATACGATATTAATACGACCTCCAAGATTTTTTTAAATCGCGTTTGAGTGACTAATTTATTTTCACGAAGTTTTCACGAATTTAAAAGTAGAATAATGAAGTTCTCTAAACTGTTAACCATGAGTTCACATTCAATTGTGTTGCGGCTTATTCCTGCCTGCCATCAAACCTACAACGGAATATTAGTTCACATTACCGCTACATGGCAGCGTCACATGTGCAAGCTCTGTCATTCCATCCAAAAATGTATTTTTATTTCTCATTATTTTAATGTAAAATAAAATTATTCTATCTTGTAAATGTTTATGAACATTGTAAATGGAGGGACAGGAGCATACTTTCAACTGTTTGATATCTCGAAACCGGTTGGGAAATGGGCCTCAAATTTCGACAGCGAAATAAAAGAAATTTTAATGGCACTGCAAGCCTTGTCACACTTAGATGCCAAAAATTTTCTTATTTTTTGTTTATTAAAAGGCGGCTATTCTCACATGTCACATCCAAATGGCTCTTTTCCTCAGGATATTCTGGAGTGCCAAAACATCATAGAAAAATTACTGCTTCGAGGAACAGAGGTAAAACTCCAAGTCACTGTGGTCTCTATGGAAACAAAATGGCTGATAAACTAGCAAAAGAAGGATCCACATTGAACCAGCCCGAAAATGATATATATCATGATATCATATAATAATCAATGATATCATATCAGAGAGCCAAAAAAGAAATAAATGTGGACAGTGAGGCTCTATTACTGCATTCCGTAAAGAGTTGTTTTGAGAAAAAGCAGTGGAGAATTTTGTTTAATGAAGCTGATCGAGTTCCCATGAACCTGCCGAGAAAGACGGCTGTAGCAGAGTTCCGGATGATAACAGGCCACGACAGGTTTGTGGCACATTTAGGTGTATGCTCGCGCTTGTTGAACATAAGAGATACCAATTCGTCCAAATCGGAATGGTACTGGACTGCAAGATCTCTGATGATAGAAGCCGATAAAGAGAGGCATAGTTAAAAGATAAATAAATGAAATAAACATTGTGAATACTTTTTAATAAAATTTAATGGCAATAAGCTATACTGATCAAAGCTTTTAAATAACAGTAGCTGTTAGTCATGGTTAAATGATTACAGTCCTAATAATTTTTTATAGAGCTCTCGGATCGGCATCTTTCTGAATGTCAGACTTTCCCAGCAGTTAGATCAGTGTATTCTACATACGCTTTTTGATTCTATATTAAACTGCCTTTTTTTATCACTATGCTCCTTCAACTTTATCTCCCTTTCTCTTCCTCTACAAGCTCTGAATGCTCATCCGTCCGCTTGTACTCATATGTAGTAAGTCTGGAGGCTCATCTCTCCGATACTATTTCATCCTGCGGTGTCTTAAGATTCAACCCTAAGTCCGCAGACCAAGAGTGATTTGGATGCTCATCCGCCTGATACTTAAGGTTATCCTGTCTCAACCTCCTCCTTCAATAACTAATTCGTTAAACCTTAATTTGAATACGCTCTGTCGAGGCCTTCTGATCTCTCTACTAACTATACCCACCTCCACAATAGTAACTACTTATTTGTTGGATTCATGTGGAGTTTTTACATTTTCAAAGTCGGGCAGGTTTTATCAAATCGCATTGTGTTCTGTAAGTAAAATGAGATATTTAATGAGGTAATAGTGGACCTCCAACTGGACTACAGAAACCCCACTTTCATCAAAACTTCCTTGTTTAATAAGCTTAGGGACAATATTAATTATGTCTAGGTTTGTTACAGAACTGAAACTCATCACTAATTGTATTGTGATTTTTTATGATATATCACCTACAAGTACCTGTGTTTTCAGCCGAAATTACTATAACAAATTATTATAAAACTTTAATTTATTCTTTTTATTCTATGACTTGGGAAGTATTGTAATAAACTAATTATAAAAATACATTTTTTGTTATTGAAAAAATTGTTAAAAAATACAATATGTTTAAATATTTATCATTTAAATTTATAATGAACTAGTACTGTTTGAACGTGTAATTAAACATATACACGCATGCGTAGAGGCGGAGAAATGCTTTATCTGTTGACTACAGCACTAAAACGGCTGTAATGTTTGTTATAAAACATCCCTAAAGTATTCTCGATGAAACCCAATAAATTTGTGTACATAATAACACTAAAATGGGTTTGTGAAAAAGTTCCTATGAATACAAACATTTATTTTCAAATAACCCGAATAGTGTACATTATTTCATGATATTTATTAGAACATGTTTCAAAGCTAATGAAAGTTCCTAAAAGATAAAAAAATATTCATTAAAATCCGAGCTGTACAAATCTAGATACAGAATTGTTCCGTTTTATTGTCTATTATCTTTCGAAAATGACAGGCATTTCTTCACAAAAAAATCATTGAAATCTGACTATTTGTTGTAGAAATATGGCGTTTGAATTATTTTTATTCCAAGTTCCTTCTGTAGTTCGATATTCATTACTTTTTTTTTTTTGATATTTTAGGACTATAAATTTGCCGGTAGATTCCTAATGGTGGTTTGAAATCTAATTATATAAATGGCTTTATTCAATAAAATATATAAAGTAGAATGTTTTTCTAAATGGTTGGGAAAGTAGATTGGTGAGGAGAGGGTGAGGTAAGCTATACAGATTTAATTTATAGCTAGATTTTATGAATGAAAGATTCATCTTCTATTTGATCCATTTTTTTTTTATTCCTTTAGTCTGATGATTCTCTTTTCTGACCCATCATCAAAGACAATTTATTCTGTTTTAGGCAACAATTACTTCAAATATATTATCAAGACTATTTCTATTTATATAACAGTTTAATTCACATAGTAGTTGATATCTTATTTATATAATAATAAAAAAAAAAATCAGCATCCATCTCATTGCCTTCCAATTCATGTTAAATATTTCTCAGTTGTCAAATATTTGAGATGGATATTTTGTATGGATCAGTTTTGTTTTATTCATTCCTAAACCTAGAACCACTGTAACTCTTCCTCATAAATAGTTTATCATAAAATAATTGACGAAATTAATTATTGGAAATAATAAACCATTGGATGGTACTTTTAAAAGTTTTTATTTCTCTCTTTAGCATCGATGAAACAGTTTAATTTCATCCCTTTTCATCTGTTTTAAACTTTTAACGTTTTTAAATAAAAAAAGTAAAACAGGACCTCAGTGACGGACTGTGCTTCTAAAGTTTTTTTTTTTATCTCTTCAATATGCCTTTAATGTTTTTTAAGTTCGATTTCATAAAGAGACTGCTTTCAGCTATTCTATGAACTATCAAATAACTTTTTTTTTATCTTGGTTGTTTCGTTTTAATAAAAAAAGGGGGAGTTGCGATAGAACTCTATGTTGTTTTTTTTTTAGTAATTATTTTTATAATTACCTAGAGAGAAAAAAATTGTAGGAATAATCAAAAACAGGTTAATTGCAAGCAGTAACTTTAGTTTCCGTTTATAAAAGCTTTGTAAAGTGGCTACAGAGAAGACGAGAGAGTCTGCAGTGAGCGACTCTGTTGATTAGCTGCCAATAACACTCAGCTCTTCGCGCTAGTCACTTTGCGAACCTTTATCCCTCTTACAACGGGGGAAAAAAAGACACATGAAGAGATATTTTCCGTACTTGATCAAATACTTTTTTTTTATATATATATATAATTCATAGGGATCCATCATATATCATACAGGTTTTAATTCAATTCAAATTGGGTAGTTGTTAGGATTCTACAATCTTGTCATAGTCATATAATGGCAGGAACTATTAAGTAAAATAAAAACTTAAAATACACAGGATGAATTTGAAGGAAGAGTCGAACTCCAGGGGGAATTCCAAAGAGGAAAATAATAAAAAAAAAGATCATATTTTCTTATCAGGTTTTCAGGTTCGTTTAAATTTTATTGGCTAATTTGAATTTCGGTTATCGAAGCCCAATTGTAATAAATGTTCGAAAATACCACTGTTGACTTTTAAACATATTTTAAACATTTGGAAAAAAGTTTTCCAGATCGTTGAATAGGTCGCGGTGGTCCAATTAGTCGGACTCCGAGATCTCTAGACCTTAAAGGATCATTGCTTATGGGTCTCGTGTACAAAAAAAAAAAAAAAAAGATTGACACTCGGGATTTAACGTTTTAAAAATGCTGCAGGCGTCACGAAAGAAATACATGAAACAACCAGAAGGGCAACTGTCGCCCTTCCTGAACGAAGTCAAAATGATTAGAAGCCAATGGTGGTATTTTATTATATTAATTAAAATAAATATTTTATTTTATTAATTAAAGACTTCAATAGCCATAATGCTAATGAATGTGTGAAACATTGTTTATTTCTGATTTATAGAAATTTGGAATTTTTGGAATTAGAAAATGAAATTTAAACAAATGAAAAGCGGATATGATACATATATACATATGATTTTTTAATATTATTTTTCTGAGTGCAATCCACTGCTGAAGTTTGGCCCGTTCGTCGTCAAATTATCCTGTATAATTAATTCTTATATTTTAACCCTTGACAACAAACATTTTTCATTATACCTTAAACACAAATTTTCGTAAATTTTACGACTTTGAAGTAACATTTGTTTTTCCAAAGAAATAATACAAGATTTTTAAATACTAATTGTTCATTGAATTAGAATCATTTATAAAATGTATTAAGATAGGATACAAATATTATATATATATATATATATATATATATCATGGGTGGTAAATATTAAGGACGCATTCATTTTTAACGATTTTATCAGTGCTGGCGTTTCAACCCAAACACGTGGGTCATCATCAGGACATGTTTCGAGCAATGAAGGTATTCAAGTACTGACTTGGTCAGTCAGTTGAATATCCATCACCCATGATATATACCTATAGAACAGTGGACTAACTTACTTCAATATATATATATATATATATATATATATATATATATATATATATATATATACAGTTCTTCATCACACAAATCATCGTGGGTTGCATTTGGACTTGAATTTGCGTGTTTACTACATATTCCATTAAAGAATAATGAGAATGCCTCAATTCGGATAGAAGCGTTTCCTTCGTTGGAATTCAAATTCAGTCTTTTTATCTTTGAAATTTAAACGGTTTGAATTTAATAAACAATAATACGTTGTTGTGTTAGAGTTGTCTTTTTTTTCGGTGATGCAGAAGATCAAAGATGCCTGTTTTTTTACCTCTGTTTCGGTCCAATAATATATTTATCTTTATCCTCTAGCAGTTTTATATCCAGAATAACTACTATTTCAGGGAAAGTAGTTAAAGAAGATGATGGTAATCGTTTTAAACATTTTCTAGGACAAGAAATTTCAATTTCAGTTTCGTCAAAAACTGGGTCTCTTGATGGGATTTCATGGTGTCCATCTACAAACAAGTCCTCAGAAAGTTCACTCATAGAGTCTTCAATATCGTTAGCATCGTCCTGTTGTTTCAGAATTTCGAGAATAGATTTCAAAATTTTCAAGTTTCTTGGTCGGCATGAACGAGGCCTGTCCTCCAACGATTTTGATCCACTGTTTAACATGTACTGCACAGTTTCATGGGAAATTATTTTGTAAAATTCCAATTTTTTAAGAGAAGATTCTTGACTTCTCAACCACACGGTTCACGAATGCACTGCTCTAAACGCATAATGATTTGAAGTAGGCTGAAACTTACATAAACCTTGAACCTTCAACGAAATAATGGCATTGAATAGATATATAATTTATATATTATAAATGTATGGAAACTTGCTTGACCTTCAAATTAAAGTTTCATCTCTTCCTGCTATGGGATTTGAGATCCAGCATGAACTTGTTATCATGTTGATACACCTTTGCCTACCATTCCTGATAAAAATAATATAATAAATAGATTATTAGCAGTGTTAAGGAAAAACTAACTTTATGGAACCTTTTTTGAGAGTCAAGACTATCCTTTGCCAATGATGAAAAGGTACTGAAAACCTCACGTCGAAGAGTTATGTTTACGTTAATGCCACACCTTGTTTATTTCGGGTGGTCGTATAAATTACGATGGTTTTACTCCAGGGTTAATATACCTGGTAGTTGATATCACATTTATATAATCAAAAAAACGTCTGTAAAATCCATCTAATTGTCATAAAATACACGCTTAACATTTGTCAATTGTTGAAGATATGTTTAAACTAAAATACATTTTTTTCAAAATGTATTTCCACTGTTAGATTAACTAGAGTATTTGAGCTGAAATTTATACTGAACCTATCTTCTATATCATCAACCTCTCCCCTATATTTATTTATTTGATCTTGCTCATGGACAATCGGAAAATTGTTTTATTTTACTGGACAATTTTTATATGAATCGAAATAGAGATATAAATATGAATATCGTAATAATATTCAATTGATCACTATAGTCCTACTTTATTTGTTGTTGTTTTTTTTACATCAACGTTACCCATCTATTGCATCCCACATCACAAACCTTGAAGAATGGTGTCGAAACTGGAGAATTAAAATAAATTCTAATCAATTCCATCAAATCACCTTTACTCTTCGTCAGAAACCTATGACTTCCGGTCCTACAGTATCCTTTAAAATACTTATCCCTGTTGAACAAATCCAATATCTTGAACTCCACTTGAACAAAGGTCTAACTTGGAATCCTCATACAAGACTGGAACGACAAGAAACTACTCGACGTTTCCGACTACTTCAACACTTACACGATAAACGCTCTAACCTTCCAATTAATTACAAAAGACTCATTTACATGACTATAATAAGGCCTATTTGGTCTTACGGAGTTGAGCTATGGGGCTAAACCAAACGTTCAAATTCCTCTCGTATCCAATCCTTACAATCCAAAATCCTTCGTAAAATCCTCAATGCTCTTTACTTTGTTACAAATAAAATCATCCACAATGACCTTAATGTTCCTTATGTATCAGATTTGGCCCAATCTAGATACCTCTCCTCTGTCCTTCCGTAATAAACTTCATAAACATCACAACCCTCTTGTTTCTTGCTTCCTATTCAATTCCTGATAACCCTCCGAGGCGTCTGAAAAGAAGATGGCCACGTGATCTGCTAATATAGACATATTATTAGAGTGCTACCAATGGGTAGTTTCTCAACATGTGTTTCATGCCATTATATCCATGTGCGAATTTACTAGATGTATTTTTTTTATACAGTTGTAAATATTTTATAAATAAAAAAAAACATCAACATTTAGGCCCTCAGGTCATTATCAACGGAAGAAACCTTTAATAAATAAAAAAATCATCACAGTTTTTACACCATTCTTCAAGGTTTGTGATATGTGATTAAAAAGTTTGAGATGCAATTGGTGGGTCATTATTAACTGATAGAACACATGTGTCATCGGCATCTTCAAACTAAAATAAAAGTTATTTAAAAATACATTTTAACTAGTACGTGTATAAATTACAGAGAGCGATAACATAATTTTTAAGGCCATTCGTCTACTCTGCAATGATTTAAGAAGAAATCTAAATGCGAAATGGGAAAACATAACTTCTACGGAGGTAAGGTGAAATAAGTATATGAGCCTTGGAGTGGTTCCACCGTGATAAGGAATTTCATCACTCGGTCTGATGAGAAAATATAATATTCTTGCATCGTCAAGATTTCTGTCTGCCAGCTTGAAGGGTCGGTATCATCTTTTAATCAAATCATCTTTTATACCTCTAAACGTCTATGTAGAACAACTACATAAATATAATAAATTCAAAAGAAATATTTGTATATAAGAGCTTAAGTTTTTTTTTTTTTACTGCATTGATAAGACATGTCTGTATTTTATCACGTATCATTTCTATGACTGCAGATGAGTGTTCAGTAAGTTGAAGTGAACGACAAAAAAAAAAAAAAAAATCTGGTGTGTACTTGCCTACCTATTTCAGAAAAAAAATTTATCTTTAAATATGTCTATTCAGAAACGAAAAATAAAAATAAATTAGATTTATTTTTCTGAAAATTGGTCAAAGGAAAGATTTGAGTACGATCTCTCTGATAAACTAAAGCAGTGTAAGATCAGCATGAAAAATTCAATACACTCTTATATTGCTAACTAAAAACCTTTTGCCATAGCCCAATTTTGTCAAACGATAATTTCTGTTCAAAGTAGAATTTTTTTTTATGGGGAGCTTTGAAACGTACAGATCCTTCGAAAACCGCATATCGAAAATGTTATAGAAAATAGAATACGCTGTATCATCGCTAATGCTGGTTCGATTCCGATGATTTTATTTTAATTAAATTTAATTTAATTACCTTTCGAAAATTTTTATATAAATTTTATCATATAATATATTCTTAACGAGTTATGCCTCAATAAATTTTTCCCGATCGCAATATATTCCGAGTATAGGTAGGAAACTAAAAATGTTTAAATAATAAAGAATATGCCGATTGCAGAATTAAATGAATCTTTTTTTATATAAAAAAACTCTAAATAAAAAACACTTCTAAAAAGAAAGCATAAGATTGGTAATTAAGTGGTTGCTAATTACAGAACAAATATTTAATTTACATTATTTTGGACATTTTTGTGCTATACTAATGAGATTAGAAAATACAATGAGTTTTAAAATTGACAGTTATAATATTGTTTTTTGTGTTGCAAATGGTTTCGAGTGGCTTCCTATTATTATTTATATTTTTTTTGTTCAATGCCTATTACTTGTGGGTTGTTAAAGTTTAAGTTGTGCTACATTTTTATGCTATGCTGTGCTGGTGTAGTGGTGTTGTTTTACGTTTCTCATATGTATATTTTTCGACAGTTTTCACATTCAAGTTTTTATATTACATTTGTTTCCTCTAATGTGCCTATTTTATCCTTCGTTTTGCTTATGTATTTTCTTGATTTATTACTACTGTATAAACCTAGTTTGATTTAGGATGATCATATTTTTTAAATATTTTATAAGTCACAAAGGAAGTAATATTTGCTAACGTCATTAGTATTAATTAAATTTGATTAAGGTTTTAAATGTATCACACATTTTATTAGTTACAATTTATTATTAAATTTTTTTTTATTATCTAACGCTTCAGCCTATTTTCAACACCTTGTTGAGCCTTTACAGTTCTTTGTTTCTTTTTAGTAAATTACAAAGGTAATTTTTAAAAATAATTTTTGTGTTGGTATATCCTACATTTTATATACTTGCCACTTTCTCTGTAATAAATTTCAAGACAACTTTAACATTTTATTTTTTATCGCACTCCTTCATTTTTACTTTATTTAATTTTATCTTTGAAATTACAGAATGAATTGTTTATTTGATTTGTTGTTTTATCTTTCTAAGAAATCCCGGTAACATATTGTTTGTATGTGTACAATTTTTCATTGAACAGCATTGAAAATTGTCAATTTGTATAGAATTTTCGATAAAAAATAATTTGTATGTTTTCTGGTTTTATTATATCAATTTCCCCTCAATCAATTATTTGTATTGCTTCCTATATTATATGTTTAATAATATTCATTTTAATCTGATATACATGACATAAATACTAATAGTAATTTGGCTTAATATCATTAGTATTTTCGTTTTTTGCCCATTTTTTTAACTAGCTACCATTTTCCATGGTTATTTAATTGTCGGAAATTCTGATTGAAAAATTGGTTTCTATTTTGTGAATTTTATTTTAGTTATTTTAACTGTTTTATCATTTTCCGTTATACGTTATATATCATCTAATTTTTTAAAACATAATTTTCGTTCTATTTTTATTATATGTATGATTATAATTTATTCATAATAGTTCCTGGTAGATTTATCAATAACACTGAACTCATTTCTATTCTATTCAACAGGTTATATTTTTTATTATTAAACTTATCTATACAATGCCTTGAAAGTCGATGTTTTATTTTTATGTCGGTACCTTTAAGGTTCGATTTGTTTTCATCTTTTTATCTTCCGAAATTCGTATTATATAATTTATATATTATATTCTATATTTGTTTATATACACCCTGAAACCCTTAAAATCCCTTTTTATCCATATTCCAACATTACCATTAACCACAAACATAAAAAAAATTATATATCCAATTTTGTTATTTGCTTCTTATATATTTTTTACTTGTTTTTTTAAAAAAATAGATAATTTAAATGTCGGGCTATCTATTCCGTCAACTATCTGTCTAAAACTAAACTTTGGTTTGTTTATCTTTATTAACCCTGACAATCTTGGATATTTTGGCCTTTTGTCGATTAGTACATTTTTTTTCTATACATAATTTGCAGAATCTATTAATATAATTATTGATTTTTTAAATATTTCTATAAAGACGTCCTTTTTCAGTCTTCTGCTATTTTCTTCTTTCTCTACTAACACGTGTATACTATTTGCATATGTACATCCATTTTCTTACTATCTTAGCCCATATAGGGGAATGTAGGGTAAGATGACGAGGTTAAGATTTTGCAAATTTTCCTGGCCACTGCGAATGGATCCCTCCTGCGTTCGCATATTCCAGGATCTCTCACTGTATATTTAGTTTTATAGGTCGAAGAAATAGCTGAAGATTAGACATATGATGCCCAGGAAGGACGTGTGTACAGTATTGGGGGACCCGGGAGCCCTTTTCTTGTGAAATATAAAAACAAATGTTTTGTGAAGGAATACTTGTGAATAAGTAATATGGCTTACGTGCAGTTTGATGAGGGGGCCGGTCTTGCGCCTTCTCTCTCTCTCTCCTCCGTTCGTCCAGGTTCCTGGAAATAGCCGAAGGGCTGTAAATCTCAAGGTCTGCCGATGAGGTAAGTCGTAAGCCGTGTTGTTCCTGACTTCGTTCGCTAGCATCTGACTTGAGGGTCGTAGATAACGCCGTCTGAGAGAGGGGGTAGTGCAGGATGAGACCGGGGATCCCCGTGTTAATTATACAATGAAATAATATATGATGCTCACATAATATTGACAATAAAAATTGTGGATGTAAAACCAACAACGTGTCTTACGTTTTTGGCAAAAAACACACATTCCTGGACAATATCATTGTAGTTCTTTCATTCTAAAGGCTGCCAGATTTAATTCTTCTGATGGCAATGAGTGTCGAACAGTGGTACTTCAGTGTGCCGAAAACTGGAGCATACGGATATTTTTCAGTTTTGCTTTTAAAAAATTAATGAAATGCATTGTTTTACGTATATATTTGAAAAAGCTATACAGATCTTGGCTGACTTAACAGATCTGAAATTATTAAACCAAGTACCCGCGAGATTTAAAACAGGATAACTGCATTTTAAAGTTTCCTTAAGCGTGCCGAAAAATGGGTGTTTTGCCCTAGTAGCTTGTCAACTGGATAGCTGGAGGTCAATCAATCAACAGCCTCGTATGAGCTGGTTCTTAGTTTTAGTTTAAGTTCGCCTTGAAATATTTAGTCCTACGAGGCGGATTTCATCTTCGTGGGGTCTTTGAAGAGACGGTACCAAGTTCCCAAGTACACTTACTTCTCTTTGACTGAATATGAAAAGAAGAACTGACGCTTTTGATCTTATACCGTTTGAAATTTCCTCGAATACATCTTGCTTGCAGCAGAACATAAACTCTTTTAATTAATAAACATACGAATGAAGTCAGGTGATGAAAAGGATTAAATAGCTCCTTCCTTTAGATCATTGAAATATATAAATGAAAAAGTACATACGGAGCGAGTTTTGTCCGTAAATTATTTAATTTGATGAATAAAACTGCAATGTATGATGTTTTACTACTATAATCAACACCATTAAGATAAGTAGTAAATATGTCAAAATATTGCATCACATACATAACTAGGGAGTGTATTTATATGTGTTTAGATTTATTACATATTTAGAAGCCTTGTACATCCTTATACGACTTTTATTTTGCTATTCATAGATTTTTTTTTGTCTTCAATTCTTCCTCCGCACATGTCATGGTAGTGACAATTAGCAGATTTTTTGTTAGGTAGAAAATGGAATGACGATGATTCATAGAATTAAAATGTGAATACAGCATTTATTATTTAGTCACATATTATCATTCTAATTTTGTAAAAAAAAAAAAAAAAATGTTATCAACACAAAATAAATGCCACCGTATGTCAACATTGTAAAAGTAACGTAACAACATGGCATATCATTCAGAAATCCCCCCTCCTATATCTTTCCTCACATCTCAATAGTCTTGGATTAAAACCTTATTTAGCAACAATATAAAAATGGGTGTGTATATAAAGTATATTAATAAATAAATTAAAATTAAAAATAGCGTGGGTGATCAATGCTGTTTTACCTTATTAAACAAAAATTAAAAACTGATTATTTGTTTATTGATAAATATTACAATCTGTCTCAATAAAGGGTACTTATAATATAGTTCAGAGAGCACATTCACACCATATTTACAAAATCAAAAAATAAATAAGGTGATTTCAGAATAATATACAGTTAAATAAGAAAAAAATAAAATATCATAGTGAAGGAAGAAAATATAAATAATAGTAATAATAGAATAAAAATAAATGCAGAAAATAGAATTAAAATTTTCTTTAAAAAAAGTAATAAAAATAAACATCTTAGACGCAGGCATACCTATTTTAAATATTAAAAACAAATAGAAGAAATAAATTATAACAAGTAAACAAGAAGTTCAGTGAATTTTATTGAAGGAAATTGCCCCATGTGCCTACGCCAAAAAAAAAAAAAAAAAAAAAAAAAAAAAAAAAAAAAAAAAAAAAAAAAAATATATATATATATATATATATATATATATATATATATTTATCGTGAAGGCTTACAGCAGTTTCTCCTACCAATTTTATTTTTACTATTCAGAATTCACTCACAGTATGTAAAAACGTATCCCACTGAACGCATTTTGTTCAATCTGTAAAATGGTAAACTTACTCCTAAATCCCAACTACATTTATTAATTTTCCTATGAACCACTAGTGATGTTTCAGAAGTTTGAAAAGATTAGGGAACACTTCAAACCGCGAAAATTGAAAAGAAAAAAAACTTTTCAAGAAAATAAAACGTTTCTTACTCAAAGAGTTTCTAAAATTGAAAACTTTTTAGGCTAAAACATTGGGATTTTATCGAGTAGGAAATAAAAATATTCTGGTCATGTCTCAACATTCACAACCGCTTATGGGAAATCCGAAGAGTTAAAAAAAAATCCCTTTATTTTATTAATATTTTATCTATGTTGACGTTAACTTCAAAAAATAAATAAATACATATATACAACATGTTTGAGATAATTTTATGTTGGGTGATTTTTTATTTTAATTCTCATATCCATTCTAACATATTTCTCATATTTTTTTACATATAATTACACACACACAAATATATATATATATATATATATATATATATAATATATATATATATATATATATATATATATATATATATATATATATATATATAATAATAATAATAATAATAATAATAATAACTATTGGACAGTAGACCCTCTATACCAAAGGTACCATATTCCAAAAGAACTTTATCCGCTGTTAACACCGTCAACGAGATACTTGCTGAGCATATGTCGATGGGTATAACTCTAGAAGAGATATGTCATTGGATATACGTAGGGGCCCGAACTGTCTCGATGGAGCTAGGTTTGATAAAAGATAAGGTGAATTGTAATAAAACTAATGATTGCAAAGATCCTCCCTGGAAGAGAAGAATTAAAAAAAAGATCGAAAATATACGGTGTAAAATCGGAATTATTACTAATTACCTTCGGAACCCAGAAAATGCTTCTTTAAAACTAAAGAAAAAAATTGATGAAAGTATTGTATTAAATATTGGAGGAGTAGTAAGAAGTGAGTTGAATAAAAAGGTTGGTGTTTATATGGAAACGCTCAAGCAGAAATTAGCAGTGTTAGCAAATAGAATTAGGAGGTATACAGAAGCTCATGATCGAAGGAGACAAAATTCAATATTTAATAAAAGAGAACAATATTTTTATAAATCTTTAAAACCTAAAAAGGAAAATAATAACGATGTCTATCCAGATCCTATTGAAATATCAGAGTATTGGAAAGGTATTTGGGAAAGTAGAAAAAGTTTTAACAATGAAGCAAATTGGTTGGAAAATATTCGCCATAGCTTATCAGATCTCCAACCTATGGAAGCAACCAGTATCACTGTGGAAGATGTGACTAAGGCACTCAAGCAAATGAAAAACTGGAAAGCTTCTGGTCCAGATAAAATACAAAATTACTGGCTAAAGTCCTTTAGCAGTGTTCATAGCCACCTAGCTGTGTGGTATCAGAAACTATTGTCTGAAGAGATTGACTTACCAGCGAAGTTCTGTACCGGTACGACTCACTTAATAAAGAAAAGAAGCAAAAACAGGCTGGAGCCACAGGATTTGAGACCCATAACTTGTCTTAATGGTGTGTACAAATTACTAACGGCTGTAATCAGGAATAAGTTGACAGATTACATTGAGGAAAAGGGTATTATGGCAGCGGAACAGTTAGGTATTAAGGCAGGTTCAAAAGGTTGCAAAGAACTTCTGATTATCGATTCTTTTATTGCTGCTCAAGTTACAAAAAAATCTCGTAATATTACATTGTCTTGGATCGACTAGCGTAAAGCCTTCGATTCGGTTCCCCATGATTGGCTTCTGGAAGTGTTGAAAATCTATAAAGTAAACCAGGCAATAATAGATCTATTAGAACGACTGATGAAAATCTGGAGGGTCTCAATCAGCACACCAACTTTGAATGGAATGAGTTCCAATGAATACATATCTATAAAGAGAGGTATTTTTCAAGGGGACTCCCTTAGTCCTCTATGGTTTTGTTTGGCGCTTAATCCACTTAGCAAATTATTGGCTGATACAGATAAAGGGTACCTACTTAACTCTGAAATGAAGCTTTCTCATTCATTCTATATGGATGACCTCAAGCTTTACGCTAGGAATGAAGACGAAATGGAAGCTCTTCTGAAGACAGTAAGAACGTTCAGTAATGATATAAAAATGGATCTAGGAATAGATAAATGTGCAATAGTACACGTAAAAAGAGGAAGAGTTATTAAGGGGAGTAATATTGAGATATCAGAAAATGTAATAATGAATCAATTGAGAGAATCTGATTCTTACAAGTACCTTGGAGTACACCAACTTCTGAAATTCAATGCTAATTCAAAGAAAAACTTTGAGGAAGAATTTAAATACCGTGTTAAATTAGTACTTAAATCACATTTAAGTGGAAGAAATTTGATACGGGCATTGAATACCTGGGCGATACCTGCTTTAGCCTACTCATTTGGGGTACTGAAGTGGACTAAAACCGATTTAGAAAGGTTGGATCGCTTTCTGAGAGTACAGATGGTGCTTTCAAGGAAGAGGCATCCAAAGTCATCTGTAGTGAGATTGTATCTTCCTAGGAAGTCGGGAGGGCGTGGTCTAGTCAGCCTCTTGAATTTATGCCGAAAGGAAGAAAATAATCTTCGCAACTACATTATAAACCATACTTCCAATATCCTTTCAACTATCGCATCATTAGATATAAATTATACAGCTTTGAATTTACGAAGTCCTGGAATCCCGATTAGTGAAGCAGATGATGGCACTCGATCAGAAATATGGAAAAATAAACCTTTACACGGACGATTTTATCACTCATTAATGGATGTAGGAGTGGACGCTGAGGCGTCATTGACATGGCTGAAGAGTGGAAGTATCTTTCCGGAAACAGAAGGATTCTTGTTTGCTATTCAAGAACAGGTAATAGCCACAAAAGCATACAGAAAACATATATGTGGAGAGGGCATCGATGACTTATGTCGCTTATGCAAAAAGGCAGTTGAATCAATTCAACATGTAACATCGGGATGCACAATACTTGCGGGTAAGGAATACTTGCAGAGACACAACAATGCAGCTAAGGTAGTGCATCAAGCTATGGCTCAGAAAATGGAACTCGTCGATAAGTATTGCCCGTATTATAAATACCATCCAGAACCAATTAACTCCATGCGCAATTTCAAGGTGTTCTGGGATCAACCGATCCTGACGGATCACACCATCCCCCACAATAGACCAGACATTCTTATAATAGATAAAAGTAAGCAATCTGCGTTTATCATAGAGATTGGAGTTCCTTCTGATAATAACCTACACAAGGTAGTAGCGGAAAAAAAGAGAAAGTACGTAGAATTGGCTGAAGAGATCAAACAATTATATCATTTGAAGGAAACCCGAATTCTGCCAATTGTAATCTCGTGCAACGGACTGATACCGGAAGAAACTGTATCTTCTCTGCGACAACTAGAACTACCATCTCAGACGATCGAAAGAATGCAACAAGCGGTGTTGTTGGGAACAGCAAATATTGTCAGGAAGTTCACAAATATAAAATAATTAAGAAAATATACAAATGTAATTTTTGGCTGACCTAATAGGTCCCCAACTATCGCATAATTTAAACACCATTGTATATGTGAAAAATAAAGAGATAATAATAATAATAATAATAATGCTTTATTTATTCTGGGACGAGTCCCTTTAGAATAATATAAAAAGACAATAATATGGGCTAAGGAGCCTTAGAGATACATAAACAAAAATATAGAGTAATTAAATAGTCAAAATAAAAAAAATAATAGAAAAAATTATAAGTTACTTACTAATTTAGATCAGTTAAAAATAAAAAACAAAAAATTAAAATAAACATGAAGTAAAAATAATGAAGAACGTTCTAATAATTTATATACATATTTACAGTAGTAACTATTTACAATTTTACTTTTCTATACTATTACAATAGTAGGAAGGAATAATTGGGTAGGGGAATCTGGGAGTAAGGGATAAAAGGTTTTAACTAGGTTCCGGGTATTGCTATTATGTGGTAAAAATTATCAAGGAAATGTTCCTGAAATTCATTCTAGTGTGCAGTAAGGGATTTTGCATTGATGTGACAGGAATTCAGGATATTAGTCATGACTGGAGAGTTGAGAAGTAGGATTTTGGAAAAAAAAATTGATCAAGGATGGAGGATAGGATATAGCATTTTTTAAGCACAATGTCAAGTTTATAAATATAAAAAAACAATGCTTACATAAAATAAACTTTGAGATGAAACAAATAAATTTTCGAAATAAATATTCAGTTAAAATTAATTTATAACATAAGAAAATATAAATTTCTCCTTGGTCTACATAAATTGATAAAAATTGGCAAGGAATCGAATAAAGTTCTAAATAATTTATACAAAAATAAAAGAGGCTTAAAATTAAAATAATAATATTTCTGATGAGTAAAAATTGATACAAAAATAAAAAAAACAAGAGAAGCTACATTTATAAAAAAAATAAAGAAAGCTGGAAATGAAAAAATATAATAAATATATTTCTAGCGAGAGAAAGTAAATTAATTGCAAGCTGAAGGTAACTTATATACAAAGTTCAGCTGAAAACGTCCAGATCACTTGGTTTTTCTAGAATTACCACTGGACCTCCTTCTGATTGTCTGCAACGAATTTTACCCCCACTGAACCAGACGTATCTTATTTTTGCTGTTAACCTCTTCTGCCTGGCTAACCAATAAAGGTGTTTATTGGTGGGCGTCATGGCTTCACTCACGTAGACGCGGTGCTAGTCGTTCTCTCCCCAGCCTAGATGGCGTGTAGAGAAATCTCTCTTCGCTCTTCGTTGCCGCTCCAGCTCTTCTCTCACCGCTTGTCTGACAAATCTGACTGTGATTGGGCCTGGAGTCCCTTCTTGCTTGGGTCTTAGTCTCACGGCGTGATCGAGATCGTCCGGACTCAACTTGACGCCCAGACTCGCTCCGACGCTAAGAATCGCCATATGCCGTTCAGTGATATGCTGCTCGTTTATGGGTACTCTGCCTGCAGCAGTGTATCGGCCTTATTAGACAACCTGAAAGTCACTTTTATCGTTGACGTTAGTAAATTTAATTATCCGTTTTCTCAAAAAGATTTTGTCTACTTACTTTATGATAGTGTTATTAGAATTTTATTATCTTGAACATTTTTTGAATAATTCCTTCTTATTCAATAAAAAACGCGAACACACAAATTGGTCTTAACCCATGCATCAAATGAACTTTTGTGTAGAAAATCAATACACACAAGGAAGGAAGTATATATATATATATCTTTTATCCGACTCCCACTGCATTCAGCACACCTTGGCGGTGAGGATGGGTGATGGCGAAATATATATACATATACACACACACACACATATATGTATATTTTTATTTTACCTAAATGCTAGGACGCTATTCATAACATTCAATTTTATAATTATTTGGGGATTTGAAAACAGAATACTAAAAATTTCCTCTTCTTTCTTTATTGTCTAAAGTTAATTTTATATTCTCTTCGGTCTAATATAATATTTAGTTGGCAATAAACTTTAATCTAATTCTTTTGTCTTAGAATCACGCTTCTGTCTTACTATCCAAATTTTTCTCTTACTTAATTATTTAAATAAGAGTAGCCACTTCATACAGAGAGGGTGTGCCCCAGGATGGTCTCTCGACCTCAGCGTCGATTTACGGAAGATGAAGAACACGGGACCTTAAGCTTGTAATACAGTTAATTAATTTAATTTAATGATATTATAATCTAATTTAATAAATTAAAATAGATTTTAGAAACATATTTATTTATTTTTAATAAGATTTTCAGAGCCTTTGTAGGTGCAGTGCGGAATGTCCCAGTGGGTGTGTTCTTTGAATGCGACATAGAATTCCTGCACAATCCTCAACAGCCTTGGATCTAGCCGTATAATTGTCAAGTGCTCGTATAGCTGTTTAACTGTTAGTATATATATATATATATATATATATATATATATATAGAATTTTTTCGCCCCACTAGCCCGTCAAGCAACATTATTGAGGCACAGTAAGTTATCGCCATTATTTCAGATTTGTGCTCTCGACCAATCTCCGCTGGCTTTAGTACCAGTGACGCGGTTGGGAGAGTAGCGCAGGGTTCTCCTGGAGTTCCCTCGCCTGATTGTATATAGGTATGCATGTGTTTTTTTTTTTTCCTTAGTTTTAATTTTCTTATTTTTTAGGTTATTTTATTTTATTGTCTATTGTATATACTTTTGATTATTATTTTGTTCTATTTATTTTATTTTTTTGTACAATAAAGAAATACTCAATAAAGAAATTAAAAAAAAAAAAAAAATTTCAGATCGAAACACCGTTGCAAATTTGCCGAGTGGTATTGGCATGCCTTCCTTTGGTTCATCCATTCTCCAAAACCCACCGCCAGATCCGCACATCATTAGTGACCCATCAGCGTAACAATTAATCCCATTAATGGGGTTTATGTTCTTCTGAGCTGTCTATTTTAACATTATAAATATTTGTATGAAATTCTCTAGTCTGAGTGTCAGAATGCATTGTAAAAACCATGCCTTACTCAATTTTTTGAACTGTTTTTCAATGTCCCTCCTGGGTGTTTATCTTTCAACATAAGTTTGGTTTTTGTAGCCTGTAAAAAAGTTTTCAAGGCCTGCTTTTCTATCTCCAAGTGCAAAGGTAAAAGATCTAATATTACTTCCATGGCAGCAGTCACAGTAGTTTTCATTGCACCTGTTATAATTAAACAAGCTAACCATAGCAGTTTTTACAGTTGTGGCCCACTCTTGACCTATGCCTCCATACAACAGTTGAATATAAAAGCACAGGTCTGACTGCTATGACATACAGACAGTAGCGTTGTACGCGCTTATCTTTAGATTTCTGGAGAGTTTTCTGGATTTCAGTACCCTTGAAAGCGAGAAGAAAGATCTGTTCGCACTTGTTATTCGCTGGTCTATCTCTGTTAGTTGATCACTTTTATTGTGATTGATCAAGATAGTTGATCAAGGTTATTGTAGAGCCGAGGTATTTGAATCTGTCTAATTTCGGGAATGACTTATAAGTCCATGTAGATCATGGTATTAGGGTGGATGTTTAGGCTAACTATCATGTATTTTGTTTGTTCCGATTTGCTCTGCTTGTTTTAACAGAGTCCGAGCGAGTCTCTCAATATCCTCTTGATTACTTCCGAGATCAGCTATATCATCCGTATATGCTAGGATTTTATGTTTCATTCAAACGTGCACCCCTCCATCTTAGCGTATTGTTGTTCTTATTACTTTCTCAAGGGCTAAGGTGAACAGCATAGGCGAGAGTCCATCTCCCTGCCTCAAACCCGTTCGAACTTCAAAGGCTTCAGATACTTCTCTTTGTATTAGTACCCTGCACGTATATATATGTATATATATATATATATATATATATATATATATATATATATATATATATATATATATATATATACAAACAAAGAGAAACTTTAACTAATCAAAACAATTACTTAAACACAGACGTACTTATATACAAATGGTATGAATGAAATTTTTTTTTAAGTCCAGCCTAAGGAGGAAACTGCTATCATTTTAAGCGAAGGACTTTGTTCTTCGGTACTTATCATATTTGCTGCATTTTCGTATAGTAGGGATATTCATGCACTTGTTAAAAATGCTTAATGTACTATCATGCTAAAATTTCTATTTCAATGGTAAATAACCTGTCTTTGCTAACGCGCTAAAGTGTTATTAGGTATAATTGATCTACTAACGCTTTGATTTATTTTTAAAATGCCAAAGCGAAGTAAAAAGACTGACTTGCTTGATTATTTGGTTAAAAATGCTTTATTAAAAAACATGAATGAAGAAAGATTGAGATGGCAAAGAAATCGATGAATACATTGATGAATTCCTAGCTGTCTTTACGTTTCATTTCTGTGAATATTGTAAAAAAACAAAGAACAAAGAATCAAACACATTAAAACCTTACAATATCCTTCTCCGTTCGTTTACAAAGTTAGCAACACTTAATAGGAGTAATCCTAGGCTGCATCACAATAGCCATATTTAACACATATTTCGTCAATAATTTTCCGACTTTACACATTTAAGACATCATTACACATTTAAGACGTTTACAATATTTAGCACTAGTTGCATAAATACGCCTAATACGTAATGGCTCCTCGAATGAATTACATTTAGAGTAATTGTAGACGTTCCTTTTTTGTTAAGAGTTAGAATATTATTGGAGAACCAGAGGAAGTTCAACTCTCTTTCAGGGTTAATTTTGCAAATGTCGATAAGAGATGCAGTATATTGTATAGACTAATTTAGAAAATAACAACGATATTTATTGTCCGTCTTATTCATAGCTCGTAGGTATTGAAGATTCAATAACTCACCTCCTTTCCTTAAAAATAGGAATCAAAAAAGGCCCTTACTTCCAATAAAAAAATATTATTCATGGTATAGCTTTTGTGTACAGTCGATGAAAATAGCTCCTCTACAAACTTCTCTCTTTTTCTCCCCACTTATTCTGTCAATAAGAAGAGCTTTATCCCTTTCTGGTTCTTCTTAGAAAACTCTATTGAGAATCCCATGAATAGCAGCTAACCTTTTTGAAGATGGCGCCCGAGCTCTATTATTGAAAAATATTTTTCACGATAAAATTTCATGTGCAGTCAATTTTCTTAACCTCTGTTCAACAATTTTTTTTGTTTTTGCATGTTCTTGAGATTCAATTCTTGTTAATAAGATCATCAATTATCATATAAAATACAAATATCAGAGCTAAAAACCATTGAAACAGAAGTGAACATAATGTGATGTATTTTCTTGGGTTTATAGCTTATGACATGAAAATTAATATATGTGTTGCAACATTCCGTAAAATCTAATTGGCATAATGCATTTATATTATTACGTATAAGAACATTATATATTTAAATCCATTATCCCCCAAGTACATGGCTCTCATTGTAGTCTTTTAATTAAAGTTTACAATGGGCTATTGGCAATGAAGAAAATTTAAATGAAATATTACATTACTTATATTATTATATTTAAGTTTAGTTATAATCATAACAGATAATGCACTCGGCCAGTAATCTATTTTCTTTTGCAAATAATATATATATATATATAGAATAGAATAGAATAGAATAGAAAAATAATTTTATTCTGGGACGAAGTCCCTTCAGAATAACAAAAAAGTACAGAAATTAAAATTTTACATCTGGCTCCAGCTCTTCTCTCACCGCTTGTCTGACAAATCTGACTGTGATTGGGCCTGGAGTCCCTTCTTGCTTAGGTCTTAGTCTCACGGCGTGATCGAGATCGTCCGGACTCAACTTGACGCCCAGACTCGCTCCGACGCTAAGAATCGTCATATGCCGTTCAGTGATATGCTGCTCGTTTATGGGTACTCTGCCTGCAGCAGTGTATCGGCCTTATTAGACAACCTGAAAGTCACTTTTATCGTTGACGTTAGTAAATTTAATTATCCGTTTTCTCAAAAAGATTTTGTCTACTTACTTTATGATAGTGTTATTAGAATTTTATTATCTTGAACATTTTTTGAATAATTCCTTCTTATTCAATAAAAAACGCGAACACACAAATTGGTCTTAACCCATGCATCAAATGAACTTTTGTGTAGAAAATCAATACACACAAGGAAGGAAGTATATATATATATATATATATATATATATATATATATATATATAATATATATATATATATATATATATATATATATATATATATATATATATATCTTTTATCCGACTCCCGCTGCATTCAGCACACCTTGGCGGTGAGGATGGGTGATGGCGAAATATATATACATATACACACACACACACATATATGTATATTTTTATTTTACCTAAATGCTCGCACGCTATTCATAACATTCAATTTTAACATTATATATTTAAATCCATTATCCCCCAAGTACATGGCTCTCATTGTAGTCTTTTAATTAAAGTTTACAATGGGCTATTGGCAATGAAGAAAATTTAAATGAAATATTACATTACTTATATTATTATATTTAAGTTTAGTTATAATCATAACAGATAATGCACTCGGCCAGTAATCTATTTTCGTTTGCAAATAATATATATATATATATAGAATAGAATAGAATAGAATAGAAAAATAATTTTATTCTGGGACGAAGTCCCTTCAGAATAACAAAAAAGTACAGAAATTAAAATTTTACATCTGGCCAAGTAAAAACAAACATAACAAATTAAGATAATGATAGGTCATTAAAAATATATATATATATATATATTTCCTGTACCACTACAACCCATGAAGGGTCTTGGGTTCAGTAATATTTAGGGAAAGTACTGTTTCAAGGCAAATGGTTGTGCAGGGAGGGGATCAGGCCAGTGATCAGTTGAGCGTGATCAACCGCCAGGTTTTCTCCCTTAATCAATTATATAATTAAGGGTATCCACTTTGTAGAGGCTGGGTGTGCCCCAGGAGGTTCATTCAACCCATGACCAATGAAACAGAATAATACATTTTCTGCCATGATCCAGGATTATATCCTGGAACCTTGGGCATTTTAAGCTTAGTGCCCTAATACTGAGCTACCCCGCTCCCGAGATATATATATATATATATATATATATATATATTAGAAGCCATAATTGAGAGATTAGTAATCCATCAGGACGCCTCTACACGACAATGAATGCCAGAGTAGTAGGCAAGAGACCACGTGGGAGGCAAAAAACCAGATGGATAGGTAGGATAAACAAAGATACGACTGAGCTTCATACATCAAACTAGAAAGCAGTAGCCCAAGATAAGCAGAGGTGGAGAAGGCTGGTTCAGGCGGCCAAAGATCTACAAGGTCTGTAGAGCCAACCGAAAAAAAAAAATATATATATAATTAAATATATATATATATATATATATATTTTTTTTTTTTTTTTTTTTTTCGGTTGGCTCTACAGACCTTGTAGATCTTTGGCCGCCTGAACCAGCCTTCTCCACCTCTGCTTATCTTGGGCTACTGCTTTCTAGTTATATATATATATATATATATATATATATATATATATATACTTAGTAGTATATAAGTATATATATATATATATATATATATATATATATATATATATATATATATATATATATATATATATATATATATATATATATATATATATATCTTATGATACCTTATGATATTGGAATTCCACCAATGGCCAATAAATTTCAAATCTCTAGTCAGCTCGTAACTTTTCAGAAACGCGATCTGAGATTAGAAATTATAATTTCTGCTTGAAAATTTGTCGTGTATGAAGATCTAAACAAAAGTGAATGAGAATGAACCAAAACGTAGAATGCTAATAGAAATAGCACTGTTTAAAAAATACATTATAAATTCTTTGTATTTTAATCTCCAATCCGTGGATTCCTCTTGGTCACCCTATCCACTTGATGAACAGTGGGCTGTTTCTCCTATCTAGCAAAACAAAAATCAAAACATGCTTTCAAGTGAAAAAATAAGAAAAGTTTGCAAAATAGATAATTATTTCAGATAAATTAAGTACTGCAGAATAATTAAGCATAAAACATTATTTAATCAAACTGTTATTTGTATTTTTAATAATTTTAATTACGTCTTTTTATTTTGTTAAAAAAGTTAACAAATACCTGTTTTTAGTAAAAATTCAAGATTGCTGTGTTGTCTACTTTAAATGTATAAAAAAAGAAAATGCATTAAAGTTTTAAAAAAGCAATAATGTTATTAAGTTTAGGTTAATCACTATCATTATTACTATCGTATTATTAGGTGTGGATTAGCTTTGCGCTGGTTGTGCATACTTAGAAGCTATGGAACGTACAACTGAATTTTATAGTTTTTCTTTTGTTGCATAGTAAAGTTAACTGAAAAATAGCTCCTGGGTTAGCTGAATTCCTGAGTCCGCTTTAAGAAGACAGCACTCAAATACTCCTTCGGAGGTCTGAACTTGGGAGCGGGCGAATCAACGATTTGAAATTTCTATATATGCCCTACTAACCAATTTAGGTATATAATCTATAAAGTGGTGCAGTTAAAATTGCTCTCTATAAAATTTTGAGAAAGGAAATCAAATTTTGATTAATTTCTTCCTTGACACTTTCTGAAGCATTCAGATATTATGTAAGCCAATTAAAACGAACTAAGACTCATTCTAGATCCTTACATGGTAAACTTTTAAAAATGAATTTAAAAAATATGAAATTTCACGATTGAAAAGTCATTTAGAGAACCATTTTTTTTTCAGCACATTCCATGGCCAGCGGGACTGAGTGGAGGTTTCATTGTGGCCCGCGGGACAAAAAGTTTGGAGATTTCATCTTTAAATGATAAAAAAGGATGGAATTTTTTCAATTGAAAAATTTAATAATTTGCTTTATATATATATATAAAAACATTTTATTGAGAAATATTACGATCTGTCACAGTTAAGGACACTTATAATAGAGTTCAGAGAGTACATTCATATCGTAATAATTTCCAAAGCCGAAAAAACAGGGTTTAAACGAATTAAATATGTAACTGTAATACTCACTAAAACTATAATCTTATAATATTGAGGTGTACAGTGGTTCATTTTCAAACAATGCATCTAATTTTTTCAATTTTAAGAAAATACCAACTTAATTTTTCCTAACCTTCTCAAATGGAATAAATATTTGTAAAAAAAATGAATACAATTAATTGCTGCAAAGCTTTTATTTCTTATTTTTTGATGATCTGAGATGTATTTCAATAAACCCAATTTGAATAATACTGATGATATGCTAGTATTGTGTTTATTTGTTCGGCACTATGGCCCATGTAGGACCCCTATCGTAGTTTATGCCGCCCGCTTACTCTTTCCCCATTTTGATGTCCCTCTATTCTTTGTTTTGCGAGTGTTTTTTTATCTATCCAATATACATAGTCTAGCCATCTTTTTCGACCTTTTTAAATGCAGAAAACTATAACAGGTTCCCCATGTAGGTCCTTAAGTTCTGCGTTTGTTTTTACGCGATAATGACTTTCTTCTTAGGGGAGACCATATATTCTTCTCTGGATTTTTCTTTCCTGAGTTTATACTCAACAACCTCTCTTATTACTTGGTCAGGCCACGCCTCACTACCATAAATAATACTAAGTATAACAAAAATGATGAAAGGATAGTAGTTATGTCAGCTGTATGTTGGTTATTGAGTGGATTTGGGCTAGGAAGATGTGGTGGATCATCAATTTGCTTTGGAATAGTAACAGAGGGCAGGATCAGTCGTTGTGCACGAGGTAAGTCTGCATTGGAAGGTACTTTTGAAGGCAGTTTTGTCTGGATATGAGGTTGGGATAAATGAGGATGATGTGACGTTAGTTTGACCCGTAGCGGTAGATGATGGGGAGTAATAGGTTGAAGTTGAGGTTGAGAATGAGGATAGGGAGTGTGGATTTGGAGGTCTGAGACGTATGTTGATTTCGAGGCTGCTGACACCTGCTCTTGGAACCTGAGAGCGATTTTCCGGAGTCCTGGTGTTCAATTGCCGTTGTAGTTGATTAGTTTTGGGTAGTTCAGGGAATCCTGATGAATATTCAATTTCAGGTGGCTGCTTAGTACTTTTCTGACTCAGGATTTGGCTTTTTAAGGCAATATTTTGTGATCGAAGTTTAACCTGATGTTTGTAAACTTAGCATCATTTGTAACTTGCAGTGTGTTGGTCACCACAAAGAGCACATTTTGCAGGCTCATCACAAGGTTCTTGGTAAGTGCCAGAAGTGTGTGAACCGGCACATTTGACGCACCTGGCATGATATACCTCTCAAAACCACTCGATATTCCTTTTCGTGTTTTAACTGAGTAGTGAGGTGGTGTATTAGTATTTTATAATTTTCTTTCGAGTTTGTATTTATTTTTATGTCGCTCACTCTGGAAAAACGTCGAAAGTTTGTTTGTCGGATCAGATTCGCAATTTCTTAAACAAATGAGAAGAAATTATCGATTTTCGAAACGAAAATCGGTAACGGTTGAGTGTCAGATAATTGTTGAGTCTCAGTTAAAAGAATTAAATTTGTAACTGTAATCTTCACTGAAACTATAACCTCATAGTATTAACCATAATCTTACAATATTAAGGTGTACAGTGGTTCCACGTAAGTTATATCATTTTCAAATGATATAACTTAAACTGCCTCCATTTTTTTTTTCAATTTGAAGAAAATAACAATTAATTTTTTCTTACCTTTTGAAATGGAGTAAATATTAAATCAGGTACTTAATTTAGCATAATTTAACAAATATGACTTTTCTTCTTTCTTTCTCGGTTGGCGACAGCCCATGAAGATCTTTGACCGCGAATGTGGTCTCCTAGTCTTCCAAATTTAAAGTACGGGGTTGGGTCATCAATCCTAGGCCCGGTCGGTGTAAGTTGCCTCCAGTAGACTGACGGGCTCACATACCCCGGGGAGGGAAATCTCGGGCAGCTTGGCTTTCCTTGGTTGACGGTCACCCATTGCAAGCGCCGTTAGCCAGCAAGGTTACCCCAGCACCCATATATATATATATATATATATATATATATATATATATATATAATATATATATATATATATATATATATATATATATATATATATATATATATATATATATATGTATGTATATGTGTGTGTGTGCATATTGAGTAATTTTAACAGAAATTCGATAAATTATAACACAGGTTACGTTAAATTTCCATGATTTCATGTATATAAATTGTTAAGTTATACCCAATACCTTACCGATTTCGAATTTTAATCCCATCCTTCATCTATGTTGAGCGCAATGAACCGTATTGGTTGTGTTTATATTTTATTAACTGGCCATCCCTCTCTTTTACAGAATAAACATGGTCGCCTTGCTGTAAACGATCATTGTTTATGTACACCTTTCTTTTTATTTCTTATATAACGGAAGACTTATATATTCTACAAACTTTTTATTTTAATTGCAATAATAATTAAATTATAGTTTATATATATAGTAAACATAGTTTTCATGAATTAATATTTCTAAATTTAATGTTAATCATTATTCCAAGTTTGATATATTGAAATATAATTCATAATCCTTGATATGTCATTTTATAATTAATTTGTGTAGAGATTATTGTTTTCCCATTTCATTCAAGTAGTCAGTAAAATTAGAAGAGTTCAATGCAAATGTACATTGGTTATACCAATTCTTTTCATATAGTAACTAAAATTTTTAAGTATTTGTAACCATTTTGCCTAAATTTTTATTCGAAAAATCGATTTTTTTTACCAGTCTTGGTCTTGGTCTTGCAGTAAGGCGGTTTTGGTTTTTGGGACCGATTTTGCGCAACACTAGTAAGTATACTCACTACCTCATAGGACAAAGGTTGGTGTGATAATGACTTAAGTAATTCAAATATACCTTAAAATAAAAATTCAACAAAATATAAAGATGGTAAGCGTTGCCTCAAAGCGCAGTACTTGGTTTATAAACAATATTTAATTTTTTTTTTAAATTAAAACAACGAAAATTAATTTAATGTGCTTTAGCTGTTCAAATACACAGGAAGTCCCCTAAGTAGAGGGAATTTTTTATAGGAGTGATTGCAGACCTCAGAGCAGAACTACAAAAATGTACATACAAACAATGGGCCAATTTTTCAGCAGAAAAGTAGCAAATGCAATCTTTGTGTTTTTTTAAGTGAGCCGTGTTTTTTAATGAATCGAAAGCAATAACTAATGAAATATTTAATTTAAGTAATTAATAATTGCTTCATTATAAACAAGATGAAATTTACTTCAAATGAAAATAGAGCGTATTATTGTTAAAACCATTTACAGAGTACTTTTAAGCGGCTAAACTAATCTACGTTATATAGTTATTCGTATTTTTTTTTTTTTTTTTTTTTTTTTTATCACCATCCAACTATACTTCAGTTTCCCCACTTTTACAAAAATATCTTCGTTCAAGTTCTTATTAATTAGGTTGAGATTCATTAGGGAAAATTTTGAGATTCAGCTTAAGTTTTGTAAAAAAAAAAATGATATTTTTTATCCTGTTAAGTAAAGCTACCCCTGTTTTAACAAAAAAATGACTACAATTAACTGTTTCAAAGCTTTTATTTCTTGTTCTTCGATGATCTATGGGGATGTATTTTAATAAACTCAATTCGAATTATACTGATGATATGCTAATATTATGTTTATTTCTTTGGCACTACGGCCCATAAAGGACTTGTCCTCCGCAGCAGCTTCTTTCTATGTCTAGTGACCTTAGGTCTGCCACTGTCGAAGTTTAAGCTGCCCGCTAACTCTTTCCTCATTTGGACATGTTCCATTATTTGTTTTGGGACTGTTTTCTTATCTATCCGATGAATATAGCCTAGCCATTTTTTTCGACCTTTTTAAATGCAGAAAACGATAACAGGTTCCCCATATAGGTCCATATGTTCTGCGTTTATTTTTACGTGATAATTTATTCTTCTCTGCATTTTTCTTTCCTTTGTACTCAACAATCTCTCTTGTCACTTGGTTAGGCCATGCCTCACTACCATAAATAATACTTAAAAAAACCAAAAAAAAAAAACACCACTACAACCCATGAATGGTCTTGGGTTCAGTACTGTTTAGGGAAAGCACTGTTTCAGGGTCAATGGTTGTGCAAGGAGGTGATGTGACCATGATCACTCTTAACCGCCAGGTTTCCCCCCTTAATTAAATAATTATAATACTTAATAATAATAATACCCACTTTATAGAGGCTGGGTGTGCCCCAAGAGGATCTCCCGACCCAGAGTCGCCCCATGGCTGATGAAACAGATAAATAAATTTTCTGCCATGAGCCGGGGTTTGAACCTGGGACCTTTCGCATTGGAAGCTTAATACCCTACCACTGAGCTACCCAACTCCCATAAATAATATTAAGTATTGCAAAAATATACCAAAAAAGATAATTATCCACAAACAGGACTCATTCTTTCATCCCAAAAAAAGTTATTAAGAAATAAAGTTCTTTATTAACAGAAAAACTTTATTAAGTTATATAACATAGTTATTTATTAGCAACGTTTTGGCCATGTTGAAAAATATCTCCTTGTATACAGTTTACCACCTTAATATATATTTTTGGTCTTAATTTTAAAAAAATATATGTCAGTTTTTTCATTTAGACAAAATCTTCTTTTAGTCAGTCACTTATTGGTGATATTCAAACTCTTTTGTTACTAAATACATATTTTAAAATTTAAATTTAAAATATATATATATATTATATATATATATATATATATTATATCTTATATATATATATATATATATATATATATATATATAATATATATATATATATATATATATATATATATATTATATCTTATATATATATATATATATATATATATTATATCTTATATATATATATATATATATATATATATATATATATATATATATATATATATATATATATATATTATATCTCATTTTTATTTATGGTTTTAAGCATTATTTGTTTGTTTTTTTTTAAATATGTTGTTATGAAATATTTATTTTTATGTAAAATATTTAACTGATGAGGAGAGCGATGTTATAAAACCAACATGGACTCACCCCCTTTTTCAAAGTTTCCAATAATTAGAAAAAAAAAAACAAGATGAAAAAAATAGAGAAGGAAAATAAAACAAATATAATTGATAATAAATTGAGAGAAAAAATACATAGACGTAATCTTGAATTAAGAGATTACAGAATTTTTTTTTTTTATAGATTTGCTGCAATAAATTAGGCCATTTTTCACCAACATTTTATTATTACGCATCAATTTAACGTTTCGACCAAACTAAGGGTCATTTTGAAAACTGGAAAATTATAATATCATTATTAGTTAAAATTCAGCAATTATAAAATGAATTTCTTATTACATTTAATTGAATTGTCTAACGTTCTATGTCAAATTATTTCCGATATACTTAAATTTATATAAAAATATACATAAAGTATAAACTTTTTATTAAAAAAAAAAACCTTACGTGTACGTAACTATAAACATTAAAACTCTAACAATCAAAAACAAATGACTATTACCTTGATGAGTCCTCCTAATATGTTCATCCTTAATGTTCTAATTAATATGTTCAGTGAATATTAACTTGTCAATTTTTATAGGGGCTTCGCTCACGTCATTTCTGGAGGGGCTGACTTATATCGTCCTGGTGGGGATAGTAAAAAGGAGAGGGATTCCCTTCTAATGTTTTGCATTGGTGGATTATTATATTATTATATACGAATTTTATTAATTATATTTGCGTAAAAAGTATTTATATTGTTCACATCAGAGTTGGTTGTTAACAGAATTCATTCATACAATATATAAAATAACAAAGATAATAAAAATTATAACAAAAATAAGAAAAAGAAAGCTCAGTAAAATAGATGAAATAAAATATGATACAACAAAAATTTTAAAAAATGTTTAAAAAGAAAAAAAAAATTCATGCTTATTTACAATATTTACAAGCAAAGGGAGCTCCAAGTCGGGCACTTTCCCCCACCTGTGGAAGACAAGACAAGACTCTAAGAGATCCCAACGCTTCTCTCTCATCCGCATAACTGAGATGGGGATCCAGTGGATACTGAGAAAAGCCACTAAAGCCACATAAGAGATTATAGTATAGAAATATACAATAAATATAATCTGTATGGCATAGATTATAATGTTATATACAAAAAAAAATGTAACAAAAGAAAAATTGCCTTCAGAATAAAATTAATAATGATAGGAAAAATTAAGAACAGAAACGTAATGTAACGGCCTAAACAATTTAACTTGTTTTTAATATAAATAAAAAGCGCTTTACCCAAAAATACACTTCTTTTTAAAGTGGAGCACTCCACACCTTTTAAAACATTATTCAACAACAACTATAGTTAAAATGGATGAGGAAATATTTCGATGATATTGTTGAACAACTTTAAACGTTATTAAAGCATACTATCAAAATGAAAATATACTATCATCGAGCTTATTGAAAATTCTTTTTACTGAAAGAAGTATCGATTTTCGTTTTCTATAGCCGAATAATGCTCCAGATTTAAAGGCTTATACTGATAACGAAAAAAAAATTGTAATATTTTTCAATATTTTTTTATATAAAAGGCTGCGAGCTATATCTCTATTCGGTAGAATTTTCGCTACATTTATTTTAGTGATTAAGCTGTGGCAAGATTGGAAATTTTACGATCGGCCAGTATTGGAGCATTATCTCCACTACGGCATATGTTAGAGTCTAATAAAGTGTTAACAAATCATTTTTTTTTTTTTTCGTTTCTTGGGATATTCTTTAGATAACAGTTCACCCTACAAGATATATATACATGGGAACACGATTAAAGTATTTAACGATTTTAATAAAGAAATTACCGTTTATAATAAAACTAGGTCAAAAATGAATAACAGAATTTTTTCAAAACAATATTTTTTACCGTTTCATTTTTATAAATTGAGGCTGTTATCACACCAACATTTTATTTTATTTTTTATTTCATCTCGACAATCGGCCTACACTAGGGCCATTTTCAATTTGTTTTTTCATTATCAGATTACATTTACGCTTAAAAGATTAATTTTACTTTACATAATTAGTTAATCTACTGACCCTTATCATTAATTTACACTTTACATCAATTATTATAATTTTTTAAATGGCTATCACGTACGTAAACCTTACACATTATATAAAATCCATTGTTACATTAATTATGTCCTACACGAAATCTCGATATTCAATGTAATTTTCATTTTTCTGAGAACTATTAAAAATGTCCTAATATTTTAGGGTTTTCCCTACGTCATCACTGAAGGGACTGACTTATATCGTCCTGGTGGGGATGGTGAAAAGGAGAGGGTTTTAATCCTGTCATTTTGTAATAGTTTATTTATTATTTTATCTAAATTTTGGTTCGAATTTTACTTTTAGATTAATAGCGTTGTCGAGGTAAAATAAATAAAATTTTGGTGGAATAAGGGCCTTAATTTATAAAAATAAAAATCAAGGTATAACGAACAGAAAACAAATATTATTAACAGCGATGTAGTGGAAGTAGGTTTGTTGCGGATTTAGATGTTAATTATCATAGTTTAAAATCAATAAAAATAAATATAATATATTCAGGACCCTCTTTATTGCATTGAATGAGAAAACTGAGAAAGGCACTAACTCCCTAACCGAATCCGATCCCAGCTATAATGAAAAGTAATTTTCATATTACATTTTTTTTTTTTTTACATTTTAGAAAAATCATATTTATTCTGGGACGAGGTCCGTTTAGAATAACAGTATTGTTCGTATAAATCTGGCCAAAAGACCTATGACAATGAATAATAACAAAATACTAGTACTAAATTAAGTATAATAGCTCTTAGGATATATTAACGAGAACAATTGGATAATAGGGGTTCAATACTACAATATTGGAGCTAAAACAATAGCATAATAATCACTAAAGGAAACTAGAGAGCAACGAAAAATCAATTTTATAGACAACGCATTGTAGTGATGGAATTTAAAAATTAAAAAAATAAATAAATAAAAATAACTGTTGATATTTATAAAGAAATAAATTGTAGGAAAAAAAATGATATACGTATGTTCCACAAGATGTTTAAGTGATTACACGTAAAGATTAGGAGAAGAAAACAATAAAATAAATGTATAAGGTAAAAAATAAAATATATATATATATATATATATATATATATATATATATATATACATATATATATACATAGCTAGGAGTATCGAAGATAATTAGAAAATAAGACAATTTCGAAGAAATACAAAATCATGAATAGAAAAATTAGAAATTAAGAAATTTTATCTACTCACAATGCTATGTGAGTGATGATGAAAATTCACGTTCAACACAGGAATTTTTGATCTTCTTATTGAGAAATAATACATTTTGCCACACTTAAGGGCACTGAGTACTAAAGCTGAGTGAGGCACATTCATACCATATATACAATACAATAAAAAAAAAAAAATAATAATAAAATATATTATAATAATTTTTTTTTCATATTATAAGCTTCGGATCAATTCGCGTCGGAATATTCTCCAATCCGATACCAGAAATCTATTAAGAGGTTGTCGTATTATTATGGTATGTTTGAGACGAGTTTACAGTTGGGTCATTCCATGTCTGTACGTCACTAGCTCAGATTTTTTCAGATACCTTATCTATCTATCTAAAAGTTAGATGTTTGATTACACCTATAACTATCATGTTATCTTTTAAATATTTGTATAACTTATAATTAACCTAAAACACAGCGATGAAGCTGGGTTAAGGCTCAACTTTAAAAGCACTTAGACTAAAAAAGGCCTCTTAATAAATAGCCTTAGGGATATAAAACATAATTTCCAGTAGCTAAGTACCGTAGTTCTGTAACTTCAGAAACTTGTATTAGTCGAGAATGGAACTAGTCCTACCCTGACCTGAGATTGGCAAAGTTGTAGCCCTTGATCTGGTGGTAGCAACTCGTCGAGTAACTCCGCCCATCGGCCAGCACCTCACGTAGAGCCTCAGCACCCTCTCTGGCTACACGTCGGAAGTGAAAGGGGGATGAAAGGAGTGAGCCTATAAGTAATCCTACTTGGGGTTTAGCCAGGCGAAAATAAGAAAAGAATCCGTCCAACTTTAACGTTTATTTTTGATCAGTAACCAATTGTATACGTGACTCCCAGTTTGCGAGTTATAATCAAAAAGAGATCTATATTATGTATACTACTGAGACTTTGTCTTGAAAGTCTTGGTTTACAATGAAATTTTAAAAATCACTCCACGGTATTATAATCACTCTTACCTAAAAAAAAATAATAAAACAATATATATCTAGACATATATACTACTGACATGATTTTTTGATGAGATACTGCAACCTTAATGAGTAAACTAGTGCAAAATATAGAAGTCCAATATTTTTATCTCATCATAATAACATAACATTATATTTATCTCAAGGACGTGGCTTGGTTTGTGAGCGATGTGAACTGCGGAAAAATTTTGATAAACGGGAGAAAATAGTTGGAACGGTTATTGAGGTAAAGTATAGGAGAGTATGGAAGAGAACTAATGAGATGCTTGGAACCGACATTCTTTCTGCAGCTTTAGTTATATCAGCTTCAATTAATTTATTTATACCCATTTGTTGGTACAGTTGTAGCACCCTTGTAGCTTCCAAGTAGCCTAAGGCGTATAAGAAAGTTAGAACGATTGATAGATTTGGAAATCATCATAATAAAGTTGGTAACGGGAGTGATGAATGCAGTCAGGACGATCGCAAATAAACATAGAGAAAAACGACGGGGAGAGTGAAGTTCCCTGAGGAACATCTTGTGTGTGTTAGTTAAAATGGTGAAGAAGGAGATTATTTAGAAATGATAACTGTCTGGGAGCGATGGGATAAGAAGTAGAGAAACTATCTTAGAACGCTATGCGATATGGACAGCCTAAGGTTTGGGATGATATGATTCTAATTTTTTCCACACATTCTCAAATTTAACCCACTTTACTTTCCTACCTCACAATTTCGTTCATATTCAAAGTAGTCATCATCAATGCCTGCGGCGTAGTTAAATATTTTTCGAAAGCCACGCTTAAGATCCCAGGTCTTATTATATTCCTGTGGAAATAATGCGAAATGGTGATGCTACGAGCTTCTTAGGACAATGCGTAGTATGCTCCAAATCAAACAAACAAATATAACCCTCCGAAATACTTTAATCCACCCTGTTCTCAACTTCCCTTCACGTCCTTGAATCATCGAGTAAGTAGAAGTAGAACGAGTATCAACGAAGTTAGAAGAAGTAACAAAGAAAAATATCTAATGTTATTTAAAAGAATAATATTTTGGCGCGTTGTGGGTCTAATGAGAGTTCCAGGGAGCTGAAGAAACAGAAAGAATAGAAAACTCAACGAACTTTATGGAGAGCTAGATGTGGCCAATTTTATCAAGTTTTGGAGGTTTAGTTGGGCTGGTCACGTTTCCGGGATAAATGAGGAAGCGACCCCAAGGGGAGTGTTGGAAGAAGTCCTTCATCGAACAAGAAGAGCTGGCAGGACAAGACCGAGGTGGAGTGATAGAGTGGCAGCTTACGCAAGAATCCTCTTAGGGATCAGGGACTGGAAGAAGGTAGCGCTAGAGGAGTCGAATGGCGGAGGCTCTTCGAGAACACATTATTATAACACCTTGTATTTGATTTTAAACTTCATTTCATTTAACGATGTTGTATTTGTTTATTTTTTTAGATTATAGCGAAAATAAATTATGGTTATATACACTTATAAGAATAATTTAAATGTTTATTCCTTATCTAGGTAGAAAAAATTAAAATTTTAAAACAATGAAATCGAAGATTTAATATTTAATGTAAAATGCTTTTTATTTTTTTGGTTTTAGTTATTCTTCGAAACGAATAACTACTGAATATCATGTTCAATACAATTGTTAAAATTGAATTTGAGTGCCTGTCCAGTTATAAGAGATATTAATACATACTTTTAATTTTTCGTAAATTCAAACATACAAAAATAAATAGAAATATTTTTAACTAAATAACTATATTTAGATGGATTATAGCAGTTAAAATTACTACGAATTTATCTATAACAATGACTCCTAGAAAGTAAAAAAACAATTAAATTTTCGGAGAATATCGGCGCTTTTTTTAAATTGCAGCTTTTATAATAATTTAATTTATAAATTACTACTTTTGTAAACAAAAAATCTGGTGTGTCCACTTACACTATTTTCCTATCTACTTTAGAAAAGTTTTTATATCTTTCAATATGCCCATTAAGAAACAAACGAAAAATTGAATTAGATTTATTTTCCTGAAAATTTAACAAAGGAAAGATTTGAGTGAGATTTCTTTGATAAACTAATGCAGTGTAAACCGGCTTGTGACAGATCAGTGTAAAAATTTCAATATTGCTAATCAAAAAGTTTTTTCCATAGCCTAATTTTGTCACACAATGATTTATTTTAAAAGTAGAGGGAATAGTGAAGCTTGTGTGATGCAGGCAACAGATTTTCTTACATTCACTCAGTTTTTTTTTTCTTCCTCATTCACCCATTTCTGTGAGGATGTGAACCCGTAATCTTACATACGAAATTGAATGCTGTAACTTCAGCGGGCTCTGAAACGTATAGACCGTAGAAAACCGCACATCGGAAATCTGACCGGATCATAATACTTTTCTTAACTAGTATAGGTAGGAAGTAAAAAATTAAAACATGTGTAGAATATTCTGTATCATTGCTATGCTGTACTGGTTGGATGTAGATGATTTTATTTTGTTTTGTTGGTAATTTAATTACCTTTCAAAAGTTATATCATAAATTTTAGGACCCATTACATGATATGTGACCTGGAGCAGTTTTCTTGTAAGATAAACAAATTAAAATTTTGATGAAAGGAATATTTTTGAATGACACCACTTGTTATCCTGTTAATTCCGTTCAATGTTATCTCCAACTAATTTCCCTGAAGGGGCAATTAATATTATTTGGTTAGTTCAATTGGTAATTATAACATACAATATGAAGAGGGGCCAGTCTCATGCCAGTTGATTTTTTGTCTCTCTCCCTATAATGGCCGTGGATTAGAACTGCTTCTCCAGGATTAAAGACACAACGAACTGGAAGAAGAAGGAAACATTTACAATGAGCCATCATCAAATGAAAAAAAAAATATAAAGGTTATTGCTAAACAAATTGTGATTTATCAATTTTAAGAATATAAATATTAATTGATATGACGGCAATGGTATAATGCTGGGGATCGTACTCCTATACAAACGATGCAAATATATTTTTTATCAAAAATCAACTCTGAGAATAAATGAACAACAAATACTGTCCTAACCTCTTCCCGAAAATTCAGTATATGTTTAGCTGGAACAGTTTCTTAGCTTCATATATTTAAAAAAAGAAGTGAAGGAGGAATATATAAGATAACTTTTGTATTTATAGGGCGTGGAAACCCTCCCTGCTATACGAGAAAGGCTTACTTCCCGCTGCTACCTCTGCCTGATTTCGTCGGCTCTGTGTACAAAGTCTCTTGAATAATGCAATGGTTATACTCTTGATGTATGAGTTTACCTCAAAAAGTAACAACTCTTCACTGTGGTTTTTAGCCTAAATTTATAACATAAAGACAATAATAAAAATTTGTTTTTAATGTTTTATTCGAAAATATTAAATGACACAGACTTGTTAATTGAGCCATCACCAAAAATGTATCAATTCTTTTAGTTTTTATAAATAAAAAAATCTGATACGGTGCGCACACCAAACTACGTTCACTTACACTACTCGGACTAGAAATAGATAAAAATAAAAATTATGGACGAGGTATATAAGTAAAAATATTTGTTTCAGTGATTTATTCTCCCAAAATCATTCCACTCAATTCGTTTCGGGAACCACTTTTATATCCCATCTTCAGACTAGAAATTACAACATTATCGCTATCAACAATTATATACAATATATGAGAAGGAGTTCATTGGGGGGGGGGGTGCGATCAAATAAATACTAAATTAAAATATAGTAATTATTTAATTTTTGCCGACGTTTCGAGACACTTTGCAGGTCGTCTTCAGGGCGTAGGATGTAGCACTGCTGGAGGCAGTTGAATCACTGGCCAAACACTGCTAAATACAATATAGCATTTATTAATACAACTATAAGCAACAATAATTTATTTTGCCAATCTTACCAGTATCCCGCATCATCTTATACTCCATAAGACTTGTCATATTATATTATTTGTATATTATTGTCCTATTCCTAAGATGCAGTAATTTAAAATTTATTATTTGTTTAGTTATTACTATTATTATATGTATTTAACTCTTTTCAATGTTGAATATATTACCTGGAAATCCTATTTTAGTCTCCTCTAGGGAGAGCCTAGTCAGATATTGAAATTAAACTTTGAGCGAGGGGTCAAACTCCAATCCTTTAATTTATTTTTATATATTTAATTTGTTTATTAGATAAGCATAATGACTCCCTATTTTAGCCGCATCAGTTTTGAAAATGAAAAAAATTATGGACGGCATGGGTGCGCATAAACCTTCCTCCCTCCTCCCCCCCCCCCCCCCAGCCCCCAAGATATTTTATTCCTTTCTTTTTCTTAAACACAGTGCAAACGAAAGTTTGTTTTTTTAATGATTTTATTGAGTATAAATACAGTCTGCGACACTGAAGGGCATCGGTACTAGATCTATAGTGTTCATTCACACAATATGATCATAAGAAAGGAAAATAAATCTAAAAAAAAATAATTTAGAAAATAGTGGAAACTTCTTCACTGGTTCTTGTAGTGGAGAAGCAGGAGTTGAAAAATGGAAGAAAAAATTAGAGGAATATGGGCACTGTTAAGCTCCCTCTTTAGTTTAAATCAAACTTCGAATGAAGTCTAACTTTATGTAAAATTAAGTTGATAGTAATTTAAAGGAGACCGTATAGTTTGAACATTTATTTTGATGAATTTGCACATATTAATAATGAAACCATAAAAAAATTAAATCAATTTTACACTTATTTCAATAGATAAAATAAAATAATAACTTCTAGCATGAAAATAAAAATAAGCTGAGTACAATGCTAATAAAAACAATTATGAAATATTTAATAAAATATTTCGATGTTTGATGATGGAAATTAAATAAAGAATACAATTAACTCGTGAATTCGCTAGTATTTATACTAATATATAATGAAATATGTTAAATAAGACAATAAAAATCTTTTAAAAATGGTATATCATTTGAGAAATATCATGTAAGACTTTGTGAATTTAGTGTTTAAACTATCTTTCAACTATTATTGTGAACAAAAAATAAAATCTTAAAAAAAAAATGAAACATTTCCTTGAAACTGTAAGGGGTGAGCACGGATTATAGATCAGGCAAGTAAGTAGCCATAATATAAATCTGCCACTGGCAGCAATAGGTTCACCAATACCTCCTGCGACCTTCCTCAGCTCGACAAGGTTATAATAAAAAGTTCTCTACAATATATCGTAGGGATTTTCCCCCCTTTAATTTGAAGTTTATTTGAATCTGAACAGTTTTTTAACCACATTAAATTGAACATTATTTATCTTTAAAACGATAACTCATATTGAATGCCAAATATAAATGTTCTCATAACGTGTTCGGAAGCTTTAATAAAATTGAAGATGATGTATAGGATGTGCCTTTATACTCATGTGTGAGGCACAGGTTAGATGTGGTGGAGAATTCAATGTAAGATATTTAAGCCTTCAAGGCAACGAAGGTCGTAGAAAATTTATGTTGATGTCCACCACCTACCAAAACATATGTTATGTATTGACCCTTACCCTCTAAAAGTAAAGAGTAAGAGACTTGGGTGAACATAGATTATGATGGAATAATGTTATTCTCAGTCAAGTATGTGGCATACCGTTATTATTCATAAGTAGAGACCGGATTTTCATGTCATTGCACATTTTGTTCGCTTAGGTGTAAAAACTTCAAACCTGACAATCTACCCGTTTCACGATCTGTAGAATAACATATTGAAATTTCATTTTGCGCGTTTTGGCCTTTTCGGATTAAATTGCACGTTTTTGGTTTTTGTTGCATGATATTGCATATTTTGAAATTTAAGGCCTAAATTTCAATTTTAATATTATTAAGTAAATGATTTGAACCCAATTTTCTTTATAACGTGTACATAGGTATGCATGTAAATATGTATTTACTTTTATTATTTATTGTATTATATTTGTAGTTGAGAACAGAGGTGTCCAACACATGGACGGCATAAGGTCGGACATAGTGTTCAAATATTTGTATTTAAAATAACATTTTCAAGTTTCTGTGATGAAAAGGTATTGTATACTCGACATGTTTGATAAAGGTAACAAAATGACTACCCAAGTACACACAATTTATTATATAAATAATAGTATAATTGGAGGGTAACATATTTAATAATTTAATTTAATGCATGTGCATAATGCCCCTATTACTCGAAGTTCTGTTATTCGCCGTTCCAAAACATGTACATTTGTTTTCAAACAAACAAGTATGGAAGTATTTAAAAAAAAAAAAGTTTATTTGCCCCTTAGCCGAATGTCCTTTGACAACACGTTGTCGGGTTGCTTGCGGGTCTATGGATTTAATGGATTTAATAAAAGCTCATAAGCTTTTGTTTTTGTTTTGGTTTTTGAGTTAAAAACCATTATTTTGAAAAATAAAATTGATCTACAACTGTAAAATCCAGCCTCAATTCAAAACTTTTAAAAATATATATTTTTCTTTTACACAGAATGAAGTTAATTGTCGTTCATTTTAAAGTAGAATTAGATTTCCCTCACGTTACTAAACGTTATAACTAACATCAATTTAAGTGCTATAACTCTTGACATATGTTTACAGGCGTTGATGGCCCTAGTACACCCGTATTTCTTTTGCCGATGAGTTGGCTGTGAACTTTGTGGTTCCCACCGGGTCCAACATGTTCCTGACAGAACGTGTGAAACGAGTGGGTTGATTACGATTGGCGGCGGTAGTCTTCGTTCCGGCTGCTCTGGTTGTGGCCTGATTACATGGAGCCTGTTGGAAACAGGTGTAGAGGCGGGTGGTGGTAGAGGTTGAGGCTCAAAGGTCATCTTTTGAGGTACTTATGTGAAACCATCCGCTTGAATATCAGGCTTCCTCTACTCTCCTCTGGCCACTTCATCCCCTAATTCCATGTCAACCATTTTGTACAGAAGTCCGCAGCTTACCAGCGCGACGCTGCCCGTTTAGTTGTCAAAGTATAATCCACGGGATAAGTGTGGACTCTGACAGCTTTAAGACGCAAAGCTAAGTAAGGAACAGTAGAATCCCAGTGTAGAAAGTAGAAGGGACGTACGTTGTGTTGACGTTGACGACGTTTATGTTGAGGACGACGTTGTGTGACAAATTGTTTTTTTTTTTTTTATAACCCTCCATAACCTTTATTTACAATCAATTTACAATATACAATATAGCAGAAGTATATACATTGGTAGGAACCTTTCTTTACCCGGAGGTATTTTAAGGATTGTAGGATAGGGACTGCTGTGTGCATTTTTGGCACTTGTGGCATGAAGCCATATATTTTTATTTGAGCAAGAAGGGACTGCTCAACTAGTTATAATACTTACAAACTATTTACATACTAATGGGATGAATATGGACTACAGAGTCCAGATCCCTTCCCTCGGCGAGTACATCCACCAAGGGGACCTTGCGTTGCCACCTCCCGGGCCTGGGTGGTTGGTAGATATCTTTGAAAAGAGGGTTGGCACAGGCCTTCAGCCCATCAAATAACTCGATATGCCTCCGGCCTATGAACCCGGACACTGACGGGAGCTGAAGCTCTTTTTAAATGACCGAGTTCTTTGCCTTCTGGAGACAGGTTCCTCTTACTACTCGCCAAAGAACGGAATTCTGGTAGCTCTGCAATCGTTGTAACGTCGTTTTGTATAGGTGTCTGAAGAGAAGAGCACCTTGGAGCATCGTGGGTCTGATGATGGCCTTGTAGATCTGCATCTTGAGTCGTAGTGAGAGCTGCGGTGATGTCAGCAGATGGTAGAGCCTGTGTTTCTTCTTCCGAGCCTGCAGGATCCTCTTCCTGACGTGGCTAGAGAAGGTCAGGTGCCTATCTAGCGTGACCCCGAGGTAGACGATCCTAGGGGAGATCGGTTGGCTAACCCCACTGATGGAGAAGTCTGTTGGTAGAAGTCTTTTCTTCCTTTTCTGAAAATATAAGACAATGGCATCTGTATTCGCTGGGTTCACCCGTATACCGTTGTCCTCGAGTTCTCGAATAATGGTGGCTGAGATTTTTGTACCCGGGTGAGTGCTGTTACTGCCTCGAAACTGGAAGCGTAGATGGCAATGTCATCCGCATAGGCTGCTACCATCGTTCCTGGATGCTTAAGTGCAACTACTGGTGCCGTGCAGACGACAAACAGTATTGGTAAAAATACAGACCCTTGAGGGACACCGCAGTTGGTAGATTCTCGTGGAGAGAGGTCTCCGCCTACCAGTACGACGAATGATCTTCCGATAAGATAGCTTCGGATCAGGCACGCAGACACGACCACAATACTTCATGATGTGGCCGTACTCGAAGCAATTCTTGCACTGGGCGAGTGCCCCATCTTCTTTAAAGTTTGCCACACGGAAGCGGGTGTGACAAATGTTTCGCATATTTCTTATGTGGTTTAGTTTAACAGTGTGCTCCATAATGCACAAGATCGATTCGATCTCAAATTATCGACCAGAGGGTGATATCTCTGGTGGAAGTCCGTTAAAAATCGATTCATCAATTTGAAAAAAAAAAAAAAACAGTCCCTGAAATCACATTCTTTCGTGACGATGTTTTATTATTATAATTATTTAATTTCTCATTAATAAAAACGGCATACGTGATAATGACCCAAAAGTGGATCCCATCATTTGTTTACGTAACAATACAAAAAGCTACATTTTTTCCCTGACATTATCAGTTTAATATCAGCAGTGTTTTCACGAGATACGATAAATATTGGAGGATTTATAATTTTTTATACCTTATTTTTTTGCATGAATTTTGTTGATACTTCTTCAATTGGTCTTGTTTTTTAATGCAAGTAAACAAGATATAACTAGAAGTTTGCTGTGTTGATGCTGATAGAAGTTCCGACCATCAAAACGTGCTTTATCCTTTCGCTCAGGCGTATCAGATATTGCTCCTGAACTATTACAATATTAAACTCATGTTTAGTATCATTAGTGTTGTTTTGTTTGTTTTTTACTTTTTTATCTACGAATTTATCTACTTTAAATATGCAATCACTGAAGTTTTTGATTAAACAATTTTATATATGTTTTATTACCTTTTTATTGTTCTTAACATTATCATTGAATATCAATGATGTTTTTTTCCTTTCTATTTTTATGAGGAAGGAGATGGTCCGGGATGGCTGTCATAAAATGACTAAAATAGTGAAGTAAATATTTTATTTCAAGCCAACGAAAACCCAGATTCACAGGTCTTCTTCAGGGCTAGAACGAACAATACACAAAAGAATATATAAAAATGTGGAAGTTACGTGATATTTAGATAAAAATAATAAGCAGTTCAAATGACCTAGACATATTTAGAACAATAAATTATATAAATGGAGTCAAGTAATTATATAAATTAGTAAATAGAGTAAATAAATAGTTATATAATTAGGCAAGCAGACGCTAAATTGAAGTAAAAAGCTAGTAACAATTATTGTAGATAGTGAAAATTAAATGTAATAAGAAAGATGGATAATGTACGTAATTATGAATATAATCCTACAAATCTCAAGGAAAGATAATAAAAATGAAATAAAAGAAAAATAATAAAAAAATTAAAGAAAATAAAAAGAATAAGACTTAAAAATAAATGGAAAAATTGATGGTTAGTTGACATTTTTGGGGGTTGGTGAGACAAAGTATGGAAACAATGACAAAACAAAAACAAGAACCAGGAATATTACAGTACATAAAGTTTGAAGATATTGACGAGTACAAGAAAAAAAAAATACAATATCTATGAACTAATTAATTATAAATATATACTTATACATACAAGGTAGAATTAAGAAATTATAGATAGAATCACAATGGAAATACGA